>JBAMAX010000080.1:0-60797 GCA_037043745.1 Chymomyza amoena
ACTCAAATATGAACTTCATATTTTGTTTAGATTTCAGATTTACAAATTATATTTGAGAAAGAGTTGAACCTTACCTGCCCTTGATTCTAAAAAAGAGAAGAAAAACCTTCTCGATTTCTAGTTGGATTAGGAGTACTGTTGGGTCCTTCACAAACGTACAAAAAAGAACTACTTACTTAAAAAAACGAACTCAATAAGTTCAACATCGTTATTTTTTAGTCACTTGTTTTTTGATCGTTCTTATTTAATTATTCGTTCTTCTACTATTCTTATAATGTTCGTTCTTTTTTTCAACAGACATATAGTATGATTAGGAACGAACCGCGGCATAAAAAAGAAGAATTGAACGAAAAGAACGACTTCGTTCACTGAAAAAAAAGATAGATTGAACTTGTTTATTGAAATGAACTAGATTAACCCAACTCTAATTAGGAGTATCTTAACCTGTCTACTAAAAAGGCTGGTATAAGAAACACTTGGCTTAAAAAATGTATATATATACTACACCTAATTCTGTTTCTCTGGAAACTCACTACCTAATTTCTAAAAGTCTAAGTTAATTAAAAAATTTTCCAAGTCCAATAAAATGCTGTTAAATATTCGGACCATGAACACCCAAAATTGGCTGTACATGATATGCACACATTAAAATATACATTCTTAGTCATATAAAAAATGAACTATATGTTATTATACAAATTCTTGACTTTTAAAAAAATTAAATTCATTCCGCAAATTTTAGCCCGCTACTGTTTTGACTTTTGCTTCCGTTGTCTCTGTTGCAGTTGCAACTTTCAAACAAGTTTAGCCCCACAGGCTTGTTGCATTGTGTCCGGGGCGTTGCATGCCGAACCAGCTCCAGGTTCCCAAAAAATAAAAGTTAAAAGAGTAAATAAACAACAGCAGGAATTTTGTCGACACATTTACTTTTAATTTTTTCCTTTGAATTTTAACCAAGTTAGGAATTTCTTCTGGCTGTTTTTTTTTGTTGTTGTTTTCTTTGTATTTTTGGTAACGAAATTTGTTCAATGCCTTTGTGCAACTTTCGTTGCGGCCGCTGTCATCCACGATATTACGATATATCTACATTTTGATGCTCTTATATGCAGCTGCTATGTGCAAACGATGATCTTGAAAAATAAAGTTTATTTAAACTAACTATAAAATGTAGTTAGACCATAGAATATAGATATCCAACTATATGAAACTTGGAACTAGTTTTTAACTAGAAAAGTGCTTTTATATAAAGTTGCCTTGTTTATTTTATTATTAAAAGCATATTATGGTTAAAGAAACTTTATGAACCAGTTCCGCAATTTTATTTGCATTAGTAGATGCTTTACCTTTGCAATATTTAAGCCACATTGATTAGAAAAAACAAAGTAGATCTAAGTTAACAAGAAAATATATTATTCTAAATAAGTTATAGATATCCAACTATGTCAAACTTGGAACTAGTTATTTACTAGCAAAGTCCTTTTATAAAAGACAAGACTATTTTATTATTAAAAGCATATTATGGTTATAAAAACTTTTCGAACCAGTTCCGGAACTGTTTCTTATTACCTTAACAGACTTTTTACCTTTGCGATATTTATGCCACCATTAAGGCAACTGGGTTAAAAGTGTATAAAAATTTCTACGCTCCAAATACATATTTCTACAGGGTGCGCCATTTGAATGTGGTCGATGGAAATATTAAAACAGACACCGGCCCAAAAAGTCACTTTCTGATCATGCAGTGGAGTTTGATGGATAGTATGAGGATTTTCTTTCCCCCAAATGCGACAGTTTTGTTTATTTACAGTGCCATATAGCGTTAAAATTCGCTCCCAAAAATCGGGCAATTACATTTAATGAACATTATCACTATTTCCGCGCGTTCTTTGGGCATGAATCGATTCATGGTTAAAATTGTAATGCAATAACCTTTCCAAAATATGTTCGACGACGTCAATCGGTTGAAATCTGTCAAAGTTATTCAATATTTCCATCGACCACATTCAAATGGCGCACCCTGTATATGAAACTTGGAACTAGTTCCTTATTAGAAAAATCTATTTATTTACGCTGTTTTGTTTATTTTATTCTTAAAAATATTGTGGTTATAGAAATTTTTATAAACCAGTTCCGGAAATTTTTTTTTATTAACTTAGATATTTATGCCACATTGCCACCAACAAGGCAATTCTATATGAAACTTGGAACTAGTTCTTTACCAAATAGTCCATTTATATTAAGTTGTCTTGTTTATTTTATTATTAAAAGCATATTATAGAATATAATATGTTATGGTTATAGAAACTTTATGAACCAGTTCCGGAACTTCTTTTTATTAACTTAGCAGTTTTGCTTACCTTAATGGCCAACAAGGCAATTGGGTTAAAAGTGTATAAAAACTTCTTCGCTCCAAATACAAATTTTCTCTTGCACATCTCTTTCGTTTCTTTCAATGGCAACAAAACTCGCTTGGAGCATTGGCATTTGCAGTACGTGCAACAGCAAAAGATGCAACGTAAACTGAATTGCATTTTATTTTTGTTTATATTACTTAATATACATTTTCGAGCTTTGGCTGCGCCTGTGTGCGTGTGTGTGTGTGTGTGAGTCTCTATATTATTACAAGCAAGCATAAAAAAGTGAAAATTCATTTTAAGACAAAAAGAAATGCATAAATGCACTAAAATGCAAGAGTGCACTCATAATGCCACTCAAGCCCAATTGAGTGCGCTCTGCGCAGGCGGCAACGGCTGCTGCTGCCGCTTCAACTACAGCTGCTCTGCGGCTGCTGCTGCTGCTGCTGCACTCGGGCAGCCGAACGACATTCGTGTGAGTGGCGAGTTTGTATACAAGTATGTGTGTGTGTATGGTTTTTGTTTTTTTTTTTGGGTGCATTAAACAGCAAATTGTTTCGTGGGATCAACACAAAGTGCGTTGATCTCTCGCGCGCTTTTGGAGCGCTGTGCCAACATCCAAGGCAGCGACGCCAGCAGCAACAGCAGCTGCTGCAGCAGCGCAGCGCAACGCTTTTGAGTTAGCAAAAGTGAATGAATGCTGTGCTGTGACGTCGTCGTCGTCATCATCTGCAGCAGCCGCGGCAGCAGTTTCATCATTACTATTAACATCGACGTCATCTCTTTTTTATTTTTATCATCACCAACTCGGTAGCGGCAAAGATAGTTACTTGTAATTCATTTGACTTAAATAGGGAGTTTGGAAATTAGAACACTGACCCATGATAAATTATCATCGAAAACAATTCAATTTGCGGAAATACGCGCCACATATAATAAATGACTAAGGCAATAAATATTGAAATTTATAGCTGAACAGGAGTCTAAATTTAGACCAAAGACAAATCGAAAAGCTTAAGGTCGTGAACTGAAATGATTAGCAATGGGTGCTCA
This sequence comes from Chymomyza amoena, assembly GCA_037043745.1. Taxonomy (NCBI): domain Eukaryota; kingdom Metazoa; phylum Arthropoda; class Insecta; order Diptera; family Drosophilidae; genus Chymomyza; species Chymomyza amoena. The sequence goes on from JBAMAX010000080.1 coordinate 3,408, forward strand.
GGTAGGGTCTTAGGCGTTAAGACGCGTCCAAAGCATTTTTTTTCTTTAAAATTTTAATTTTTGGAGAGTATATAGCTGGGGACTGGGGAAAGTCTTCATTAATTAAAGGCACCCCCGTTCGGATTCGGCTATAAACTGTAGCCTGTTTTGTTTGAACAGTTATTATTAAAGATCCATGCCCCTCCCAGGGGTCCATCAGGGAATTATATATATATAGATGGATAAGGACAAAAAGGGACCCCAAAGAATGAACTAACGATTAAAATATTTTTATAGGCAAAAAAATCGGTTTCTGAAAAATTTGGATTTCTCTATTACTTACCCTAATATTTCAAAAATTCATTGAATGAACAAAAATTTATATAGAGTTTAGCTCTAAAGCTTTACACCTGACACACCTATCACATAAATAAGGAAAAAGGGGAAAAACCTTGCAAAAATAAAAGAAAAATATATAAAGAACTTATAACAAAATACAAACTAAGACTAGAAAAAGCCTAAGGATCATAAAGATCTGCATTGAGATTTATAAACTTTTCGTTATATGTCTTAAATTTTAAAGAAATTAGGAAAAAGGGGAAAATCCTCACAAAAAATAGAAAAAAAAGAAAAAAGATCTTACAACGAAATTAAAAACTAAGACTAGAACTAGGCTAAGGATCATAAAAATCCGAATTAGGATTTATAGACTTAACGTTTTACAACCTAATTAAAAAAATAACTTTTTATTATGGTATTATTGCGTAGGTTACTAAATATTTTTAAAACCCTTTTATTGGTATCTAGTTTTGCCATAAACCCTTTGGTGCTAGTAGCATTTTGTTCCTTATCCATCTCTAGACCTTCTTAACTAATTCGTTACTTACTTTTATAAATTCATAACTGATAGCTTCAAATAAAAAGGCTAAGAATTAGGAGTGCGCGATACCGATCCGATATTTTGAATATTGAGATATCAAAGTCTATACTAAATATTCGATATTGATATTTAGGCTCTTGATTAATCGTCGATCCGATACCAATTTGCTTAGTATCGGTATGGAGAAATGTTTTATTTTACATTATTTTCCAAAAAGTCCCTTTAAGGTGGCTGCCCATGCAATATTCTGGCCTAGAAAAAATACTAGTTTCATTTAATTTTTTATGAACATTAGAAAATTTTGGTTTCTTCAAAAGGTCGATACCGATACCGTCGATATCGATTTCTTTTTGGGAGAATCGAATCGGATCGGTCTCGAATTTTTTTGAAATACTCAATACATCGATTCTATTTTTATCTGGTTTCTGTATCCCTACTTAGAATATTTCTTTCAAAATTTTCAAATAGATATTATTAAGAGCACAAAAACATGTTTGGTAATCAGTTTCGAGATTGATGTTCCAAAAAAAAAATTCTTATTTCACACACAACAATTTATAACTGAATAACGAATTTAAGAAAAATGTTGCATATTTTTAATCTCTTTAAATTTATGAGTTTTCAAGGAAAAAGCGTTCATTAAAACTTAAGATATAGTGAAATTGTAGTAAGTTTCGAGATTCATATGCCCAGTAAAAAAAAATCTTATTTCACCTCATTTTTTAACCGATAAACGAACTTATGGTCTAAGAAGAAAAACAATTTTCCATCTTTGCAAAAATTTCCCACAATAAAGAATACAAAAACCGAAAAATGAATTCATGGGTTACATATTTAGAAAGCAAGACATTTTACATCTTTAAATATATTCCTCACAATGAAAGACCTCAAAAACACTTACGATCATTTTTTTAATGGTACTTTTAACAGATTAATGTTCATCAATATAGGATGAGTAAAACACGAAATATAGGCAAATTGTCATATGATTCGAGATTTATATATCCAGTCAAAGAAAATCTTATTTCACCACACTTTATAACCGATAAACGAATTTATGGGTTTTCCATCTTTGTAAACATTCCTCATAATGAAAGAGGACGAAAATATTTACGAAAATTTCTCTAATTGCAATTTCAATGGATTATCGATCATCAATAAAGAATGAGTGGAACTCAAGATATACTCAAATTGTAATGAAAATCGAGATTCATATTCCCAATAAAAGAAAATCTTATGTCACCACATTTTATAACAGAAACACGAATTTATGGCTTAGGTAGAAAACAAAAATTTTTTAATCTGTGCAAACATTTCTCAGAACTTAAAACCTCAAAATTTTTTACGATTATCTCTTTAATTGCATTTTCAATGGCTTATCATTCATCAATATAGAATGAGTAAAACTATATAGTATATTTGAGTAAAAATATAGTCAAATTGTCATAAGAATCGACATCTATACAACCTAGTCAAAGAAAATCTCATTTCACCACCTTTTGTATAACCGTTTAAAAGTTACTCCAATTTGTTTGCTGCTTCAGCATTTTCATTACACCTCAAAATTAAATAAAAAAAATCTCAAATGACTAATTTGTGGATTTTAACGTGCAATTAATAAAAACTTTGAACTGAATCAGACAAAAGCACATAAAAAATGTGTTTAATATGGGGAAAAAAAACCGTCCATATTTTTGTGGTTTTATTTTTGGGAATTACTACAACAACAAGAGCTACAAAAACAAAGCGAAGGTTGTGCTCAAGCAGCATTGAATAATGCAGCAGCTCATTCGAGCGCTCCAATTTAAAACCACTCCACTCACACCACTGCACGCGACTCCACTCATTTCACTTCACTCAACGCGAAAGCAAAAGCAAAACAAAAATTGCCTCTCTTGTTGTTGTGGTTGTTGTTGTTGCAGCCGCAGCCGATTTGTACGTGTGAACTCTGCTTTTGACCGACGAGGCAATGTTGTTCGTTGACCTTTCTCAAGTGTTGTTGCCATGAAAGGAGTGTGAGTGTGATTGTAAGTGTGTGTGTGTGAGTGAGTGCGTGCAGCTGTGTTTGTATGTGTGTCTGCTGGAGGCACAAGTTGTGGGCGCTGCTGTTTTAGCTGAGTGCAGTTTTTTTTTTGCAGCTACTCGTTTTTTTGTTGTTGTTTTTGTCTCCCTTTATAAATATTTTTCGGCAAAAAGTTTCCTTGGTCATTAAACTCTTTAACGCAACGACCTTCTCTGCGTTCGGCAATGCGCCGTGAATTACAATTGAAAGATTTTTCGTGTAGTTTACACGAAAGAGCTTTTGCGTGTACGCTTTGAAGGAGTTATCGTAATTGAAATCGAATGCGCTGACACACATACTTAATACTTAGTACGCACACACACACATTAAGAGCTTTGCTGCTTTTGCCGACGATGCCTTGAAAGTGAGCACTGAACCCGAAACCAAAATATTTTCGAAGGTTTTACACATTCTCATATATGGTCAATAAAGATAAAGCAATGGCCTACAGCAGTGTGTTCAATGTTGTTTGTTTTTGGTTAGTACTTGACTTATAGGCCCAAAAGATAAGCTATTTTAATAGGGTTTTTTAGTTATAGAATATTTTAATCTGTTGGTTGTAAAACAGACACAATTGTGTTCATTAATTTGGATATAATGCAAATGAACTATATTAGGGAAAAATACGCAATGTCATAACGTGCTTAGTTGAAATTATCGGCAGTTGTAGTTAATTTTGGAGCTAACGCATAACATGACTAGACAAATTTTTGAGCTACACTAGGTTAAAAATGAAGCATTAAAAAACTATAAAAAGTAAATGCCGTGTGTGGTACTAGAGCGGAGATCGTGAGCAAATATATTGTATAAAGTAAATATAGAGCATTTACACAAGCTCGACAAAATAAGTCACGACAAGGAATAATAGTATGGAAAAATTTATTTTTTTACATTTCTATTTGTTCTTTCTGAACTGTTCCAAATAAATGTAATATCATTAAGAAGGGCTTCTTATCGGTATAAAGATACATCATGGTCACTAGACATATTTTTTTGCTCCAAATACGTTAAATTTTAACTATTTAGAAACTACATGAATTTAGCGCGTGAGCACTATTTGTATATATTTTACACGAGCATGACAAACAAGTTATGGCACTAAAAGGATTTAATGCAGTGCGTGGTACTAGAGCTGTGAGCGCTTGAGCAATATGTGCATAAAGTAAATTATGAGTATACGGTCACGGCACTAAAAGGACTAAAAGTAGTAACACGTTTTTTGTACAATTTTCTCTATCTTTTTGAAGTTTTTCAAATAAATCCGACATCATCCCATTCTGAATTAAAAAATTTCCATAGAATAGTTGGTATGACGATACATTAGCTGAGAGCTCTGATGCTTATTTAAATCCCCTAAAAGTAAATAAATATTTGCTGGAATTTAGTCTTCTCCATGAATTTATGAAATTATGCTAGATAAAAGAAAACGAGGTGGGCATTTTGCTTGCAAAAATGAATTGTTTTGAAAATCTTAACTAATAATAAATGTATCGCCCTGGCTAGAAATGGAATCCTGATGATACTTCAGTATAATCCTGAGCACAAAACTTTTCAACATTTTTTTTGTTAATGATATTTGCGTTTTTTAGGGAAATTTTTAGATTTTGTCAAAAAAACTTTATTTAATATTCGAATAAAAAAAACTGACGATGTTGTACATATTTGGATATATTATAAAGATTATATCAAAATTTCAAATCGATCGAATAAAAATTGAACTAACTCGTTAAGCCTTAGAAAAAGAGGATTCATGAAAAAAAAAAATTTATTATAAAGTTTATACCAAAATTTCAAATCTATCAAATAAAAATTGAACGAGTTATTCTTGAAGCCTTTAGAAAAAAAAGGTTTCGAGAAAAATGCGTTAAAAGTTTCAGAACTGAACCTATCGCGTAGCACATTTCGTGTCATTTCTAAAATAATTGATGATGAATAATCAATTTAGAAAAAAAAATCGATTTTCTCAAGATTCTATACAGTTTTGACTGTATAAAAAATCCTTAGATATTTATAAAATACATTTCTACATGTAAAAATTAAGAAAAAAAATTTTTGTTGATTAAAACGTCTTGTTTATCGAAGATAAATATATTTTTTCAATCAGATTAGGCATACCAAAGCTCTAGCAATAAACGATGTCTTAAATTCATAAAGTTTGAGTAGAAATCGTCAGAACTGATGAAGTGAATATATTATACATTAAATTTTTGTGGGCTTTGAGGTTTAACATATAAAAGATTTTCTTTGGGTGATAATTTCCACTGTGCTTCAATATAACACAAAAACATTTTGTAGTCTAAATTAGATAAAAAATGCAAAAACAGGATTATCTACTTTTGTCCAAAATATTTACACCCTGGTGCATCCTGCAATCTGCTTATCTGTTTGATTTGCACCACATAGATGATTTCCGGAACCATTTCTGTAAAATTGAAAAAATTGTCACATTAACCAAAATTTGAACGATATTGTCCGAAACAATATAAGTACGTTTACTATATAATTCAAATAATCCTAAAAAATATTTTTACGTTATATAAACGAAAATTTGAACGATAATTTCCGAAAAATTATACATTTACCATATTATGCAGTAATTCTAAGAATCTCAAAACCAGTATCTATACATTATACATTTACTATAAAAAATCCAACAAAATATAACTACGTCACTGATGTAACTGATACGATGAGCATAATGATAACGGTTTTAAAAGCTGCTCACGCTCACGAAACAAAGTCCAACTCTAATTTTTGACTCTATAATGACTTGCATTTCTCAAATTTATTTTGATCATTATTGTTCATACATAAATAGCATATTTATTACGCATCTTAGAAAAAATGCTACAAATGCTTAGTCAATGCCAAGTCAGACCAAAAATACACAAGTTCAAAATTAATAATAAAAAAATTACCTCACAAACAATAACTTTTATTTTTAAAATATTTGAGCAATGAAAACGAAAAGCTGCAGCAAAAAGGAAAAAAAATAAAGAAATGCAGTAAAAATCGACAGCATTTTGCGGTATTTGCATTTTTTGTTATTGCAAAAACAACAACAACATTGTTGCGCACTGAATGGAAACCAGAGCAAATGCAAGTGCGAGTGCGTAAGAGCAACAAAGTGACAACGTAAGAGTTGAGCTCGCTCTTTAATTGAGCGCAAAAAAGCTCGCTCTCTAAATTTGCGCTGTCTGTGTGTGAGTATTTGGCGGCAAATGCAATGCGCGCTGCATACATTCACATAAATGCAATTGCAAGTGATCTCAGTGTTTTTTTATTGTTGTTGCTGTTTTACTGTAATTTCTGTCTTTGCATTACATTTGCCGGCGCTTTTGAAAGTTTTCGCCTAATGCGCTCAGCTTACGTATGTGTGTGTGTATGAACGCGCCACTAACTTGTTTTGTTTTTGTTGTTGCCAACGCTGTTTTTGTGCTTTTTCGCTGCCGTCGTTCGTCGTCGTCGTCGTCGTTCGTCGTCGCATTCGACTTTTTTCAATGAGTCAATCCTTGAAATGTTGACTTCCTGATACGCATATGACTATTGAACAAGTTTGCTTTGTTAGATTTTTTGAAGGTTGCGTGCTTTATACATACATACACACACACACTCGTGCATACATACATGCAGTCGCTTGCGCGCACAGATACATGCATACAAATTAATGTGTAGTTAGATATGCCTTAAGTATTGTTTTTGTTTTTGTCTATGGTTAGTAGCGCTTGACTATTTTGTTTTTGTTTTTATATATTTTATTTTAAATTTACAGTTGCTGTAGACACAGCAGCAACAACAACAACAACAACAAAGCCACGTCTGCTCTGACTTAAGATATTTTTCTATCTTTTTGTTGTTGTATCTACATATGTATATTATGTATCTTCTAGTCGTCGGCTGTGTGTCGAAACGTTCTTTTTACGGCAGTGCATAAATTTTCTTTATAACATATGAATTTATAGCTACTTCATTAAATTTATTAGAATGCATTATGATTTAAATTCTTTTGTTTGTTCTTTAAGTTTGGTACCTTTTCTTGTTTTATCTAGTAACTTAGTTAGACACTTGACCTTTATGTCATAGCTCATTTAAATATGACACTAACAGATAAGAAAATGGCTATTTATGAGCTTCTATTATTGACTGACCGATATTTAACTTATGCAATGTATTTTTAATTAAAATATGTACTAAAAATACTTGAAGGTAACTTGTCAGAACTGATAAGTGTTTTGTAGTGTATTTTTTATTTATCGAGGTACTTCTGTACGCTCTTATCTATTTCTCAATGGAACTTAAGAAAAAAATATAGCAAAATGCATTGGATATAGTAGGTAAGAATAGCTTCTATATTTTGAATGAAATAATTTAGATCTTTAAAAAAATGTAACTTTTTGAGCTTATTCACTCATTAATGTCATGTGCTTTAATCTGTGACTCATATAAGAAATTTTCCATAACTGTTTTGAATTTTAATTATTTGATTTAATAATAAACTTAATTTCGACTAAATAAGACTTTATTTTGAAAGGGAACGATAAAAAAAGACTTAAAAAAAAGGTATTCTAAAACAATTCTAGAACAAAAAATGAGAGAGTTTTTGGTAAAACAAAATTAGTTTTTTTTACAATTAAGCTTAGACTCATATTAGAAATTTTCTATGAATGTTTTGAATTTTAATTAATTTATTTCAAGTTAATTTTTACTAAAATAAAAGCTTGAAATTTCGTTTTGAAGTAATAGTGTTTTCAAAATATCCAATAAAAAAAAATAAAAGAGTTTTTGGTAAACCAAAATTCGATTTTTAACTAGTAATTTTAGAGAATTTAGCAAAAAATGCTTAAATTTTTTATCTGCAGATTTATGAATCGAAAGTTAAAAGTAAAAATTTTATATCAAAAAATGCAATTAACTTGTAAATAAAGACACTTTTTTCTAATTCTAAAAATGTTTTTAATGTTTTTTTTTTCAAGTAGTTTTAATAAATATAATATTTTATAATGAAAATAATCAAAGCTGCAAATAATTTTATGAATAGCAATTTTAAAATTTTTGATCGCCAATCCAGCCGGATAAGAATAGTTACATAACAACTATACAACTATACTACTCAAGATTTATGAGAAAAATTTATTTCACAATAGCATTTTGCAGTTCCATTTGTCTTTAAAGAAACCAATATTTTTAAACATATTAACAAATAAGCAGATTTAAAAAAGGAAGTTCTTATATATATTTTTACTTCAAATCCACAAATATGTTTAATACTTATATTTCGACTTACAAAATTAGAAGACTTAAAAATTACAATCGGGCTGTTCATTTTGGCAGGAATCAATGCAAAAAGGCAAAAATACCCGAGTACATGTCTTTGCAACCCTCATAGCTAGGCAAAAAGGCAAAAGTGTAAGACTAACAACGTGAACAACAATAATTGTCCTCTGAAACACCTTTATGGGAGCTATATAATATAGCCCTTACATCAAAAAAATTAATAAAATTATCTTGGATCTATTAAAATTAGTTTAAACCACTTTAGTACACATAGGGATATTTGCTGTTAAGTAGAGACACTTTTTTCTAATTCGAAAAATGTTTTTTTTTCGCAATATCTTGAAATTCATCCATGTAAAATTTTTTTGAGTACATTTTAGGCTTTAGCTTTCCATTTTACCTCGAACAAAACTAAAACATGTTGAGGATACAAATTTTTTTAAATATTTGTTAACTAGTGTAATCAGCTGTTTGCAAATATAGTAATTTTTGGTTTGATTCATCTTAAGAAAAGTGTGAAAAAAATGTCCTTTGAAGAAAATTTTTCAAACTTATACCTACTTTTCACGCTTGTTGATACACAGACTGAATATAGTAAATAATTCCAAAAGCAGTAAAAATAATATCTAATTATTATTATAGTCAAAATAAGCTTAGTACACCCAGAGATAATTGCTTTTAAATAGAGGCACTTTTTTTTAATTTCGAAAAATATTTATTTTTGGCAATTTTTTTAAACCCTTTGCAAGAAAAAATTTGTTTCTACATTTTGAATTTTATCTTGCCATTTTGCTACGAAACTTTAGAAAATTTGTTTACTTGTGTAATCCGCTGTTTCCAAGTGTAATAATTTTTCGTTTGTTTACCTTTTCTACAAAAAAATTTGTTTCTACATTTTGAAGAATTCTTGCCATTTTTTTTAACAGTATTTTAGAAAACTTGTTAGCTAGAGTAATTAGCTTTTTTCAAGTGTAATAACTTTTGTTTTGATTCTACTTAAGAGAAGTATTTGTAAAAAAATTTACTTTAAAAAATTTTTACAAAATTATAGCTACTTTCGGAGCTTTTTTTTGGCAAAATATTTTTAAGCCCTTTCCAAGAAAATTTGTTTTTCATAGTCAAGGCTGGGTCGAGCACAAATAACCTTTTTTTTAGTTCACGAGCTGCTGGTCGCTTTGCTTTTTTACCATTCTGCATTATTGCCCCAAACATTTGGAGTGTTTTTTTTTGTGTAAAAATTAAACATTTTTTTCATCTTTGTAAATGGTGACACCTTAACCTTTAGTAGTCAAGGGTCTATGTCGAGCATAAGTGTCACTTTGCCCTTTTACTTTTATGCATTTATGCAACAAATATTTTGAGTATTGTTTTTTCTTCTTCTTCTAAATGTGTACCTTCTAATAAGTCTTCTAATAGATACACATTTGCCCTACTTCTCATAGTTAAGGCTCTGGGTAGGGCAAAAATTGCCTTTCTTAGTATACGGCTTATTAGCAACTTTGCTCTTATGCCACAAATATTTAAACAAATTTTTTTTATTTTGGCTCCTAATGGATACTCGAATAAAACTTGAGAATTTTTGTATATTTAAATTTTAGGTCAAAGTTAGTGTCTAATAAATTTTAGCACTTTTTTCCATGTGTCAGATATATATGTAAGAATGCTTAAAACATTGAAAACTCTGAGGAACTTGCAAAAAATTCAAATGCAAACTTAAGGAAAAATCATCTAGAAATCTCTGGCAAGTCGATCTATTGGGTCGTTCACTGCGAGACCTCAAAAAAGTTTGATGAGTCGTCAAAAGTTTTTGCAGCTTGAATGGGATGTGCTACCACACCCACCATATTCTCAGACTTAGCACCTTCGGTATATTATTTGTTCCAGTTTTTGCAAAATCTGTTGGATGTTGAACCTTCACCTGAAATCAGAACGTTAAAAACCACTTGGGCCAGTTTTTTGTTTGCAAGGATCAAAAATTTTATGAGCGTGGAATCAATCTCTTGCTCGAAAGATGGCAAAAGGTATTGGAACAAAATGGAGAATATATAATTTTATAAAATGTTTTTCGAAATTACTTATTGAACGACCCAATATATCACATTTGCAAAATTTATGACTCATACGCAACGTATGCCAAAAAGTCATCATCTTTGTTAGAAATATGGACAACTCGAAGGAACTTTCAAAAGATTCAAATGCCAATTTTAAGAAAAATTATCTAAAAATGTCTGGCAAGTCAATCTATATCACTTTAAAAAAAATATTACTCATACGCAACGTGTCATATATTTATGTAATAATTTTGTATATATAAAAAAATCGAAGGAAAGTTTCAAAAACACAACTTCGAACTTAAGGAAAAAACCATCTAGAAATCTCTGGCAAGTCGATCTAAATCACTTTTGAAAATTTATGACTCATACGCAACGTATGCCAGAAAGTCGTCATCTTTGCGTAAAAAAAAACTATATAGTAACATATACTAAAAAAAAAAAAAATAATAATATTCTTAAAGCAAAAGTGTCAGTTCTGAGAATCTTTAAAAAACTGCAATATATTTTATTGCACACTTCAAGGTCTCTTCAGTTATAAACTTCTATATATATGTATATAGTACATATATGAATTGCTTACTCCAGCTGCTCATAAACACTGCATTAATTACTTAAAAAAACAACCCAAAATTTGTTTACTTTTATATCACGTGTAACAGTAAACAGAATACTAACGGCATTAAAAAACGGCACACAGACCCTCCAGAGACCCTCAGAGATCCGATCCGATAGTAATGCTCAGTTCTCACTTCTCACATAACACCGACACCGCCACCGACTGAGTATTAAATCATTTTGAATGTGTGTTGGAAGAAAAACAAAAACATAAAAAATAAACCATAGAAAACTGCATACAGTGAAAATGCACATGTATGTATGTATGTATACTTATACATATATATGTATTCAGCATTCGTAACGCCCTTGGCGCTACTATCAGTATATGCATGTACATTTATATATATATGTGTGTGTGTGTGTGTATGCAAAGTGCACCCTACAAAGGCGCGGCATTCGCATTCGTTGTATATAAATAATCGCCTAGGCGGCAGACCGATCGACTAAACTGACCTTAAACTTGAATCAACTAGAAGAGAAGGTTGCAAAAATAAAAACTAAATCACTGAATTTTTTTTTTGCCAAGTGCAATTTTAGTTTATTGCGGTTGTAAAATAAAAGTTGAAAAAAATTAAAATATTTAGAATAAAATAATACAGCCGGCTGAGAAAGCAAAGCCAACGATTAAATACTCTGCGAAATCTGCTTTTGGAAGGGAATAAAATTTGAATCGTAATTTTTGAATAAAAAAAATCAATTTTTCTTTTCGCACACGGTCAATAAAATAAATATAAAAAAAAATATTTTTTAAATAAATAAAATAAATATAAAAAAAATATATTTTTTTATCACAAAATTTGTACACCTTTTTATTTATTTTTCTAGGAAACGAATAGATTTGGAAAAATCACTTTTATCTTACTTAGTAGCTCACAAGTAAAAATTCATTCGATTTGATTCATTCACCATATTTGTAATCGATCCAATAATCGATACTCTGATAATTCAATACTTTTACTATGATATTCTGCCAAGTCTTTTTTCAGTAGGAAACCAAAAATTAATTTTTGAAAGAAAAAACAATTCCAAATATATTTTTTTATTTATAAAAGTAGTAAAAATATTTTATTTTGTGCAAAGAAACGCATAGATTTGGAAAAAACCCATTTTTATCTTGCTTTAGTACAGTCACACACGTGAAAATTCATTCGATTTTATGCATTAGCAATACTTGTAATCAAGAGGATCGATACTTCGTCATGTCGATACTTTGTATTACAATGATTTAAATATTTAAAAAAAAAAGAGAAAAATCTCCCAAAAATATTATTATTATTTAGAAAATTTTGATCTATTTGGTAATAGTTATAACGGACTTAAAATAATAACCAGATTTTTAGATTTTAAAAAAGATTTTACGATTAAAGTCTATTTCTAATATTGGTTTTAAAGATACTTATTGGAAAACGCATATTTCTGTATTTACACGGTACATCCTTAAGCTACTATGAAAATAGATTAGAAAGCTGAATTCCCGACCTACGTTTCTAGAAGATTAGTCTAATAAAAGTATTCCTATTTAAAATTTCGATTATATTTCTGAAATAAATGAAATTTATTAAAAGAATTTAATTTTAGACAAAAATCTTTTTTCAAATGAAATCAAATGTTTAAAACTATTTTTTTTCTAGATTGTGTTATTTCAAGATCGTGTAAAATAAAATTGGAAATTTGGAAAATTGGAATTGCAGTCCTTTGAAATATATTATTTTTTCTGGTTTAAAAATTATAATTCAAATTTTCTTAATTTATTTGAAAAGTATTAAGCTTCGAAATAATATTTCAAAAATAACTTATTTATTAGGTTTTTCTTTTAATTGTGAGATATATTTGATTGATTTTGAGATTTTCAATTGATTTAAAATTTTTTATTGATCATATTAGATTAATAGTGCAAAGTATGAAAATTTTAAAAACTATGCATAAAGTTTATCCTAATCTTGAAAAAGTTTAGTTTTAAAATATTATATTCTTGATTGATCTTGAAAATTTCTATTTATTTAACATTTTTTATAAATAATATTAGATAAGGAGCATGAAAATTTCAAAATTTATAATAAAAGCTCTTAAGTTTGAAATGAAAGCTTATAAAGTCTTAAATTAAAAAAATATTGATAATTATCTTTTATTTTTATAAGTTCTGATAGTTTCGTTAGCTTAGCTTTTTCAAGAAGCGGATGGCCCGGCCAGATGCATTTTTATTGTACATAATTTTCGACAATTATGAGGAAAGTTCTTAAAGTTTCAGATTATGATGAAAGCTCATCTAGTTTGAAATTAAAAAAATATTGTTAGATTTCTCAAATTATTATAAGCTCTGATAATTTCGTACCCTTAGCTTCTTCAAGACGCTTATTGCCTGGGCAGATATATTTTTTTTTGTACACAATTTTCCAAAATTATGATGAGAGTTCTATAAGCTTAAGATTTAACAAAACTAAGATGAAAGCTTATAAAGTTTAAAATAAAAAACAATATTGAAAGATATCTCAAATTATAATAAGTTCTGATACTTTTGTAACCTTAGCTTCTTCAAGAAGCTTATTGCCCCGACAAATAGATTTTTTTGGTATATTATGGCAAAAAAAAATTGTAATTTACTTTGGCCAATATTAGCTGCAAAATTATCGGTTTAAAGTGCAAGCAAAACTGCGCTTGGCGTGACGTTACAAAAAATAGAAGTGAACTGTGAATTGAATTTAAAAATCCCAAATTTCTATTAATGGGCTTATTTGTCTGGTTTAAGTCTATTTTCTTAATATAATTTAAAGTAATATTAATAAAAATTTCGAATTTAAAAAAAACAACTTTTTTTATGCTGTTTTTATTAGCTTCAATATACTGCGTATCGTCATCTAAAATTTGCATTCCTTTTTTTTCATAATAGCTTTTTTTTAAACTTTTTTATCTCAAGAAAAACATAAAATTTTTAATATTAATTGCTTTAATGTTATATAAATAAGGATAACGTAATATAAAAAAATGTTAAAAAACGATTCTCTTAAAAATAGGCAAATCTAACCTATATATGAATATTTGGCTTTGTAGTCAGATATCTCACAATTTTAAATAAATTTGAAATATTTTTTCTTAAATTCAAATTAGAACATATTATTTTTTTATTTACATATTTTTTTATTGGTATAGTGAACTTTTCTCCTGAAATGACTAAATATATTTTGGTATCCTATTCGTTCCTTTTACATTACCAGTGAAAAAATCTAAAACTCTTTAAATAAACAACTTTGAAATATTTTTCTTTAAAAATACAGATTGGAACATATTTTTATTAAATTTGTAATTTTACGAGCATAGTAAACTTTTCTCTGGAAATGATCACATATATTTTGGTATATTATATTTTTTTTATAGTTTTCTTACAATTACTTTATTTTAGTTAAGTTATACAGGCTTCTAAAGCAACAAACAAAAACAAAAATTTTTTTTTTTTTTTTAATAAAAAAAAAACCTGCCCTAACTTCTAACAGAGTATACAAATAAGCCTAAGTCTGACTTTGCCTTCTAAAAGTGTCACTAACAATCCAAAGTGTTAATTAAAAATTATATATAATACATAAAATAGATAGCTAGATAAAACTTAAAAATTAGTTGATTTATAATAAAATCTAAAACCTTGACAAGCATTTAGAAATTACATATTCAATCAAAAGTAGCTTCCAAAAATCAGTTCTCAAGCGTTGACCTTGAAATTATCTAGCCAAAAATCTAAAACAAAATATCTTAAGTTCATAACTCTTTCAAAGTCTACACTAAATTCTAGCCTTGCATTCTATTCTCAAAAGAAACCCCCAAACTAAAGCTTCCAAACGCTACGAAATCGGAAGTATTAGAAAATCAAATAAAGTCAAGTGTCGCTAGAATTGTTGTTGTTGCTTTGTTGTTGCTTGCCTTTTTCAGTTTCGAGATATGCATTTAAAATATCAACAAACAAAGCCAGAAAAAACAAAAAAAAAAAAAAACTATACGATCTTGGACAGAACGTAAATAATATTTTGTTCAATGAAATACAAATTGTTGTTGTAGTTGTTGTTGTTGCTTAGACACGAGTCGCCTGTGTTCTTCACGCACACTCACACACAGTCAGACAGAGAGACACACACACACACTTAGAAGACTTGCATACAATTTATAAAACGAAAGCTTTTTTATACAATTTTTATACGTAGCCATGACAGTGTGAGAAGGTCATGCTGCATATATACATATAAAGCAAAAACAATAAAAACAAATCAAAAAGCTAAGCATTCGTCAGCTCAAAACAAACTACAATAGTAAAGTCAAAACATATTTACGCAGTAAATGAGTAACAACAACAACAGCAACAAAAAAAGCTAGAAGCAAGAGAAGACAACTGCAAAACAAAGTCAAAGGCGCAACGCATTGTCTCTCTCTGCCGAGCTTACGCTGCCGTCGCTCTCTTTTGCTGCGCCTTAAGCTGAAAGCTTTTAATGCATTTAAGAGCGTGCGTACAAAAACAAATTTTGTAGCATACGCTTAAATAACCGGTTGGTTCGATTTGTTCTCAAATATTATTTTTAAAATTAATTCAAGTCAAATGTTATTTTAATGTGTCTGTCTCTTAATATATCTTGCTTCCGCTTAAATTAATTATATTATCTCTCTCTCTTCTTTGCAGGCCTCTTGCAGCTGTGCAGCATAAAATTTATAAAATATTAATAATAATAATATTACGGGAAATGCCGCGGCGCAGCTTTAAACACCATAAATGCGTTCCCAAAGCTGTAAACTGGGAACACATGAAAATTTGGTCAATGCCAATCTTGTTAATATTAAATGCAATAAAATTCTATATATCTATCGTATACGTTGTAAGATAAAAAGCCAAGAAAAAAAACTTGCAAGTGCATTAAAAAAAATAAGTGTTAAAAATTCTACAATTAAAATATATAAAACGTTCACAAAATAAATCGGACCATGCGCCCAAGCGCGTCCCTTAACAGCAATAACAATAACACCAACAACAACAACAAGTGGCACGCCACAGAACGTGCAACAAACTTAAGTGCAACACAACAACAAGTTGCTCAAGCCAAGCAATTTTTTGATAACTTTACACTGCCTTATGGTTAATAATAATAATTATTATATAGAAATTTAAAGTCTTTTATATATACGTATACAAATATATATATAATCAAAACTCAATTTAAGCAAGGAACATATATTAAATATATTATATACAACATTTTAAAAATTTACACAAAAAGGAAGAAAACAGGAAAACGTAAAAGGTAAGTTGAGATGATATCTAAAAGTAGATCTTGAATTATAGCAATATTTCTGATATCCTATGTCTTTCTTATATCGCTGTCTATTCTTAGATCATATTAGTACTCACATAATTTCATAGTTATTCTAGTCCAGTGTAAAATAGGTTTATTTTCTCAAATTTAAAAGTAGAATAATAATTATAATAAGAAATTAATATGGATATAAGTTTCTATGGTTACTATGGTCATCATGTTATTGTTTTAACATGAAGGTAGCATCTTCAAATCCTCTGCCCTGACTCTCGCAGGGGGATTGGCCAAGAATTTTTGGGGTTCCCCTTGAAGAAATCATCCATTATTGGTTTGTTCCATGCTATTCTCATATCTTTTATGAGAAACAATGAGTGATGGGCTCAAAGATCTCTAATTGAAAACGCTCCTGATATAGAAAAACAGACGCTTGCCTGATGACAATCAGGGTTTGTTGTGAACAGCTCTTATTTATATAGGGTGTGCCATCTGTTGGTTAGTTTGTCAATTGCATTTACTTAGTATATTTTCCATCAAAATTGGGCAAATGTATGTACCAAAACAAGTTTGAAGCTACTCATTCATATATATAAAAAAAAACAAAATAAAAATCGCCCAAATGATCACCTCAGCCTGCTGTAGAAGCTCATTTGCGAACATCGCAAGTTTTGATGACTTTTTTTGTTTGACGACAACCCATCTGTCCTCCTACCCATTAAAAGAATAAGTGACGCCGATAATGTTTCGGTAACTTCAATTATTGCGTCACTTGAATCTTGTAAGCGTGTTAAAGCATATCGAAGTCAACAGATGGCCCACCCTATCAGGGGTGCCACAGAAAACCAATTCGATGCAATTTCGATACAACTCCAATTCTTGGTGCCACATATATGACTAACAGCGGTTTTAAAACCGCTGTATATTTGGGTTCATTACAATAAAGACAAATATTTGACATTCGAATCGTCTGAATTTTTTCAAAATATTCTCCATGAGTACCGATACATTCTTGAATTCGCTTTAACCAGTTTTGGTAGCAAAAGACAATTTCAACTACTCCTGTTCAAGGTTTTTGGGGTCGAGGGATCAGTTTTTAACATCCAATTTGAATTTTGAGCGCCGCCAGAGGGCGTTTTAGTGTATTTTTTTTATTTTTGCTTTTTTTTTTTAATTGACAAAATTTGGCGAATACCGACAAATATTTAATTTTTTCATAGTCATAGTTCAGACTCAAGCACTGAAACAATTTTTATGAAAATCGGTTCACAATTTCATGTATCTCCCATTGGACCGACCGGCCAAAAAACAAAATTCGCTGTTTCCTTTTTTGTGAAGATATTTTAACTAAATTTGGAATTAACAAGTTTTGTAGAGTACCCAAGTACTGTACCGATTTAATCAGAATCGCTTGACTATATCATATAGGACCAATTGGTCATATAAAACGTTTTGGTGAAGAATACGACCGATTTTTGTTTGTTTATAAAAATGTCGTAACGAAAGATGGAATTTTTTAGAGTTTCCAAGGACTCTACTCCCAAAGAATCAAAATCGCTGTGAGCCTTTGCACTTAAAAAAATTGACCCACCGTAAGGACCAAAGTCTGTGACGGTTCGTTTTCCTTAAATCGTCGTAAAGTTCCTAACTTAACCATTTGGAATGGAACAACCAAATTTTTTTTCAATGAATGTAATAATAATGTAAAATATAAATTCTAAAAAATATTTTGATTCGCTTTTACCAATTTTGGAAACCTTTTTTTGTCACTAAAAGTGTGATGGTTCTAAAACATTATTTTTGCATAAAATTATGCCCGTCGCGTGGGGAGGGAGGAGTCCCCTCGGCCAAGAGTTTTCTCAGAGAACACTTTAATAGTGTCTTTTAGAGTACAAAGAAATTTCGACACAGAATCTGATCTGATATAAAGATATAAGAGCTGTTCATGTTCCTTAGCTCATCAAACAGTTTCGACATCTTCCTCAGAATTGGCTAAAACAGCTTTCTTAGGCATAAAAGTTTATCGTGGAATTGTTGTGATGCAAAAAATCAAAAAAAGTCGAATCAGAAATTTACCACGATCAAGACACATTCACATATATGTACTATATCGATTTCCTCAATTAATCGATATTTTTTGGCAAAGAAATCGTTGCTCTTTATATTAAATTTACCGTCATATGCTAATCATATCGTATCTCAAAATGTTTCGTTCGGAAGCAACTTTGGTTGGGTTCCGACTCGTCTTTAAAGTATCGTGCCATCTAATGTTGTTTCAAGGCCTTGTGCATTCTCTCCTTGAACTTTACTTTCTTTTTTCAAAACTCATTTAATACGAAAAAGCCATTATGGTTCAAAGTTGCAAAAGAACTATCTATTTTTTTTTTTAAAGTTAGAAACAACCAAACGTTATAGGATCTCGAGCTTCTTGAGTGCATTCACTTTTTCATTACTTATCGATTTTTAGTGCATAACGTTATTATCCATTCAGATTAATATCCATTCTCTAATCAACTAAATTTAGTTCTTCTTGACCCTTAGTCATAACAAACCGTTATGACCACCTTTTCTAGGGCGTTCATCTATTAGCTTTAGCTTCGCGCACGCCTTCTCAATATAATTGCCTTTCTATATGCATTATAATTTCCATTACTCAATTTGAACTCTCTCTCTCCACTTCGAATGCAATTTAAGAACTTTCATTAAGAAGAAAGTAATCAGGAAGTACGCTCAAGATCATCATTTGAAAATAGCTAACAAACATGTCTTGAGACTAATCAAAGAAATCAAGTAAATCAAGTAAATCAAATTATTGCGTATACGCACCGTTGCACTATAATTAGAAGCGCAAAGCTAATATTTTGCATAAATGTTGCGCTTGCCTTTGCTGCTATAAAGTCAACATCTAATTATGATTATGCATTAGAGCGTTGGCCAGCGGCAACCTCAACAACAACGACAACACTAACAACAACAACAACTGGCGCCAACATTAGCAGCTACAACAACAACTACAACAATTTTCTAATACAAAAGAAAGGCGCGCGCGTGGGGCATGTTGAGGGTTTTTCTTCTTCTTGCTTTTACTGCTGCTGCTTCTTCTTCGTCTTTTGCTGCATGAACTTGCAACTGATGGAGGAGGAGAGGGAGAGAGCAGGCAGCAGCATTAGAGGCAGCGGCAGCGGCAGCTGGCTTTTTCACTTTTCTAAGTTGTTGCTATTGAATAATGGAAAACAAGTTTTTCCGCAGCGGGCATCAACAACACAAACAACAACAACAAGTCTAGTCTGGCCTTTGCGCATGCGATTTGCGCCAGTTGGAAAAACCAACGACAGCGCAGCAGCAGCGCCGCAGCAGCAACGCAACTGAGCGACGCGGGTGCCAGGCGGCGCAATGTTGTAATGTCGATGCTAGTGCAACAATTGTTGTTGTTGTTGTTTAAGTTGCTTTTATGCACTTCCCAGACAGAGTATGCATGGTGTTTGAAAATATTTTGATGCAGGCTTGGGAATCTTTGGGCTTATGTTGAATATGAAATAGGAGCGAACTTGGTAAGGATTTTATGTCGCTTTTCGAAAATGTAAAAAATGTCAGATATGAAAAGGGGTTTCGGGGCATTTTTTTCATAGGCTTGTATAAAGGAAAATATTTGCGAACAAAAATTTTGCTTGATCACCTATGCGACCGTCTTTCTGAAATTTCACCCTAAATATGGAAGTTTTTTTCGATTCACGTATTTGTATCAGATCTCACTAACTATTATCGAACGAGAAAACTCGATGTTAAAACAATAATCCATATGAAAAATTTTAAATGCCAATTGTTATTTTTGTTTGTTTTTAACTTATTTATTTTAACATATTTTATTTAAATAAAAAAAAAATTGAAATTCATTAAAACGACTCGAACCTTTAGTGATCAATAACTTCCAAGGCTACAAACTACTATCGTATAAATTATATCATATAAAAAGCAAGGAGATTGCTGTATCTGATGGACATTGGATGAACTGCTTTCTACTATACGGACTTTATTTTGAAAGATTTTATTTTATGAAAATTCTTTTTTTTTTTTAATAATACAAATCGCTTAATTAGAATAATAAAAAATTTGTTATTTTAATACCTTACTCATCACTTTTTCCAGTTGCAACAACGTCTACGGAAGCCATAGGAGAAGCGTATAAAAAACTTTTTGGAAACTTTATATAGTTTTTATAATAGATATATTTTGATTATAAAATCCCAGCAATAAACTAGAATGAAATAACATTTATCGTCTTTTTTACAGGCTGCATAGATTATTAATCAACTTATGCTAAAAAATATGGTTTTATGGCATTTTCCAATTAATGCGACAGTATTAAAGTTGAAAAAATACTGGATAGAAACTTAAAGAGAATAGATTTCCGGAAAGAAGATGTTAGGTAAAGGCTGAAGACCATATATCTGAAATCGATCTCAAAAATTAATAAATTGGCAACACTGTTTTGTCCACAGAAGGTCACGCAAAGCGTCGATTCGTTTTTTTAGTCTCTCTTAAAAGAGAGCGGGTTCAGTTTTTGTATGGTAGCTACATGAAATAGTGGACCAATTTGGATCAAACTTCACACAAACGTAAAGAATTACATAAAGAAATGAGAACGTCAATAGATAATTTAGAATCCAGAAATAAGCTCACGATTAGATGGGTTCCAGGACAACAACATTCCTGGAAATAAGCTGGCAGATAAACTTGCAAGAACCGGTGCGCTAATAGGTCTTGAACCACACTGTGGGATTGGTAACCACGAAGTATGGGACCTACTGAGAATAGAGGAGAATAACAAACGACTGCTTCACTGGGCACAGATACCAGGGCTTAAACAGCCCTACTCTCCAACAACAGCCGTAAGAGGTTAAAAGGTATTGTAACTCACGGGAAGAACTATGTGAGAATCCTGACGGGCCTTCTAACGGGACGTTGTAGGCTCCGAAGCCACAACAAACAAAATTGGACTGTGTCGCTTCCGTAGCATGGATGTAGAAACTTCTTCGCATGTATTATTTGAATGGATGGCACTTTCTGGTAAAAGAAACAAGCTCCTGGGCATGTACGTTCTCCCACCGGAAACCGTTGTTACTATAAGTCCAAACAAAATACTACAATACATGCAGGCCTTACAACTTTAGGGAGAGCTCTAAGCCATGAAGGGGTTACAATAGATCTACCTGGGTCGCAGTACAGCATGCCATACAATTTTGTTTGACAATAGTTATTGTTAGAAAATTTTTTTTTTAATATCGCAACCAAATTTATGTAAGTTTAATTTATGGAAAGTCTTTATATCTATGTAAAGTTTGATCAATATTGGTCCACTATTGCACATTGCTACCATACAACCCGATCCGATTGTTTGCGGCACCTTGCAAAATTCTTTGTTTCATTATAGCATTCTACAAAAATTTTAAGTAGCTTTAGAAAACAAAAATTTAAATCTTGATTTTGTAATTATTTTTGAACAATTTTTAAAAATTAACTTCCCTTGACTGACTATATCTAAAATTTTATTTTATAACCTTAACAAATACATATATTCCTATCTCAGCTGAAAAGATCTACACACAACTCTTTAATTTTAAATGGATAGCTTTATGGAAATCTCATATATATAAATAAAGTACATTTTAAACATAAACTTAATTATAATTACACATTTTTAATTAAAATTTTTAATTTTTGCACAAAAATGTTACAAAACATAGCTTCGTTTTAAGCCTCTCTTAGTCTTTAATCCTGGCCACTCACGCATACTTAAAAGCGTATTTAAGCTTCGGCGCCTCTCGCTCTCTTTGTTGTTGTTGTTTAATGTACTCTCTCTCTAACATTTTTTGTTTTGGCATTTTTTTTTCAGCTAATGCCAGTTTGTTAGTTTTTTTTTTTTGCATTTTTTTTCATTTTTCCTTTTGCTATGCACATTGCGCATAGTTTGTTATTGTTGTTGTGTTTGTTGTAGTAGTTTTTTTTTCGCGCTCGTTCAAGTTTGCAGCTTTATGTACATACATATGTATGTATGTATGTATGTATGTATGTAAGCCGCTGTGAGTGAGTTGAGCCGCTGCTGAGTGACTCGTCGTCGTTGGATTGCAGCTTTCAGTTAGTCCATTCGTCCGTAGTTCAATGTTAACGAACTTTTTGCGCTGTGAACGAGTTGTTGTTGCTGTTGTTGTTGGATTTGCTGGTAGTGCAGCTATTGTTGTTGTTGTTAGTTGTTGTTGGTAGACTTTCACTTATAATGAATTTGGCGACTGCAACTGCAGCGTCGACAGCGACGGCGACTTTGACTGCTGTTGTTGTTGCAATTGCATTTCGCTCTCTAAACAGCAGCAGCGTTGAAAACTTGTTGTTGTTGTTGTTGCTGTTGGTGTTGTTGTCGTTATTGTTGTTGTTGTTGTTGTTGTTTTGCATGCAGTTTTTCATGCAGTTCAATAACATGTTATGTAAAAAGCATTTTTCCAAAGTTATCTTGTTGCCGCTGCCGTTGTTGTTGTAGTCGATGCTGCTGTTGTTGTTGTAGTGTTGTTGTTGTTGCTGGCTTGTGCTTGTTTGGTTTTTCTTGAAAATGTTGCACGTCTTTGTGCAATTTTTTTTTTGTATTTTTATCTTTCTTCTTTCTTTCTATTTTAGCTGCACCAGTTGTTGTTGTTGTTTTTCCACATTTTCTCCATTTTCTTGTGCAGGGCGCTTGGCGCTCTTGTTGTTGTTGTTATTGTTGCTTTTGCTTTTATGTTGTAATACGAATTTTCTAATGTTATTGAACTTTAAAACAAAACAAAAGAGATTTGATACAAAAGCAAATTAGTTATAACCGGAAGCAACAAAAAAATATGCATAAAAACATTTTTTTTTTGAAACAATGCCTAAACTTTCCATACAATACCTACTAAAAATATAGTTATAGATGCTATATCTTTCTCTATGATATCAACTGCATTTTTAGGCATCCTTTAGTTGGTTAGCAATTTATGACGCATTGTTTTAGTGCTTGAAAATTTGCATTTCTAATTTAATATATAATACATGAAATTGTTGTAATTAAATAATTACCATAGACCAAGTAACTTAACTTTAGATGACTTTATCTGTTTGCTGGTAGTTGCCATAAATTTGCATAGCACTCATTTTTATGCGATACCAACTGCAATCTACTTTGATTGCCAACTAAAACATAATAGTAATATTTAGCTTTAAATGGATAGTTTCTAGTAGATACTTTTATGTTTAGAATGCATCAGGCAGAAGCTACCTACCAATTTGCATAGTTCAATTTGAACGTTAAATTCATTTTTTATGTTAACGTCTTTGGAGAATAAATGAGGAGTATATAGGAGAGTGTATTTAAAAACAACAACAGGAATCTAAAAGCTCTACATTTGCCTTTATGGACTAGTATAATACCATTCCATATGTATTAGACCTGGCTTTTAGAATTTAACTGCACTTTAAATACATATATAATTTACGATTTGTAATTTTAAGTAGATTTTTATAGACACTTTGACAGATGCTTTTTAATCTTCTTTAAAGCATCAATTGGTGCCACCTTAAACTATAACTTTAATGTCACTATAACATTCACATTCTTAATATTCAGGAGCTTAAACCTTTAAAGCTTTGTAAATTATGAAGGTGACGACTAAAACATATTAAAGTGAGCCATATTGTCATATTTTTATTTCTCTAAGAAGAAGCTTGGCCAATTTTATGTTCACCTAGAGTCGCAAGGATACTCTCTGGTCCTGATTGGAAATAATATTCGATTTGAGCAAAATTTTAAATTTTTTTATATAACATTGGACTATTTCCTATCTTCAAAGTTTTTAAGATAGCAGATTTCAAATTGATTTCTAAGTATCGAGTTTCCATGGAGCGGCTGGCATAGTGTTGCAAAAGGATTCAAAGATTTACTGGATAATGGGCATAAGGACACTCTCTTTTTTTCTATTCCGAAATTAGAATTACTTGCTTAATTAAATCGTATACAAACTTTCTTAAATAAGTTTCTAAAAGGCAAAAAAATAAGCCCGACTCAGAGGTGTTCAAAAAAACGAAAAAATTGAAATGAACATCCTTTTTCGGATTCGTTATTCGTGCTCTCAAATTTGAAATTTCTGAGGGAAATTATTTACTACGATCGATAATAGTTATTATATGCAGATAAAAAAAAAACGGTTTGAAAAAAATTGATTAAAAATATTTAACTGACTATTGGCATAAATAGAATCTCAAAATATTAAAAAATATTTGTAAAATTATTTTAGTTTACAATGCGTAAATTCGGTTTCAAATTATATAAAACTCTGGATTTCAAAACGATACCGAATTAAATATTCGGATACGTTATCTGAAGCACAGCACAAATATATTCTTGTTATAAATTAAAAAAGACTTTATTAAAATTTACTATTAGTTTAGTAAATTTTACGTTGCGTTATATAAGTTTATTTATTTATTTATATAACATATTTTAGCTTATTGACATAGTTCATAAATATTCGAATTAGAATATAATTATTTAAAAATTTATTATTTTTTTTACATAACTTATTTTAGCACTGCATACATTGTAAAGATTAAATTTTAAAATTTCTTACGAAGTTTTAAATAAATAAATTTATTTTAACGGATCATTTCAAGACTTTAACTTAACTTTAAAAAAAACGCTTAAAACGAAGAAAAAATATAAAAATTTCTAACTTTGTTTTAATCAAATAAATTTTTTTAACGCCTTAATTTAAAAATAAAAGCTAATATAATATTATGCTATATTTAAAATTTATTTGCAGACTTAAATATTTGAATTTGAAAATAATTATTTTAAAATGTGTCTATTTTTTTTATAATTTATTTGAGCACTGCATATATTTTTAAAGCTTATTAAAAAAAAAGGAAACCAAACTTGATAAAATTTTGAACTAATTCTGCTTTGACTTGCTATGTATAGATTTTTAAATTTCTAACTTCGGTTTGATTAAATAAATTTGTTTTAGCGAAATTTTTTTTTAGTTTTGTTTATTTACTTTTAAAAAATAAAACCTTCAACTATTATAATTTTTTTTTTGTATTTATTTGCAGACTTGTATATACGAACTAGAATATAATTATTTTAAGATGTATAGCTTAATTTTTTTTATAATTTATTTGAGCTCTATATATAATTTTAAACATTATTTAAAAACAAAAATAAAAGCTTTAACCAAGACTAAATTAAATTCTTAATCAATATTTTCATTAAAATAAAAAAACTTGAACTTTCTTTTTGGAGTTTTTAAAAAAATAAAAACTTTATATTAAAATAAATTATCTTTGTAGGGAATTTTTTTTTTATTTGAGAACTTATCATATATTTTTAAAGCTTATTTATGCTTAAGCGAAAGCTTGATGAAATTCTTAAAAAAATTTAAATTAAAATACAAATTTTAAAATTTCCAACTTAGTTTAAAATAAATATTATTATTATTAATTTGTTTTTATAATTTTTTAAGGCTTAATTTTTTGTGAGTTTAACTAACTTTTGAAAAATAAGAGCTTTAACTATTATAATAAATTTATTTTAAGTACTCATTTGCAGACTGAAATATTTGTATTAGAATTTAATTATTTGAAAATTTATAACTTAATTAATAATATAATTTTTATTAACACTTAATATGATTTTAAAGCCTTAAAAAAAATAAAAATAAAAGCTTAAAATAAATAAAAAAATATGTGCACAAAAATATTAAAATTTGTAAATTTCTAACTTAGTTTTAATAAAATATTTTTATTATTATTATTATTTATTTATAAATTAGAACTTAATTGTAAAATATAAAGTATGAAGCCAGAGCAACAAGGCCTTCAGGCTAATAAAATATATTTAGTTTAACGCATTATTTTTTATTGATTTTTACTTATTTTTATAAAAATAAAAACATTAACTAATATAATTATATTCTCTTTATTTATTTACAGACTTAAAGGCCTGCAACGCTAGCTGAAAAACTTCCAAAAAAAAAAACAGAAAACGCTAAAAACAACAAACAAAGCCAAAATAATATCAAATTTTTAAAGCAACAAACAAAATCAAAAATTACGTATACGCCTCGTTGCACGCTCAAGTTTTAAAATTTGAAACATAAACCCTTAAACAAAACTCTCAATCAAACCGTCTTATAAAAAGTGCCTACAAAAACGTAAAAAGTAAACAAAATCTTATGAAAAATTGCAACAAATTGTGAAAAATTTTATCAAAATTAAAAGGACCTAGTGTGATAAACAACAACAAAAATTTAAAAAAATATAATTTACAAAAATAATCAGACACAAAGTGTCGGAACAAAGTGAAGAAGAATTTAATTTGGGACTTTTAACCAAATAGAGTGTAGAAAGAATTTCCATTTCCAAACACGTTAAGAGAAAAGGCAACACGCTGGCAGTTAACAGTATTTGCAGTGCAGGCTTTGCCCTATCAGCGATGCCCTTTATCGATGACGCACTGCTCTGGTGTCCGGATAACGATGGTCGTCTTGTCGGTGGTCTAGATTTAGCAACATGTATACCGGTAAGGATAAATCAGCTAATCCGAAACGAATTTTTACAAAGAAAAATCAAGTTGCAGAGGGTAGTAACAGTTGGGAATTTAATTTCAAAAGATATTGTAGTCCGTAGACTAGTCCGCTTGTGAAGCTTAACCGTCGCGTTACTATTCTTAGTTTTATGAACCAATTTCAAAACTCCAAATTTTGGCAGAATCTCAAATGAATTTATCTGAAGTTGTAAAATAAAATGTAAACTATGTGTAAGGGATAGATTGATATTTTCGCTAAATTTTGAGGGAAGTGCGAATAATATAATATACAGTATCCCATCATTATTTCAGGATGGGATAAGTAAAATCAAAGATGCTAATTTTTTGGAACGCAGTCTTTCATAATTTTCTTACATTTTCTTAAAACTTTTAACAAATGCAACTTCAAACCAAAAATATTGATTTTTTTTAGATATACAATTTTGTAATTAAAAAAAATAATAATTAAATAATTATTATATATTATGTATTTTTTATTCCTTTACGAGCTAAGACTTTTCCAAGAGAAATCTAATTAAATTTTTAGTTATCGATAAAATATCGAAATTGAATAAAAAAATTTTTTTTTATCACCAAAATCCAAAATCCTTAGGATTGACTTAAAATAATTATGATTTCAAAGCTGTTACAAAATATGCTTTCCTACTCCCATTAAAGAAACTATTATTATCCCTGATCCTTAAAACTAGTATACTGCTCCTCTGCAATTGACGGTCAACTTTGGATGCCCAAAGTTAGCTAATCTAACTGCCTTTCAAGACCATTTTTGGTAATTACTTGCAGGATGAGTCCACGGATAATGCCGAGAACCTCAATCCCACAATCCAAGGAACACTCACTGGAACAAACAACTCAGGCAGCTCAACAGTCCACAACTCCAACGCAGGCAGTCAGGAGCTAAACGGTTCGGCGGCCCGGAATGTCAACGTCGTCGTGGAACCGATGTGCGGCAGTGACTCCTCCGACGAATTGTTTCGTACGCTCTCCGAAAGCAATTTCGAAATCGAAAGTCTGCTGTCCGATTTGGCAACCGTTGAAGTTAAAGTCGAAAATGTACATCCGCCAAAGAACAGAGAAGTTGAACTGCAAAAAACAGTTGAAATTCTTTTTATCTATTTTAAATATATATTTTTTTAATATTTTAGTTATATTCTTATGATTTGCTATACAAACTTTCTCTTGTTTGCTCTTCTCATCCCCAAAAAAAAAACAAATCCAACAAACTTCCACTCAACTACTTCCTCTGACTATACCCTATACTATAATTTTTCCTAGGAGGAAAACAACAACAACGTCATCAACGACGGCAACTTCGCTGCCGCCGTCGTGGCCAACAACGATCTGCTAGCCAAAGAGCATGCCACGCTCTCTGCTGCCGGCATGGTCGATTCTGGCCTAGGCGCCAGCCTGGCCGATGCTGGAGATGCAGCTGGCCAAGCTCTGCTTGCCTTTGGCTCCAGCTCTGCTACGGTGGCGTCGGCGGCAGCTGCAGCGGCGTCGGCTTCGGCGGCTATTGCAGCCGCTGCGGCTGCCTTGTGCGGTGACTTGATGAATAATAACAATCACAACAACACAAATAACAACAACCACAACAACAATAACCATAATAACGCCAGCAATGGACACGACTGTTCGCCAAAGTTAGAGTATGGTATTAGTTTGCTTAGCAATGGGGGGCAGCAGCAACAAATGTCGCCGCAACATATGGAGGAGCAACGTTTTGTGACGACATCGGCGGCAGCGAATCCTTTGCTGGTGGAGAAGCTCATGTCCAAGTGCCTGAACATTGAGAAGCGGCTGGATAAGCTAAGCGGTAAGTGAAGAAGATTTTTTTTATCTGAGTTTTTGAGAGCTTTCTCTGAAGTCCCAAATATATGAAAAGGAGACAAATAGTGGATTTGATGAAATAGCTCGATAAACGATAATTGGATTTTTATATGCGATTGAATTCTTAGATCATTAATATTCGAATTACCTCCGTTCCACAAATCACTTTCGAGCTCTTCGGGGTTATTCAGGCATGTTCTAGACTTCAACTCGTTTTGAAAAGTCATAACGGGGGCATTTCGACAAATGATGTTCTAGATTTCGACTGAGCTCGAATCGACTTCGAATCGTTTGCGAATTGTTTTCATTTCGGGGCTTTCGTTAGCCATAAGTTACAGTTTTTGTCGGAATCGTTAATAATGATAATTAGTTTATTTATTTATTATTTAATGTTATGTATTTGGCACGCAAAGTTCCATTTTAGCTAAATTTGATGCAAAAAATCTCAACGAACGTTTTCAAAAATTATTAATAGGCTTCAAATAAATTAAATATGCAGAATTAGTTCAATTATTTGAAATTATTAGGAAATAAAAATTTCACATATGTGTTGGCAATTAAATAAAAATCGTAATGACAAATAATTTCAATGTGCAAATTGTAATATGGCTTAAAAAAAAATCTATCAAACACAATCTTAATCTCATTTGCAAAAAAGAAATGATTTATAATATTTGAAATCTTGATTATATGCACACAGTTTGAGAAGCACTCGGATTGCTGACGCCACCTTTTGTTATTCTGGCAGCTGGTTGCAAGAGCGCCACCTTTTGTTTGAAGTGTGTATATTACTTTGGTTCAAAAAAAAATCATAGACAATCTTAATCTCATTCGCAAAAAAGAAATGATTTATTATATTTGAAATCTTGATTACATGCACACAGTTTGAGATGCACTAGAGCTGCAGTTCAGCATGCTAACGCCATCTTCTGTTACTCTGCCAGCTGTTGCAAAAGCGCCATCTTTTGTTTGAAGTGCTTTTATTACAGTTTTGATTGCACTGTACACACTTTAAAAACAGCTCAGCGTAAGAGCAGTGGTTTGGAATGCGCAGTACTGTAGTGAGTACAGTTTTGTGAACATTGTTGATACTTCTATTAATTTCGAGCACTGTACAGTTTTATTAAAAGTAATGTGTCTTGGCTAAGGCGCATTTTACGGATACATTTGAAAATTTAGGTGTTAATATTAATATTATTTTGATTACAAGTTAAACTTATAATTTAAATGTATTGAAATAAGAGCAAAATACGTTGATAGTTTGAGAGTCACTACAGCCATTAGGCCTTTGATATGATGCACAAGCTTCATTGTATTGAATTTATTTGATTAAGTAAGTGAATAGAATTCGTATAAGTTTGCTTATAAAAATTCGAGGGTAAATATCAAGAAAATAATGGTTTTCTTATTTTCGTGCTAAGTTGTATCATTTAGACTTTAAGGCCATTTAATATTGGGATGATAAAATTTTTCGGAGTTTAAATGATCACGAATGCAAATAAAATTGTTCGGTTTGGTTTTTTCGATTTCCGTAGCATGGCTTATAATACTTAAATTTAAAACTTGCTAAATAAGACTTAGATTTCGATTCCTCGATTTGAGTTTACAGTTTATAGAACCAATTTAAGCAGTTGATATCAAAATTCACTTTATGAGGCTAATAATTACAATAATAATTGGAACACAGTTCCTTAAGTGAACTTGCAGGTAGAGTGAAGTAATTTAAAAAATGTTCATATGTATTGAGAAACTAAGTTTCAAAAGAAGCTTTTACTTTGATTTTTCGCTCAAGACTTAGAAATTTTTTGTTCACAACTCTTTATTTTGCAGATATTACATAATAAAATTATTTGTTCAATATTAAAGAATCGCGAATCCAGATTGTAGCTGGAACCAGTATTTTCAGACTGAAGCCTATTTTAAGGCCTAATGTCCTTGGGTTAGTTGGTCATTGTCCCCTTCAGGTGCGAATCCAGGTTTTGATCTTACCTCGCGAAAGACTGTGAATCTATTTGTGGAAGTTTGGGATGTTCCTGACCCAAAGGGGCACCGCCACTGGTGCCCTTCTTAAGATATTTCGTTTTTTTCGTTCTTCTCTTATCGGATGATTGATGTAGTAGTTTTTCATAAGCTTATTTAAAACTAAGCAGTGATTTTTGTTAACAATATTGAAATTTGCGATTATAGAAGATCAGATAGAAGAAGACAAAATTATTCCTACAAGATACAGCTCTTTTCTCTATCGAAGGTATAGATACAAATCGTAGCCCTTTTCTCTATCTAGAGATAATTTTGTCTTCTTCTGTCATATTGTTATTCCTCAAATAACATTTTTCTTAGTATTGTATTAAATAAATTACCCATTTTTTTCAAATCGATCGTTTTTCCATTTTGACCTATTGTTCCGGGAAAAATATAAGCGAATTTCATAATGAGGGTTGCTCAACCCAACCACATTTTATTTAATAATAATTTATACTAATTTCGAATAAGCAATATTTGCTTAAAATCCAACTAAATATACTTTAAAAATATTTTATTTGATAAACAAATCAAAATGGCGGCTGAACAATGTAAAGACCAGTTTGAGATTCACTGTGCCTTATGCTGTTAAAGGCATTGGTGTGTGTTCATGCTTAATTTTGTATACTGCGCGAATTTTCGAGCTATGTGCGGTTTGAAACCTGACTATTTTATGTGCAATGTTGGAGAAGTATATACAAAAAGCATAAATATTTATATAAGCTTACTTCTTAAATTAATTAAATTATTATTTTACATAAGTCATACAATAATGTATAAAAATAATTATAACAAGGCTGCAGGCATAGAAAAAGCATAATATTCAAAACAGTGCCATAACCTCAAAGAAAAGAACCAGTTGCTTTATGCACGTGTACAGTGAACACTCGCAAGTTGAAACAGCTTAGAAACTGCGATTGCAAAAATATTATAAAACATACTAGTTACTACTACTATACTAGTTATTATAGTTTACTATTTAACAATTTGCTTTATTTTTATAAAATATGTATTTCAATTAAATCTAGCCACTAAAATTTACAGAGTTAGATAAATAATTTTTTTAACTGGAATATAAACATTTGGTATATGAATAAATATTGTAAGTTTGTTATGGTATAATAGCCAAAAAAGGGTGAAAAAAAGGATCAATGTTACTAGTTATTTTTAAGGCACAAGATTTTTTATTTCGTTTAAAAGCGTATGTAAGGTTTTCGTTATATATCCTAATGGGGTTTATTTATTTTTTATATTTTAAGGTATAGAGAGATTCTATTTGGTTGGCCATTCTATGAACACTATTTATGAGCACCAATGATTCAGCATTGTCCGTCTGCTTTTTTCCATGCAGAATTTAAAACTATATCCTAAAAAAAATTTAGAAAATCGTTTTTCACTGGTGGACTACACAGACTACAAAAAAAATAAACTAATCCAAGGAATTTCACGTATTTTATAGAAACGTGAGGTGAAAATATGAAATATGAACAAAAAATTGTCTATACCTTTATAAACGATTTAAAAAGAAATAACCTGTTAGTCAGGTCATTATCGCTTTCAGGCCCGTTGGGTTCAAAAAAACCCAAAAACTTATTATTTTTATTCAGTAGGATGTTTTATTTTGTGCATTTCTATTTTAACATAATGCATTTAGTATTTGTTTTTAATATTTACTACTTTCTTTTGTGTCAGAATCCTTCTAAAGTCCTACAAAAACCATTTTGATGGGGCCTAACTATTTGTGGCTGTAGTAACATAATATTGGGGTCAAATATTTTTTAAGTCCTCAAATTTTCCTTCGGGCCAGAAAGGGTGGATCTTATAAAGTTGTTTTAAAAATAAATTACCATCATTTCACTATATAGTATAAGTTTCTATGCAACGCTCTTACGCTCTTAGAGTAGAGGGCGGAAATATGGGCAAAATTCTTCAATTTAAATGGACTCTGAACTGATGTAGGCCATACATTCAAGCCTCCTTGCTCCACATATAACTACTGCACTAACTGAAAGAATTTTTTTCTCTAAAGAAGATACGCCGATCCCGACTTTCATCAATAAATATACTCAATTTGTACAGAATGCCTTTTTCCTGGAACTGATACGAGCATGACTGAAAATCTCATTTAAGCCCAACAAAACTAAACTTAGGTACTTTTAGGATAAACAAATTTACTCTAAATTTTGCCATCTTTGAAAACTCCAAAATTTGCCAGTTTCTGGAACATTCGAGATTCCTACGCAACAACTTTGCGAGTGCCCACTGTCTGCCGAAGTCCCTTAAGGGTGTGTCCAACCAACCAAAAGACCCAGCTCCCTAGAAAATACAAATATAAACGAGAAGTCTCTGTCGCTGTCTGGTCGAGCAGTCAGAAAAATAAGCGTCTGTCTATTGCAACGAAAGCCAGACAGCGACTGTAGGAGCGACACAGACACAGACACAAACCCTAAAATCCTGTCCTACGTATCCCCCCGAACAGACCTAACCACACAATTTGAGCCCGGTACGGTATTGGCACCTACTTAGTACACTTCCTTTACACAAAACAAAACAAAAAAAAAAGAAATAAATAAATAAATGCCAGACAGAGTACAGCGCGGACTGCGGGCGGCAGCGGCAGCCATTTTGTATTGTATATATACTTATATATACCTATAACTGTACATAGACATTTTTTTGGGTTTTCATGTTTCCTTCAACAACAGACAAAACAGAAAGTAACTGTGTATGTGTGTGTGTGTGTGTGTGGGAGAGCGCGAGCGAGAGGCAAAGCGTGCGCAAATGAAGCCAATACAGACACATGCCAATACATATAGCTAAAACCCCTCTCGCTTCAACGCTTCCTACCAGCGCTGCCCAAACCCCAATGTCTGTCTGTGTGTGTGTGTGGCTGTGTGTGTGTCGGGTCAATAAATTTTGCGTGTGGAAATTGTGCGCTCAAGGTCAAAAGGATATTGCCTTTTTGAGTGGGCGAAGGCAACGACGACGACGGCAGCGGCCACATTTGTGTGTGTAGGAAATGTTTGAAATGGCGTCTGCGTGTAACTGTATTTGTGTGCGGATTTTCACACAGACAAAATGGCGGCCCATACTACCAACATCAGCAGCCATTTTGTGTGTGCCCTGTGCGTGCCTGGGCCAGACAAAAACAAAAAGCCGAAGTTTGCCCAAATTGTTGTCGGGCTGACGACAGTCCTAATATAGGCACGGCGTATTTTTTTTTTTTGGTTGTGTCTGAGTGGGAGAAGGCCTTGTTAGGGCGGCGCCAAGTCCTTTCCGGAGACCTTGAACTTGAAAATTTCATTGAAGTTCAAATGTGTTGGGCGCAAAAACACACGCACACACACATAAACAATAAAAGACAGCCGTTGATGAATGCAGTCATGGTTATTTTTTCTGTGTGTGTGCGTGTGTTTGTGTTTTGGGTGGTGTTTGTCTGGGCTGACACTCGCTAGACGCAATGGGTTGTCAGCAGGTTTGTGTCTTGGGTTCAACACTAGTTCAAACATTGAACTTTAATTTTCAAGGATATTTTGGGCCGTCTCCCCGTGGTTTAGGCAACTGCCGCAGCAATTTGTCCAATCACTGCGTCTGTCGCCATGCCGTTGACTTTATCAGCATACCCCGTGCTGGGCATGCTCCTAAGATTGTTCACTTTATTGAGTTCAGCGCTCGTCCAAGGTTTCGCTGCGGCGCTCTCGTCCTCGCACTCACTTGTCGCCGGTGGTGCATGTGGCTAGATGCCTCTCTAGCGTCGACGTCGTCGTCGGCTGGTTCTTTATTAATGTCAAGGGGTTCCACACGAACGTACTGAAATCTTGACTTGAAAAGTGCGTTAGTTTCTGTTATACCTCCGATTTTGCCTACCTGTCTATTGGTCTAGCTGTCCAACGTACGCTCACTCATTTAGTGAATATTTATTTGATTATTTTGCCGTTTTGCCATTGGCATTAGTTTGTTCTAGATTGGAGACGGGCGCGTGACACGAGCAGCTGGCATGAGCATAAGGTGAAGGCAATGTTTTTAATAGAATATCATAGTCGTCAGGATAGCACCATGGATGCATTCTTAGAACTTTTAACCTATAATGACTTTCATTATATTGAGCATATGGGAATCATCGGATCGAACGAAAAAAATCCAATTACTGAAACCATTACAAAAGAAAGTCTAGTAGAGGAGTAAAATAAGAGGAAACGAATAAAAATGCCCAAAAATCATAAAATTTCTATGATCACGCTAATATCCAATTTTTTGGAGCTCACAAATTTAAAATGAACGAGAATACTTTTAAGTTAAAATCATATACACTAAAGTTTGGTTATAAACTGAAGTCATCGTTTACGTAAAAACCAGGAAGACATTTTTCGATGGCATAAAACAAAATTATTTTACATGTTATATGATTCATGTAAGAACGTCCAAATTTCAAGATCACGATCACAAAGTAACATAAAAAGAGGCAAAAAACGCGATTTCTGTCAAAGCTAACAACTCATGAGTGCGTGACATACAACTATTTAGATCACGGAAAGGAACAAAAAAGATATTAATGAAAAAATCACGACCAGAAGCTATAGAAGAGTGAAAAATGTATTCGAAAGAGGTTTATATCAACATATAATTTTTTACGATCTACAGAAGATTGCTGTACATATGCAGATCGTGGTCGAAATGCAATTGCAATCATTACGGTGAGGAAGACAATTGACGATTAAAATATTTAAAGCAAATATTTGAATAAAACAATATTTAAACATCATTATCGCAATCACGATCAGAATCCCTACGTCCAGGAAGCCAGTTCGATACAAAATGTTTACAGTTTTTCTAAAGCAGGAGAAGTACTTTAAAAAATTATTAAAAATACATAAGACTAAATTTACGATATCGAAGACAAGAATTAGTGAGCTTAAATAGATACTACCTTGATCAAAAAGTTTCCGGAACTTATTAAAAAAAATCCAAAACACAGGATGATTCATCAAAATCGATATTTTCCTATTCAAAGTATTCCCCAGTGACTGCAACGTGCTTATGCCAATGTTTGATCCAATCCTCGAAACATTTATTATAATCGGTTTTCGGTATGCCCATTAGAGCAATCTTCGATGATTCCATGACCTCATCTCGGGAGCTGTAACGTGTTCCACGGATCTGTTTTTTGAGTCGATCAAATAGGAAAAGCCTTCCGTAGGAAGTAAAATCAGATTAATGCGGTGGTTATTGGAAGGAATTCATTCCATTTTTACCCAAATGGTCTTGAAAGTCATGTCTTCACAGAGGTACTTTTCGTGCTAGTTAAAAATTGCGGAGTAAGAAACCCTTTTGAAAAATATATCAAGTTCTGAAGTCTAGTCGTGCCGTGACAAATATTAAGAGTTGGTAAATAACAAATCAATGCGATACTGATTAAGTGTTGGATAAGAAATGGATATCGACTCGATTATCGAGCTTAAAATCTCAAGATTCTTTACCTTTTTTGTGAACCTAACAAAATATGGCTAACAAACTAAACATCTAGGTATTATGCATGATGCAATTTTCCGAAAGATCAGAAACAATGAAATAAAACATTCTCCATCTCCAATATTCAGCAAAACATGAGGTTGATCCTTAAATAAGAACCATATTATAATATATTATATTTAAGAAAATCGTATCCGAAAAATTCGATTCCCTAATTGAAGATAAAACAGTTATAAGATTTTGTTTTGTAGTTGTTATATATAGAGAATAAGGTGACTGGGGCATGTGCCAAGAACGTCCACTGAAAGAATAGCTCGATAGGCCTTTATATTAAAACCTATTAGGAGAAGAAGAAGAGGATGTTTAAGGAAACGATGACTGGATGATGTAGAAGCCGATCTCAGAAAAATAGGAATCCTACACTAGAGAGATGACGTTGTACAGAGGGACAATTGGCGAGAGATTCTTTCGGAAGCTATGGTCCACCAAAGACCAAATAAGATATCCGACAAGAATATCAGGAACAGCTCACACTGCTCCACCAAAATTCATAGATTATAACAATATCTTCTAATATTGAAAGAAATCTTTCTGAATATTAACATTTTTTCAGACATAGATATCACAGAAAGATCTTCTAGATCGATAATCTAATGCTTATTGCACACGCCGATAGCAAAGTAGTTCGAAATTCTTTTCTTCACAGCGATGACTTTGCGTTTACACGATTTGCTCGATCACGAAATCGACTCAGTTCTATAAAATATTATCCGTGCGGCAACCTTTATTAAATACCATATATTTTAATAAGAAATAATATTTTAGAAAATGGTTTTCAGCAAGAATATCGTTAACAGGTCGGACAGCTCCACCGAAACTCATAGATTATAAAGATCTCGTATACGTATAACGATATCTAAGCACTATGAATATTAAAATCATTCCAGATACCGATATCACATCAACATCTTCTAGATCGATACACTTTTACGATTACTGCAATGGCTTTGCGTTTACATGATTCGGCACGATCATAAAACCGACTCAGTTCTAAAAAATATTATCCGTATACCGTATTATAATAAGAAATAATATTTTCGAAAACGGTATATCGGGAACAGGTCAGACTGATCCATTGAAACTCAAAGGTTAACGATATCTTCTAATGTTAAACGAAATCTCTCAGAACATTAAAATAGTTCCAGGCAAAGATATCACAGCAACATCTTCTAGATCGATAATCGCACACACCGATAACAACGAAGTTCGATATACTCTTTCGATTACAACGATGACTTTTGCGTTTACACGATTTGTCACGATCACGAACCCAACTCAGTTCTATGAAATATTATCAGATCGCAGTGCACTGTTGAGCTCATGGCTAAAACGCTTTGCACGCATTTCTTGGCTTAAACAATTTGAATTTCAAATCATGTGCGTTGTTGTTATAACCAAATCAGGATTTCTGCGTGCAACATTTAGTCGGCAACAACAACAAAAACAACAAGCATAAGCATTACAACAAATTGTCTAACGACAATTACAACTATGCACTTGTATATATGCATATGTGTGCATGTGTGTGTGTGTGTGTGTCTAGATGTTTCTATATGAATGTATAACAACAGCTACAAAAACAACAACAACAACGAACGATGTCAGGGGCGTTCATTTGTCCATTGCCAGAGAGCGAACACTGAACAACGAGCAACGAACGGGCCGACATTCGTTGTTCGTTCGTCACTGTCACCGTCAAAACGCCAAACGACAAACGACAATCTACAAACTACAAACTAAACTAAAAAAAACTGCAAACAACAAAATTGAATACTGCAAACATTTTGCCACTGAAACTGAAATGCACTTTGCAATTTGGTTGATTGGTTTGGCATTTGTTGCTATTCTATGTTATATGTATTTATATATTTTTCTTTATATTTTTCTCAGTTGTTCAGTTGTTTATGTAGCTATATACATTATCTAAATTTGTTTGGTGTTTGTACGCACATATACAATATACAGGTGATCATTAGGTCAAGTTTTAACGGATATAATTTGTAATACCCTTGAAGTGAGCACATTGGTTTATGAAGTTCGCAAATCTTCAACAAAATGGTGTCGTTTACGTCTTCGTGTCACGCAGCTGAGTTGGGTTTTCAGCAAATGTCCTTCACTCGATGTTCTTCGTACAATCGTTTTTAGCTGATCTTAGCAATGATCTTAGCAAAATTGAGTCCATGGACGGTTTAAACGGTCAAACTTTAATCTGATCGTTGAGTGATCACCGACTCACGAATGAATTTGTTGGTTATCGCTACTGTTCTTTTAACGAATGTCAAAAGACTCAATTATTACATACGTCTTCGTGCCACGCAGATGAGTTGGGTTTGCAGCAGATGTCCTTAACTCTTATGCACAACCGGTTTTAGCTGATCTAAGCAAAGATCTTTAAAAAATGGAGTCCATGGGCCGTTTAAACAGCGAATTCTTATCTCTTCTCGAAAGCTTTTTTTGTTTTTAAACAAATGTCTAGTTATCGTTATCTTTCGTAAATGATGCCAAATATATAAAGTCCTTGGAACTTTTACCCGCTTGCTACGAGCTTATTGGAGACAACGTGATCATTCACAAAGAAATGTTTAAGATCAATTTTTAACCGATGTCAACAAATTACGATTGCGTCATTAGAAAAGGATGTGACACAACTCACAAGTGGTCTATTTAAGTTTAAACGATCTCAGTAGAATTACCAGCTAATAATGGTCTGATGACTGACCATTCGATCACGAATAAAATGTCTGGATATCGTTATAATTTTTATTCGATTCCAGATGAATCAAATCCTAGGCGCTTTTGCTAACATTCTATGAGTTGATTATGGAGAGAGCGTGATCCTTTACCTACAAATGCACTGATTAGTTTTCGTTATCGTTCTTAATTAAGATCTCAGGAGAATCATATTAAGTACGATATGATCATTGAAAATGATCATTATTTTTTAATTGTTTTATTGTTATAATTATTTTTAATCGGTCTCAGCAGCGTCAAAGTATCTAGTGGTTTTACTAAGGAATTACGATTTGATAATTCATCAAAGATGAGGCATTGCTTACGTGTGGAATATTCTGTTTTGTTCGATATTCGAGAAGGTTTAAAGCATTAGACGCTGTCAAGGATGGCCATTCGCCATTCAAATTTTGGTTCGATGAAGGACTAAGAAGAAAAATTTACTGCTTTGTGATTTTTGGCTATCGAACAGTTTGGAAGTGAGAATATTATTGTATAAAATATGCGATTTTTAACTAATTTCACTAGCAAACTAGCAAACGATCAACAAAAAAAATAATAATTTTTAGTCTTTGAAATATTTGATAACAATTGATATACCTAAAGCAAATACATTTGATAATTTTAGTTTTTAAATTTTAAATTTTTTACCTCAATTCGTTATGATGATCGGTAGCGCTCTCAAGATAGTTTTTCATAAATTAATTATAGCTTTTTGGATCATTCTTCTTACTTCCATAGCGGATTCACTCCTTATAATCATTTCCTCAATAAGGCATCACAATAGACCACAATGTTCTCTGGGTGATCTCAGATATAGTTTGAACAGCCTATTCAACCGAACCTTCTTCTGACAAACCCAATTTTAGGTACTTTTAAAACTAAAATTTACTGAAATATTTTTTAGGCCCTATTACAATAAAATTAATGTGGAGGCGTGCCATATGCCTTAAATAAGCTCAACAAAATAACGATAACCTCAAAACAGCTTAAATAAATAAAGTGTCATCCAAGGCTTCAAAAAAACAAAATTTCTTTGCGAGCATTTCAAAATAAAGAGCATCCAAATGTTAACAGCCACGAAAACATTTTTCTTGCCAATTTATGCTTGATAAATTTTTAGATTTTCTTGACTTTCGGCAGCCATTTATTTTCGAGTTTTTCGCAGGAGTGACTCGTTAAGAGCTGCATATAACATATAGTATACAACATATAACATATGCGACTTATATGGCATGTCTTTTGTATTGCAAATGAAATCATTATCTGCGCCATTTTGTCATATTGATTAATGGCCGAGTGTCAAATATTGATGAAATGCTTAATTAGTTGCTTGTAATATTTTTTGTGAGTTATGGCTCCAATAGTTGAGTTGACTTGGGTTGGGCTGGCCTTATTGGGTAGGCCTAAATTTTAGCCAAACTTGCAAGTGATCTTATTTTAGTTTTAGATAAATTATGAAACTTGACCCTGTCTAGAATTATTATTATAAATCTGATTGTAGTACTTATCTAAAATGTACCTACTCTAATTAAGCTCAATATGCACTTTCTATGCACTGTCCTAATGGCAATATGTAACCTATTAACACGCTGCAACAACACACAACAACAACACATACAGACAACAAAAGTGTCTCCCAATACAACAACAACAAGCTGATGGGCATCTATATATGTATTTGTGTATCTATGTGTATCTGAGGGCAACAACGTTAGCGGTTGCAATAATTTTCACCTTCAACCCAAACGAACAACAACAAACAAAATGTATGCAAAACAGACAGAGGCATGCAACTAAAACAATAATAGCAGCAGACACATAGATACACACACACACACACACACACATATGTTTCAATGTGTTTATATACATATGGTATTGTATATATATGCATATATGTGCAGATATGCAGCTTTATTTTCTCTGTGCGATTACAATGAATGCTGGCAACTAATGAAAACAATATATACTTTGGTTTTCCATATGAAAAGCGTTGCAACCACAATAACAACAATAACAACCAGAAAGAAAAGCTGAGATTGCGAATGACAAAATTGAGATACACTTGGAACCTCTATAAGCAGATACTTTCGAAAGAATTTGATTCAATATATAATTATAATAATTAGAAAATTATTTAAAAAAATAAATAAAAATATTATTCAAAATTTAGGCGCATAATTTTTCTAAATCCTTTTTCTTAGTTAATTAAAAAAATTAATAAAATAAATTTAAATAAAAATATTATTTCAAATTTAAGCGCAGAGATTTTTTCTTAGTTAATTAAAAAAAAATTAATAAAATAAAAAATTAATTAAAATATTTTTCCAAATTTAGGCGCTTAATTTTTCTATAACTTTTTTCTTTGTTAATTAAAAAAAATTAATAAATTAAAAAATAAATAAAAATATATTTCCAAATTTAAGCGCATAATTTTTCTATCATTTTTTCCTTAGTTCAGCTACATTTTTTTCTGAATTAAAATATTACCCTAAAAAATTAATAAAATAAAAAATGAATTTAAATATTTTTCCAAATTTAAGCGCATAATTTTCCTATAACTTTTTTCTTAGTTAATTAAAAAAATAAATAAAATATAAAAATTAATAAAAATATTATTTCAAATTTAAGAGCATAACTTTTCTAAAACTTTTTTTTCTTCAACATTTTTTTTAATATCTGTCCAAAAACAATCATAAATTATAAGAAATTGTTATATTTTTATTAAATAGTTAAGGAGTCATTTTTAAATATTTTTTACGTTGAAATTTCAAATAGACAATAATTAATTAATTTTCTAATGTATGGGGTCGCACGTATTTAAGGATTTAAATCATATCAGAAACTTCCATAAAAAGAAAACAACTTTGTATTTTTTTTTCTTAAATTTTATTTACAGTCTGTAAAAAGGAAATTTATAAATTATATGAAATAATTGTGTTTTTATATAATAGAAGAATCATCTTAAAATATTTTTATTAATTTTTTTAAATTTTTTAAATATAATATAATTTATATGGATTAGAATTTTCTTATATGGCGTCGTCAATTTTACTGGGTTATATCATCTAAGAAGGCTCATTAGAAAGGGCAATATGTCTTATTTTTTTCTTCCAATTTTATTTAAAATCTATCCAAAAACAATCAGTAAATTATATAAAATTATTTAAAAAATTACAGAAGCACCTTGTCTCTATGGAACTAGGTTCTTTATGCGAACTTGTAGTTATTATATAAAAACCATTTTATTATATAAAATCCAATTGAGAGATCCAGGACATGAAATCTTTTAAGTCTTCTAAAGGTTCGATTATTATCTGATAAATTAAGGGCTAGATTTTAACAATGGTTTTATAATCTTTCCATGTAGGTTAGGTTAGATTATGTTGTAGAGGAAGCTCAGTTAGTGACTGAGATCACCCAGAGACCATGAGGACCATTATGTTGCCTAATTAAAAGAAGGGGAGAAAAGGGATTGAAGAAAGGAGAGATTGTGGAGGTGGATCAAAACCTGTACATGTCTAATCGCATAAGTCTCTCATGTTGCAGAACCATTTTAAGGATTCGACGAAAGCAGCCAGATGCGCTGTGGGCAGATAGGCTAGACTACCTATGTTACATAGATCCTCAAAGAATGGTTTACCCAGAAACTGGGTTCATCTTTTAATTTTCCCTTGTATTATTGCTAAAGTTGCTGACTTCTGACTGTTTAGATCTTTGCGAATTTCGACATTTGTTAAGAGAATTGTAATAGATTTTTTGGGGGTCTCAGCACTTCCCATCCAAACCTGATTACCTACAGTGCAGGGACCCATACAGAACTCTGCTAATGCGCCCTTGTGAATAGATCCTTAACGACGTTTTTTATTATGACACTTTAACAACGAAATGCTTTAGCCTTTATCGATTTTCGATAGATTAAGTAGCCGCAGTGGAGGCGTGAAAGATATTTTTGTTCCACAATAAACACCCAATTTTTGTCATATCTTCGATACATTTGTATAAACTTAGTTTGGGTTTGTTCCAAAAGAAGAAACAGCTTAAGCCCACTTCGACATTCCAGCTGATTATAATCTCAATATTTAAATATCTTTAAGATATAAAAGCTTAAACCATGACTACGTCACAAACTACCAAGGAAATTTAATATACACTCTTTCAGTGTAGTACAATAAAAGGCGATATAAGCTAGTGGCACATACTACCACAATGTTGGTTGCCATCATCGTTGGCTATATGGTGCATGCAACAACAACTACAACAACAACACGGTAACAACCACGAGAGCAACAAACACATTTTGGTGTCCCCATTTCCTTTGGCGCTTTGGACGTTTAGACGCCAAGTGCCCAAGCTATGACTGACTGACTACCTCTGACTCTCAGCCTGCTAACCAGCCAGCCAGCTTGTATATATAAGCCAACAACAGCAACAACAACAACAAAAGCTAAACAAATGAACTGAAACTGAAAACTGAATGGGGGAGCAGTTCACAGCAGCAGCAGCAGAGCAGCAAAAGCAACAGCAGAAGCTCGTTTGCTTGATTGCATTAGAGCGTGTGCTTCACCGCGCCACCGTCACCGTCACCAGCACCATCAGCGTCAGCGTCGGCGTCACCATTACAATCAACGCCTCAGCCGCATCTTGTTATAATGCAAAAATGAAAACAAAAGCAACAGAGAGCGGAGAGAGAGCGCAGTGAGATAGCAGCCAAAAAGCGGGCGCAACGTTAGCGGCAATGTTAGCGCCAAACGACGGATGATACAACCTTACAAAATTCTCACTTAGCTTTGTTTTTGGCTTTGAATGTTTAGCGCGCTGAACTTGTCTTGCTGCTAACGCAC
The DNA here is from genome assembly GCA_037043745.1 of Chymomyza amoena. Classification (NCBI taxonomy): domain Eukaryota; kingdom Metazoa; phylum Arthropoda; class Insecta; order Diptera; family Drosophilidae; genus Chymomyza; species Chymomyza amoena. Next base: position 47,118 of record JBAMAX010000080.1, read on the forward strand.
ACACATACGACAAAGAGAGCGCAACCCTGCAGGAAAACATTACAGTCGCAAACTGGTTTTGAACCGCCCCGTTGTGCAACTGTTTGTCCGAAACCTAGTATGTTTGCTCTGAAAATTCTAGTATGTTTAACATGGGGCTGTCATTGCAGGCAACCAGAATTTTCGGGTATGATGTTCAACTGGTTTCAAACTGGTCCGGCGCATATTGAACAAAACTAGTAGCAGCTTATTAGAATGTAACAAGTCGCTTCTAACGAATTCAAAACTAGTCCATTTGATATAGAAAATTAATAGTTCTTTGCATTTAGTTGTAGGTTGGTAAATATGGTCTTTAATTTTACTAGTAATTTTTGTTCCAGACCGGAATTTACTGCCCAAAAATGAAACTACTTTAAATTTACAATTTGAACATTATTATTATTATTATACAAGTTACATTAATAAAATTAATTACTAAACAAAAATAATAACAATTTATATTAAAAACATTAAAAATTATCTTAACATATAAACATACAATTATACTTAAAATATTGAATACAATTAATTTTAAATACAAATTAAAAATATAAATTAATTAAATTACAAAATTAATACAATTATATTATATATACATAACAAATAATTTATAATAAACTTAAAATAAGAAAATTATTACTTAAAAATACTATAAGGTAGTTTTTGTTCATTAGTTGCCGTTCTGGGGAGCTGTTGTCTGAGAGATTTAATATTGCCGACTGAATTTGTATTTCTTCTGTAAAGAGAGCTTTAATTATTATTTATTTTTTTAATTTCGTAATGTATAGTATGCTTACCTTATAAAATGCCACAAAAGTTTTCGAAATGGCTTAGAGACTTTTTCCCCAAATACATACATATGTAAAGCTCCATTAAAACGTCTTTGTGCAAGATATCACACAAATATCAAAAGCACGGAATGACGGGCCTGATTCCTCATAGCCATCAACTAATAGATGCAAGAAATGTCTCTATAGAGCACAAAAAACAATTTTTGTATAAATACGTTCATATTTATTTATGTTTATTTAAACAATAAAAAACAAATTATTGCTATTTTTACTTACCTTAGTTGACATGCGTCTGTGAGCAGAATTTAACTGCAGATAAAAAATTTTGTTACAAATATTACTTACAACATTATTTATGCACATGCAATGCAATTATATGTAATGTATCTTCATACAGTGTGCCACAAAAGTCATAGTACAGCAGGCGATTTTACACTTAAATGCGAATTCCTCCCAAATTGTTAAAATTTTCCAAAAACTAATGATGAGGTTTTCTTAAATTTATGTATATAATGTCATAGTACACTTAGACGGTATACCGAATTTACGTTGTTGCAGCTGGTTTGTTTTGGTTTTTGTAACGGGACTTTTTTGTATATGCTTTGCTTTACTTTTCTATGCGCGTGTGGGAATTTTCCGCTGCCAAAATGTGCATTATTAACTGCAAACGTTGTTTTTTTTTTGTTTATTATTTAAAAATATATATTTAAGAAAATATATCATTAGTTTTTGGAAAATTTAAACAATTTAAGTGTAAAATCGCCTGCTGTACTATGGCTTTTGTGGCACACTGTATGTTTGCATAAACATAAATAGCAAATATGTAACTCACCTTGTGTTTTGGCAACTTTTCTTTTATTATATTTAAATAATTGTTTTTCTATTACCGCACTGATTTGCTTTTTAAATTGTTACTTATTTTAATTATTAAAACAATTGATTTTCAATATATTTACAACCGATCGCACTGATTTGCACCTTGTACTGACGCCTAATTTTTGCAGCAGCTTCTTTTGCCTTTTATTCCTTTGTTGTTTTTATGCATACACAAAAAAAAAAAATAGCCACAACCCACCCTTAAAGAATGCTTGTTTGTTCTTGTTGCGTTAAAAAAATACAAAAAACGAGAGAGCAGCTCGCTCAATTGAGCGAACACAAATTTGAGCGCGTAAGCCGTGAGCGAAGCGCGCTCTCGTTTACCGCATTTTCCTATTCCACAACAGTTCTTATTTGAACCATATAAGAACTAGTAACGTTTAGAGTAGTTGAGGCCACTTAAATGACACCGAATTCCTGCAGGGAAAAGGTGGCGTGCAAAACCCACATGCTGCGCTCACAACCAACACAAGTGCAGTGCACACACAACACACATTTGTGGGGACAGCGTGCAATACGACATAGAGAGAGAGAAAAATACTAATACAATGATGACTTTATTTTTGCTTTGATGCTCTCGCTCTGTGACTCTGGACGTAGCGTGTGGTATGCAGCCTTGAATTAGTTCGCTGCACTCGCGTGACGCTATACATACATATATATATGTTTTATATACATATGTACAACAGCATGCACATACATAATATACGCGCTGTGAGCAAAGCAAAGACCGTGTGTGTGCGTATGTGTGTGTATGCGAAAGCTCCCCTTTTGCAACGCACTGCCCCGCTTTTGAAATGTATAAAAAAAACTTAGAAGCGCATCGTCGACGTCAGCGTCAACGTCGACGTCGTCGTTTGCTTTTATTATTTGTTGTCGTCGTTTTGCTTTCATTGGCGCGAGCGTTTCATTATACAAATGCTACTCGTTTGTGCATTTGTGTTTGAATAGTCGCACTCGTAGTACGAGTATCTCTACGTATCTGCGTATTCATTTTCCGTCTTTGACAAACATTTTTCGTTGTTGTTGTTGTTGTTAGTTTGACCTGTTAGTTGACCAAGAGATCTATAAGCATGCCCTTTAGTTGACCTCTGGCCTTTTGAATCGTATAAATGCATATTGGTTCAATAAATTTTTGTCGTAGAAAATGCGTGCCCCTAATTAGCATCTCCTGTCGCTAAGACTCCTACAACTTACTAATCTATCTTTGCATCTATGGCAATAATCTGTCATCTGGGCTTCTGATCTTGCCGACGCCAGTCATAAAATATATGCGTGCACTATATATAACATCCGTATATACCTACATATATACTATATACCATTGTGGTAGCGGATATGCATGATGGATGTTTGTGTTGAGCAATTTGCACTAAATTTGTGGGCCATGCTTTGGATACGTTTGAAGAAAAACTGCGTTGCGAATGAGAAAATGGAAAACTGTGTCATAGTCTGAAATTGCCATTAGCTCTTTGACGTACGGGTTGATTTATAGGCGTGTAGCTACTTAAGGGGAAACTATAAAATAGGAGGAACTATGGGTCAGACGAAGAGGAACTGAGGCCCTATGTTTCACTAGGAGTTAATGGAACAAGGAAGAATAGGTGCGACGTTTGTCGATAATTTATGAACAGGTTAAAAAATTAGCTTCAAAAAGTTATGTCACAAGCTTAAAATTTAAAAATTTGTAAGTAATTTGTATAGAAGATAAAAAAATAGTTACCAGATACAATATTTAATCTACCTTTAAGTTGTAAGAGAATTTCGCTTTCATATATATGTATCTACTCTAATTAGTACAATTATAACTAATCAAATCAATTATGTGATTATTGTTTTCTATACTTAAACTCACGGGGTTTTTTATTTTTAAAGATAACAAATTAAGAATGTAGTAATGGCAATATTTTTTTATTTTATTTTTGATAAGTCTGACATGGTTATTATAATGGACTGTAATCTTTAAAAATACTATTTTTAAAATTCTACTAGTAAAAAATACTACGAAAAGAATGTTTTTATTACTTAATTGCACTGCGGTTTTTCAAACTTTTGATAAAAATAAAGGAAATTCACTTATGGAAATCCTACAAAACTTGACGATCATTGTTTACTCTTTATTAATGAAAACATTTTAAATACTATTTGATTATTATTTATTACTATTTGAAAAAGAAAACATATTTTAAGCGAATACTTACTTGAAGAAAAGACAGCAACGAAATTTTATAAATGCCTCATTGACAGATTGCTTTGGAATTGTGTATTATTCATCATTACCATCACAGAAAGCATCCAGCAACTGCTATGCGACTGCCCGGCACTTCTTAGAAGACGAACTCAGTCTCCGGGTAATCCTTTCTTTGAGGATCTAGATAGGCTATCCTATGTGAATATAGCGGAACTGGCTGTTTTTGTCGAATCCTCAAAATGGTTCTGCAAAATGAGAGACTTAAGCGATCAGGGATGTACAGTTTTTGCTCCTCCTCCACAAGCCCTCCCTTTCTTCGATTACTTTCCTCCCCTTCTTTTAATTAGGCAACACAATGGACTTCATGGTCTCAGTCACTATCTGAGCTGCCTATACAACTTAACCTATCATCACTCAAAGTTCTTTAGTTAATAAATAGATATAATTATGTAACATGCTGTAAATCTGGATAAGATGAAATACCTGCTATCTATAAGAAAGAACACGACACCACTGGGAATAGATAGCTGTAAATTCGAACCACTATTAACGACAAAAAAAGTCAGCAGGGAAATACGTTGACGAACTAATCTTGTTAAGCGATATTACTTTGGGCTAAGTAAGGAATTCAAGAATAAAACCCTCTCTCGACATACGAAAATAACTCTTTACAAATCCGTCATCATACCCGAGCTTTTTTAGGGCGCTGATAAGGCGATTCGAGAGAGGGCCTTTCGAGAGAAAAATTCTCCGACTTATCTTTGGACCAATAAGAGTGGGTGGTGACTTCCGTATTCGAATGAAACACGAGGTGTATGATCTATACGGCGACTCTGATCTAGTTCGGCGCATACATCTACAACGTCATGTTGCACGAATTGATTATTATCCAGCTAAAAAGATATTCGAGCGGAGATCACTGTGAGGTCGGCGCCGGCAGGGACGTCCACTTCTGCGAGGGGAAGATCAAGTAACGGAGGATCTTCGTAGCCGGGATTGCCAGTTGCCCAGAAAGCACAAAAAAGAAACCCATGGCGTAGTATAATTTCCACGGCTTAATGGTTGTAATGGTCACAATAGTAGTAGATATAATTATGTAAATTCAAGGAATCAGTAATAATAACACAGGTCTACAAATAGCGGGCTGATATGAGTTTATGGAAAGCTAAGGGTCATTTCCAAAGTGATTTGCTGTGTAGAATCCGAATCCGGATATTTGAGATTATGGTTATGAGAGGGCCAAATATTTTTGTGGTCTGTTGTTTAAGATTTCTAGCATGTCATTGATTTAGTGACCATATGTGATTATTATTACGATAACTTTTTCGATAATATTGATCTAATGTGCTTCAATAAATAAATATATGTTGGAACTATTCAAAAATTCCTTAAAACCACGAAATCTATAACAGGGACTGAGTATATTTATTAGGATTGCCTCTAAAGCCTATTCAAATATTCCTAAAAACTACAAGATTGTCCAGGACGAAATAAAATCTTTATGGGGAATGAGTACATTTATAAGGAAATCCTTTATCCTATCTTTTAAATGTGTCGAAAGCTGTCTTAAAGCTTGCTCATCAACTTTCCACTAAAATAGTAATAGAAATCCTTTAAAGAAATCGATTTAACTAAATTTGTAGTGACAGACTGCCATGTAATCTTTTTAATGTGTCTAAAGTTGTCTTTAAGAGCTCAGCCAACTTAACAAAACATTACCAGACACTTAAAAGGAACGAGTACACTATGTACTATACTATATATTTGCATAATGAAATAGGAACTTATATACTTACGTGGAAATCTTTTTACTAAATGCTCACGCGCCAAAGACGTTGGCAGCATAGCCATTGGCTGCCTTTTTGTTTGTACTTTGAGTGTAAATGATTTCATAAAAGCCAGGACTACTGAACATGACAGATACTAAACAAGTACATAAGACAAAGCGAATAGTTTACATATACTCTGGCTTACATAAAAAGACCAAACACATTAACATACCAATGCATTATAGTATATAATAAAAGATGCGTAAGTTCTGCATGACAGCGGCATATCATTATATTATATACTGACTTTTTTTCTCATAACTGAGACGGTATTTAGATGCGGATTCAGTTCGACACCAGCCAGACATGCATAGTAGATAGAGAACTGTCCTTCAAAAAGTATAAACAGACAGCAACAACAAAAACAAAAGCAAAATGTATGCGTAAACAGCGCAAGAACGCTGCAACTGCAACAGCAACAACAACAAGACGTCAGCTATGCAATGCCAAGTAGTGTGAGTGCAACTGCAAGTATATACATATGTATATGCATCTAGTATATAGAAGATATTAGGCGGATGTATGAATACGGCATGTGCATCTATAATACGGCACAACATGCACGCATATTTTAATATTTATAGCCTACAGGAACTAAATAAAATAAACAGCAATAAAACGAAAGTAAAAACAGGAATAAATTTGTGACTCATACTCTAACTGACTCAAAACTAACTCAATTTGCACTTTGACTCAAAACTCTAAGGGAAAGTATTTCTCACTCTTTAATTAATTCATTTACGCGCTCAATTGATCTACGACTCGTTGCTCGAGTTATCGCACTCGTTGTTCTAGTGTTAGTACATATGTATATATATTTACATACTCACAAATAGACAGACTGATAAATAGCTACGAGTAGTATGTGCATATTTTAGAATGTAATTGTGCATCTGGCCTAGACCTAGAAAAGGAAATTTTGTTGCTATTATTATTACTCGTTCGTTGTCGTTGTCGTTGTTGCTGTGATTGTCTGCAATTGTGTGTGTATGTGTATGTGTGTGTGTCTGTCTCGTCATTCTAGCTGTTTCTGTGTATGTGTGTTTGCATTGCAGTTTACAGTACTCATTATTTGTTCTCCTTCCTCGCAAATTAAAAATATGTCTAAAGCAAATAAAATGCAGTCAATGCTTGTGTGTGTTTGTATGGGTAATTGTGCGTTAGTCGGTCTATTCTCATATACAGGGTGTCTTTTAATGAGTGTTATTAAGTGTTTGCAAGGAGCAAATTGCTGAGATATGTAGATGTTATAGCTGCATAAAAGAGCTAACTAATGGCAAATAAAAAACTTTGAGTGAAAAATGCTTTTTTCATACAAAAGTGTAATTGAGTGATGATTGGAACTTCTGTATATGGTTCCATAGCATCTGCAATTCTTACCCGATTTTAAATATCTTAGACTTGGAATGTTTGTAAAAGAATTCACCTCCAGTTTAAGCTTAAATTAAAAATTTTCTTTTGAAAATCTAGCTATATATTTGTTCCTATTGCATTATAGTCTTAATGCTATGATTGATTGCTGTTTGCTAATAAACTTTAAAAAAAATGATAAAATAAAAATATTTGTAATTTTGAAAAATGGCGACTTTTGTTCTTTGTAACTTCAACAATTTGTACTCAATCAATACAAATAGCACATCAATACCTTTCGATCTAATCATCTTCCATGATATAAAATTTTGTTCACGCGACATTAATGTATAATTGAAAAAAGTACCAAAAAACATGTTCTTCGAAAAAATGTCAAAAAGGGTGCTTAAGAAAATAAAGGTTGTATTTTTCGTGTTTATGTATAGATACATATAATTTCCTTTATCTCCTATTGCAGCATATTTTCAATTGCGATTTTGAGCTATATTTGCTCCAGCTTAACCCCAGAGGATTCATTTCAGCTTCCTTGGATCTTCTCTATGTAATATGTGGTATTCCAACTCTGCGCCCTGCTTGCTGAAAGGGATTCCAGGAATCCCTTTTTCGTGTTTTCGTCTTAAAAATTCGATTTTATACGAAGGTTAATTTTTTGTATAAACTAGTGTTACTTAGTAAACGAGTTTTGAATGCTGAAAGATTGCACTAACATAAAAAATAAGTCTCATTTCTAGAGATTTTTCATCATCGACTGTTATTGAGTTGAAAAAGCAGAGGATATAGCCCAAGTGGCAGATATTATGTTCTTTTGCTTTAAAAATATTAGCAAAAGAGAGTGAAAGAACTGCACTTTATTGCCAAATTTTTTTTAAATTAATCACGAAATACTTATACATGGCTGAAATTTAGGGAATTCGAAAATAAATGTACGCATAACTGCAGACAGTTTTTAAACGATCTGTTGTTCTTATATGGCTACATTACGTTTATTTATTTTTTTTTTAAGTCCGGAAAAATTTTAATTGGACACTAAATTTTGTGGATACATTTAATTTTATTAACAAATATGCCTATTATATTATATGATAACCTACATTTGCTGTCCGTAAGATTATATTGCGTATACGTATTATTTTATGTTGTTTCACAATTTTTGATAACGTACTTGAAATGTTGTGAAAACTTAATTGTTATATCCTAACAAAACTAAAGTTTAATTCTGCAATAAATATTTATATTATTATAATACAGTTGGCTTAATAGAATCAACATTTTTTAGATTTTATTACCTTATAAAGGCATATTGCGTATACGTATTTTTTTCCACCAGTGGACATGTCTTCTATATGTTAAATTTGAGATTTAGTTTCAAAAACCCACCTATTTTTGATCGAATTTTAGGGCTGTCGTCACATTACTTTTGTTTATTGAATAGTTGCACTCAGTAGTTGATCCTGAACTTTACTTTAGGTAGGTTTGAATTTTTCACTGCTTAATTTGAACAGCATTGCTTGGAAAAGTATATCAATGAAAATTCTTTACAAAAAATTTGTATCTATAAAAATATATTTTGACACATAAAAAAAAGGTCTTGAAAATAAAGACACGCGCCTTGAAAATGTAAAAGGCCTCCAGGGACCTAACCGGGAATAGATGGCAATATGGCGGCAATCCCTTTGCGCCTCTTTGCAGACGACACATCTGGTTCGGGATAATCGCAATGTTCTTGGGCTTGGCACGCGACTTATCTGGTTCGGGATCATGCGTAAATCGAATAGAAGCGTGCTTGGGCATTTCTGGAACGGCGGCATTCCGCTTGTCAGTTTTTACTAAAGAATTTGAAAGCGGCACATATATTAGATGGCAATCCGTCGGCAATGACTTCGTCCATATTTGCGAGATTCAATTTGGGAAGAGTTGGCCATCCAAAAAATTCTTCTTGATTATTTGTGCAAGTGATTGCGGCATGTCAATTTTAGGATTAAAAAGATAAAAATAATAATATTTTGATTATCAATATTTGAAAACATTGGGATAGATCACTAAGATTGGGAATCTATCATCAATTATTATTATTTTAGTCTCCTATGTAAGGTATGGGTTAAGGCGGCAGTTAAGACTTAGCGTGGCAAGTCACTTAGGCCAAGAGCAGGCCCTTATTGATACCGAAAATGAGAGTTAGCGATAAGGAATAGACAGGAAAAATTAGGAAAATAGGAAAAGAAGAAAGTGCAGAACCATGTTTAACGTGGGCTTCGAGCCCACAACCTCTGGAATGGTAGTCTAGGGGAGTACCGCCTCCTATATAATGTATTCATTAATATAAACAAAATGGCGACAAAAATGAGCTGCGAACCAAAACCTTTGATAATCCAAACCCACAGACACTTCTAAGGGAAGTAAAAAGTTCCTTAAACATAAACCAATTCCTTATGCAAAACCAATCATTAATGCACCCTTTAAAGCCTATAAAAAAACCGCAGATATTATTGGCTTTTAAACACATACTAAATAAAAACAGCTTGCAATAGGCGCAACGCAATGAGAATTTCAAATAAACCATATACAACATTGTTGTTGTTGCCTAGAACAACTATGTGGCAGCTACAACAAATAAAAAAAAAACATTTAAGTTAAATTAAAAAAATGTTTCGCTACCGACAAACAGCCATAAACGAGACAGCCCAGAGAACCCGCCGAGCAACCCGCGCTGCCCCAAAACTCAGCAGCTCTCCCTCCCGTTGCAACATGCAGCGTTCGATACGCTAAAATTCTATAAAATACTAAACTATAGAGATACAGATACAAATACACACATACATACATACATCTAAAACTAACAAGACCCGAAACGAACAAACAAACAAGCAAGTGACAGAGAGACAGCGAGACGAAGCGACAGCGAGACAGAACGAACGACCTGAGTGTTATGTATTAGAGTCAACGAGAGAGAGAGCGAGGAAGGGGTTCTGTATGACGTTTGGGGGTTGCGGGACGCTTCTGGCTAAGCACATCGACATGCTATTGCAACTAACAACAACAACAACTGCAACGATTCACGTCTGCGTTTTGTGCTTTGCTCGCTGCGTTTTGCTAAAAAAGTAAAAAGGAGCGTCAGAGAGGGGGGCAGCGGGTTGGCGGCAGCACGCATGTTGTCCATGTCCCCATTCGAGTCAAGTGACGTGTTATCTGTCGCCTTCTCTCAGAACTTTGACTTCTATCAGTTGAATGTCGTTGCAGTCGCTGCCGTTGCAGTCGACGTCAACGTTAGCGTTAGCGTCGACGTTGCTATTGGCTTTGCCGTTGCATTTTGCAAATTTGACGCTTTTTAGTTGCATTCACAGCGATCGTTGCCGTTGTTTTTTGTTGTTGTTGCTGTCGACGCGACGCCAATCGATCTCACTTAAGCTGTGCGGCTACCGTGTTGCTTGTTGTCGACGCTGGCGCCTCTCCCCCCATGCACCACCCCCGAACAGCCGCTTGCAACAATCCATAAACCCATAAACGCCTCATAGATGCGTTTTATGTGCTTGGCTTGGTTTGGCTTGGCTTGGCTCAACATGGCTCGGCTCGACTTGACTTGGTTCAGTGTCAGTGTGTCTATTATGACCATTATTATTACTACGATTATCACTTTGCTGTTTCGCTGCAGCAAACTATTATGGCCTAGAGCCGGTTTTATGCATACACTGAGCGATAAAATTGACAATAAAGATGGAAAACTGAATCGAAAATCTTTGTTTAAGTTTTTTAACAATAATCTATGATTACCAAAAAAGCTCTCTTCACCTTATCCCATCCGAAGTCTACCCGTCTAAGCTTGCTAATAGAGATCTTCCATCTGAATTTCGTGAGAATTTCGGCATAAAAAATCTGTGGTAGCCAAATCCCCAAAACTAGTTCCATATTTTACCAAAAAAATCTATTCACCCAATCCCATCCAATATCTACCCATCGTAGTTTCAAATTGTATTCATAGATTAAAAAAATGGTCGTTCTTTTAAAAAAAAAATAGCATAGCTGAGACTTACAAAATTCAAAAGATGCAACAATTGAAGCCCACAGACTATTATTTGCGTCGACAGACCCCACGTGAGAGAGGATTCCCTCTGGGCCCGGAGTTTTCTTCTATGGGTCCTGATGAAATTACTGTGTATTATCATGATTCCAGATTAAGGTGTATTTGATAGGGGCCGGTACAAAATCCCCCCCTGACCCTGAATTATCTCTCTCTCCCTAAGCGTTTAACTAGGTCAGGATAACTTAGGAAAAGTTTTGGTAAAAAAATCACCTTTCGAATATACATATGTCCAATTTTGTTGGAAAATATACCTATAAAATGCAATTAACAAAAAAATCAGCAGATGGCCCACCACTCGTTAATCATGGCAATTAACAAACAAGCCAACAGATGACCCATCCTATATATAAGATTGTCTTCGTTAAACAATCCTTTTCGGTTTGACAAATTACGAATTTAAAACCCACTTGACAATTATGCCAAAAGTTGTCAATTAACAAACAAACCAACATATGACTCACCCTATATATAAAATTGTCTTCGTTAAATAATCCCATCCGGTTTAAAGAATTGCGAATTTAAAACCCTATTTATAATTGGAGTTTAGGAATTCTAGGAAATCTTCACGATACCACATCCATAGGTTAACTTGAAATTTAATCTCTTAGTTCATTATTATTGTGATTCTTTAGATTACGTCTGTTATATATGTTGTATGTTGAACTGAAGCCAGTACCTTTCTTCTCTGCTTGAACCATCCCGATATAAAAGTTATTCAAATTGGTTAATTCCAGAGGTTCTGATACCCTCCAATCTAGATGAAGTTTAAACCTAAGTCTTTGATATTGTCTTCAAAAAATCGTGCTTTCGTATAGGAAATTCCATAATATGAATTTTTTTAAATTGCTTCAAGCGAAATGCTGAAACTTTTTAAAGACTCTCTGAATTATATTTTAAAGATCAGTTTTTTGCAGAAAGAACTTCCAGCCACGATATTTCATCACTGCCTGTAGAAAGCTTCGCTTAATATTATGGATTTTTTTTCAAATTCTGATATCCTTTAATCTAGATGAAATTTAAACTTGAGGCTCACTATTCGTCCAAAAATCGTGCCTTCGTATAGAAGATTCCACTTAAAGCATATTTTTTATTTAGTTCATGGGAAATCCTCAAACTTTTAAAAAACTGCCTGAATTATATTTTAAAGACTCCTGTTTTGCAGAAGGAACTGCCAGCCTAGAGCTTTTATCACTGCTTAGAGAACTTAAAGCTCGCTTGAAGCTAAATTCAGCTGAGCTGATATCCTCTAATCTAGATAAAGTTCAAACTTGAGGTCTAACTATTCTTAAGGCTCATCAAAAAATCGAGTCTTCCTGAATTATATGCAAGATGATGCACTTTTTATACCCTGTACCGTATGGTACCAAGGGTATATTAAGTTTGTGCAAGCCGAAAATGTATGTAACATATAGAAGGAGACGTTGGAGACACCCCAAAGTTACCTAAAATATGATCAGGGTAAATAGAGAAGTCGATATACCCATGTCCGTCTGTCCGTCTGTCCGTCCGTCCGTCTGTCCGCCCGTGAGAACGCCTAGATCTCAGAGATGGTAAGAGCTAGAGTTACCAAATTTTCACATTAGATCCCATATTATTCCATAGGAGGCTAGTTTATTTTATTTTTTTGATATCGGGGATAAATTATATAGCTCCCATGGGGGTGTTTGAGCCGACCTCGACAAAAAAAAAGCGTTTTAGATGAATAATTCGTTTGTTTATTGGTTTATTGGTTATTGTTTGGTATTCGAAAGTTTGTTATAGTTCCCAATCACTGTACCAAATTTGATCGAAATCAGTTGATTATATCATATAGCTCCCATAGGACCGATCGGCCAAAATAACTTTTTTAAAGAAAAATTCGCTATATTTCGTTTTTTAATAAAGATATCCTAACCAGATTTGGCGTTTGGAAATTTTTTAAACCACTTAAGCAATGTGTCAAATTTGAACAAAATCGGTTGACTATATCATATAGCTCCCATAGGTCCGATCTTCCAAAAAATCGATTTTTTAGCAAAATTTGTTGTGTTTCGTTTGTTTGTTAAGGTATTGGGACCAAATTTGACATTCGTGAGTATTTTATAGTTCCTAAGCACTGTACCAAATTTAATCCAAATCGTTTGACTAGATCATATAGCTCCCATAGGACCAATCGGTCCAAAAACACGTTTTTTATACAAAATTCGATGTGTTTTGTTTGTTTGTAAAGATATTTGAAATAAATTTGGCATTCATATCTTTTTTAAGGTATTTAAGCACTGTGTCAAATTTTATTGAAATCGGTTGACTATATCATATAGCTCCCATAGGAACGATCGGTCAAAAAAAAAATTTTTGCTTAAAAATTCTTCTGTTTTTGGTTTTTTGTGAAGAAATCTGACTTTATTACAAGCTAGTGGTACAGGGTATCCTAAAGTCGTCCGCGCCCGACTTTACGTCCGCCATTTTTAAATTTGTCTCAAGAAAAATCCCCCAAACTTTTAAAGATTTAAATCTGGTAAAACTCGTAATCGCAGCATCTTTCTC
>JBAMAX010000081.1:0-60975 GCA_037043745.1 Chymomyza amoena
ATTTATTATAATTATAAAGAAGGGAAGAAATACCTTCTCGATTTCCAGTTGGATTAGGAGTAGTGTTGGGTTGTTCACGAACGAACAAACAGAAAAGAACTATTCACTCAAAAGAACGAACTGAATAAGTTCAACAACATCGTTCTTTTTTGTCACTTTATTTTTGTTCGTTCTCATTCAATTATTAATTATTATTAAGTTGTTCCTTCTTATACTATTCTTATACAGTAGTTCGTTCTTATACAGTTTGTCGTTCTCATATTATTCTCATATAGTTTTTCGTTCTTCTACTATTTTTATAATGTTGTTCGTTCTTTTTTTCAACAGACATATAGTTTGATTAGGAACGAACCGCGGCATAAAAATGAAGAACTGAACGAATTGAATGACTTCGTTCACTGAAAAAAAGAAAAATGAACTTATTCAGTAAAATGAACTAGATTTACCCAACTCTAATTAGGAGTATCTAAGCCTGTTCAATCAAGAGGCTCGTTATAAGAAAACTTGGCTTAACAAATAGATATATACACATAATTCTGTTACTCTAGAGTTCACTACCTGAATTTCTAAAATTTTAGGTTAATTAAAATATTTCTCTTTAAAATTTCCATCAAAAGGATTTTTTCTAATTGTGCTAAGTTCAATAAATATTTTTTGACATGGTCTAAAACAGGTTCGAACCGTGAATACCCAGAATTGGTTGTACATGATATGCACACTTTATAATATAGATTCTTAGTTATTTAAAAAATGATATATTTGTTAAAATACAGATTCTTGACCATTTAAAAAATGAAATTCATTCCGCAAATTTTAGCCCGCTACTGTTTTGACTTTTGCTTCCGTTGTCTCTGTTGCAGTTGCAACTTTCAAACAAGTTTAGCCCCACAGGCTTGTTGCATTGTGTCCGGGGCGTTGCATGTCGAACCAGCTCCAGGTTCCCAAAAAATAAAAGTTAAAAAAGTAAATAAACAACAGCAGGAATTTTGTCGACACATTTACTTTTAATTTTTTCCATTGAATTTTAACCAAGTTAGGAATTTCTTTCTGGCTGTTTTTTTGTTGTTGTTGTTTTCTTTGTATTTTTGGTAACGAAATTTGTTCAATGCCTTTGTGCAACTTTCGTTGCGGCCGCTGTCATCCACGATATTACGATATATCTACAATTTGATGCTCTTATAAGCAGCTACTACGTGCAACCGATGATCATGAAAAATAAAGTATATTTAAGGTAACTATAAAATGTAGTTAGACCATAGAATATAGATATGCAACTATATGAAACTTGGAACTAGTTCTTTACTAGAAAAGTGCTTTTTATAAAGTTGCCTTGTTTATTTTATTATTAAAAGCATATTATGGTTAAAGAAACTTTTCGAACTTTCCGGAACTTTTTTTTATTACCTTAACAGACTTTTTACCTTTGCGATATTTATGCCACATTGCCACCATTAAGGCAACTGGGTTAAAATTGTATAAAAACTTCTACGCTCCAAATACATATTTCTATATGAAACTTGGAACTAGCTCCTTATTAGAAAAATCCTTTTATATTACGTTGTCTTGTTTATTGTATTCTTGAAAAAATATTATGGCTATAGAAATTTTTATAAGCCAGTTCCGGAACTTCTTTTTTTTTACCTTGCCACCAACAAGGCAATTGGGTTAAAAGTGTATAAAAACTTCTTCACTCCAAAAATAAACTTTCTTGCAGATATAATATATAATCAGCATTTATAGATATCTAGTACTTTCTGTATGAAGCTTGGAAATAGTTCCTTATTAGAAAAGTCATTTTGTATAAAGTTTTCTTGCTTATTTTATTATTTTAAGCATATTATGGTTAAAGAAACTGTTTGAGCCAGTTCCGGAACTTTTTTTTATTAACTTAGAAGATTCCTTACGTGCCATCATTAAGGCAATTGGTTTAAAAGTGTATAAAAACTTCTACGATCCAAATACAAATTTTTCTTGCACATATAATCATCATTTATAGATATCTAGTTCTTTCTATATAAAAATTGGAACTAGTTCCTTTTATATAAAGTTGCATTGTTTATATTATTAATTAGTACAAATATATAATGGCAATAGAAACTTTATGAACCAGTTCCGGAACTTCTTTTTATCACCTTATTAGATTTTTTACATTTGGCAATATTTATGCCACTTTGCCACAATTGGGTTAAAAGTGTATAAAAACTTCTTCGCTCCAAATACAAATTTTCTCTTGCACATCTCTTTCGTTTCTTTCAATGGCAACAAAACTCGCTTGGAGCATTGGCATTTGCAGTACGTGCAACAGCAAAAGATGCAACGTAAACTGAATTGCATTTTATTTTTGTTTATATTACTTAATATACATTTTCGAGCTTTGGCTGTGCGCCTGTGTGTGTGTGTGTGTGTGAGTCTCTATATTATTACAAGCAAGCATAAAAAAGTGAAAATTCATTTTAAAACAAAAAGAAATGCACCAAAATGCACTAAAATGCAAGAGTGCACTCATAATGCCACTCAAGCCCAATTGAGTGCGCTCTGCGCAGGCGGCAACGGCTGCTGCTGCCGCTTCAACTACAGCTGCTCTGCGGCTGCTGCTGCTGCTGCACTCGGGCAGCCGAACGGCATTCGTGTGAGTGGCGAGTTTGTATACATGTATGTGTGTGTGTCTGTATGGTTTTTGTTTTTTTTTTGGGTGCATTAAACAGCAAATTGTTTCGTGGGATCAACACAAAGTGCGTTGATCTCTCGCGCGCTTTTGGAGCGCTGTGCCAACATCCAAGGCAGCGACGTCAGCAGCAACAGCAGCTGCTGCAGCAGCGCAGCGCAACGCTTTTGAGTTAGCAAAAGTGAATGAATGCTGTGCTGTGACGTCGTCGTCGTCATCATCTGCAGCAGCCGCGGCAGCAGTTTCATCATTATTATTAACATCGACGTCATCTCTTTTTTATTTTTATCATCACCAACTCGGTAGCGGCAAAGATAGTTACTTGTAGTTCATTTGACTTAAATAGGGAGTTTGGAAATTAGAACACTGACCCATGATAAATTATCATCGAAAACAATTCAATTTGCGGAAATACGCGCCACACATAATAAATGACTAAGGCAATAAATATTGAAATTTATAGCTGAACAGAGATCTAAATTTAGACCAAAGACAAATCGAAAAGCTTAAGGTCGTTAACTGAAATGATTAGCAATGGATGCGCAGGTAGGGTCTTAGGTGTTAAGACACATTTGAAGCTTTTTTTTTAATTAAAAATTTTAAGTTTTGGAGAGTACATAGCTGGGGACTGGGGAAAGTCTTCATTAATTAAAGACACCCCTGCTCGGATTCGGCTATAAACTGTAGCCTGTTTTGTTCGATGAGTTATTAATAGAGATCCATGCCCCTCGCAGGAGTCCATCAGGGAATATGGGAATATGTATATATAGCTGGATAAGGACAAAAAAGGGACCCCAAAGGAGAAACTAACGATTAAAATATTTTTATAGGCAAAAAAATCGGGTTCTGAAATATTTAGATTTCTCTATTTACTTACTAACAAAATATTTCAAAAATTCATTGAATGAACAAAAATTTATATAGAGTTTAGCTCTAAAGCTTTACACCTAAGACACCTATAATATAAATAAGGAAAAAGGGGAAAAACTTTTAAAAGAAAAATAGATAAAGAACTTACAACTAAATTACAAACTAAGACTAGAAAGAAGCCTTAGGATCTTAAAGATCTGGATTAAGATTTATAAGCTTTACGTTATATGTCCAAAATTGTAGGGAAAAGGGGAAAATCCTCACAAAAAAGAGAAAAAAAAGAAATAAAGATCTTGCATCGAAATTAAAAACTAAGACTAAAACTAGGCTGAGGATCATAAAGATCTGAATTAAGATTTCTAAGCTTAACGTTTTACAACCTAATTAAAAAATAACTTATTTTTATGGTATTATTGCGTAGGTTACTAAATATTTTTAAAGCCCTTTTTTTGTATCTAGTTTTGCCATAAGCCCTTTGGCACTAGTAGCATTTTGTTCCTTATCCATCTCTAGACCCTCTTAACTAATTCGTTACTTACTTTTATAAATTAATAACTGATTGCTTCAAATAAATTTTCGTCAGCTCAAAAAGTCAAAGAATTAGGAATGCACGATACCGATCCAATATTTTGAATATCGAGATTTCAAAGTCGATAATGAATATTCGATATTGATATTTAGGTTCTCGATTCATCGTCGATCCGATACCAACTTGCTTAGTATCGATATCGAGAAAAGTTTTGTTTTACATTATTTTCCAAAAAGTCCCTTTAAGGTGGCTGGCCATGCAATATTCTGGCCTAGAAGAAATATTAGTTTCATTTCATTTTATTATGAACATTCGAATATTTTGGTTTCTTCAAAAGGTTGATACCGATACCGTCAATATCGATTTCTTTTTGGGAGAATCGAATCGGATCGGTCTCGAATTTTTTTGAAATACATACTCAATAGATCGATTCTATTTTTATCTGGTTTCTGTGTCCCTACTTAGAATATTTCATTCAAAATTTTCAAATAGATATTATTATATATTTTATATATATTATAATTATATTTATATATTTGGCAATTGTGGAAAAAAAATTAAATTTGCAATCTCAAAGCAATCTTTATCATGGGCAAAATAAAGTCACTTAAAAATGTTTGAGCTATTTTTAAAAATAATACACTTTTGTTTAGTTTTAGCGGTTGTATGGAAATTGGAAAATGACAGCTTGTTCCCAAAAAAAGTTTTAGAATCTTTCGAAATAAAAAATGTACATCTTTTGAAACATAACTCACAATAAAAGAGCACAAAAACATGTTCGGTAATTAGTTTCGAGATTCATTTCCCAAAAAAAAATTTCACACCCAACAATTTATAACTGAAAAACGAATTTAAGAAAAATGTTGCATATTTTTAATCTCTTTAAATTTATGAGTTTTCAATGAAAAAAGCGTTCATCAAAACTTAAGATGTAGTAAAATTGTAGTAAGTTTCGAGATTCATATGCCCACTAAAGGAAAATCTTATTTCACCACATTTTTTAACCGAAAAACGAACTTATGGTCTACGTAGAAAAACAATTTTCCATCTTTGCGAAAACTCCCCACAATAAAGAATACAAAAACCGAAAGAGCAGAACATTTTACATCTTTAAATATATTCCTCACAAGACCTCAAAAACACTTACGATAATTTCTTTAACTATAATTTCAATGGATTATCGTTCATGAATCCTATAGATGAGTAAACTAGAAATTTCTCATTCAAGGAAAATGTCATTTCAACACAAAAATCCCCACATAGAAATAACACAAAAATATTTTCGGTAATTTCTTTAATGGTACTTTCAACAGATTAATGTTCATCAGTATAGGATGAGTAAAACCCGAAATATAGTCAAATTATCATAAGACTCGAGACTTATATACCCAGTCAAAGAAAATCTTATTTAACACCATTTTATAACCGAAAAACGAAATTATGGATTTTACATCTTTGTAAACATTCCTCACAATGAAAGAGGATGAAAATATTTACGAAAATTTCTTTAATTGCAATTTTAATGGATTATCGTTCATCAATAAAGAATGAGTGGAACTCAAGATATACTCAAATTGTAATAAAAATCGAGATTCTTATTTCCAATAAAAAAAAAACTTATTTCACCATATTTTATAACCGAAACACGAATTTATGGGTTAGGTGGAAAACAAAAATTTTGAATCTGTGCAAAAATTTCTCCGAACTAAAGACCTCAAAATTTTTTACGATAATCTCTTTAATTGCATTTTCAATGGCTTATCATTCATCAATATAGAATGAGTAAAACTATATAGTATATATGAATAAAAATATAGTCAAATTGTCACAAGATTCGAGATATATGAACCCATTCAAGGAAAATCCCATTTCACCACATTTTGCATAATCTCTTAAAAGTTACTCCAATTTGTTTGCTGCTTCAGCATTTTCATTACACCTAAAAATTAAAAAAATCTCAAATGACTAATTTGTGGATTTTAACGTGCAATTAATAAAAACTTTGAACTGAATCAGACAAAAGCACATAAAAAATGTGTTTAATATGGGGAAAAAAAACCGTCCATATTTTTGTGGTTTTATTTTTGGGAATTACTACAACAACAAGAGCTACAAAAACAAAGCGAAGGTTGTGCTCAAGCAGCATTGAATAATGCAGCAGCTCATTCGAGCGCTCCAATTTAAAACCACTCCACTCATACCACTGCACGCGACTCCACTCATTTCACTTCACTTCACTCAACGCGAAAGCAAAAGCAAAACAAAAATTGCCTCTCTTGTTGTTGTGGTTGTTGTTGTTGTTGCAGCCGCAGCCGATTTGTACGTGTGAACTCTGCTTTTGACCGACGAGGCAATGTTGTTCGTTGACCTTTCTCAAGTGTTGTTGCCATGAAAGGAGTGTGAGTGTGATTGTGAGTGTGTGCGTGTGAGTGAGTGCGTGCAGCTGTGTTTGTATGTGTGTCTGCTGGAGGCACAAGTTGTGGGCGCTGCTGTTTTAGCTGAGTGCAGTTTTTTTTTTGCAGCTACTCGTTTTTTTTGTTGTTGTTTTTGTCTCCCTTTATAAATATTTTTCGGCAAAAGTTTTTTCCTTGGTCATTAAACTCTTTAACGCAACGACCTTCTCTGCGTTCGGCAATGCACCGTGAATTACAATTGAAAGATTTTTCGTGTAGTTTACACGACAGAGCTTTTGCGTGTACGCTTTGAAGGAGTTATCGTAATTGAAATCGAATGCGCTGACACACATACTTAATACTTAGTACGCACACACACACACACACACACACACACACATTAAGAGCTTTGCTGCTTTTGCCGACGATGCCTTGAAAGTGAGCACTGAACCCGAAACCAAAATATTTTCGAAGGTTTTACACATTCTCATATATGGTCAATAAAGATAAAGCAAAGGCCTACAGCAGTGTTCAATGCTGTTTGTTTTTGGTTAGTACTTGACTTATAGGCCCAAAAGATAAGCTATTTTAATAAGGTTTTTAGTTGTAGAATATTTTAATCTGTTGGTTGTAAAACAGACAATTGTGTTGATTAATTTGGATATTAATGCAAATGAACTATATTAGGAAAAAAAAAAAAGCAATGTCATAACGTGCTTAGTGGAAATTATCGGTAGTTGTAGTTAATTTTGGAGCTAACGCATAACATGACTAGACAAATTTTTGAGATACACTTTATTTCAAATAGGCTAAAATTTAACCATTAAAAAAATACAAAAATTTAATGCAGTGTGTGGTAGTAGAGAGGAGAGCGTAAGCGATGTGTGTATAAAGTACAAGAAGGGAATACAGCACGAGCACGACAAAGGAACTTACGGCACTAAAAGAATAGTTTAGACGAGCACGACAAAGCAAGTCACGGCAGGGACTAGTGTGTGTATATTTTGTTTTTCCTCTACACTTGTTTATTCTGAACTTATCCAGATAAAGTCGAGATTATTTAAATAAGAGCTATTTATCACATTTTGAGTTACAAAATTCCCAAAGAGTAGTCGGATACACGATACATTCATTTAGAGCTCTGACTCTTATTTTAATTGTTTTAATATATATTTTTAATCCATTTCAATAAATTTATCGCCCTGGCTAGAAATGGAATTGGGATAATACTTCAGTCATATAGGTTAGGTAAGGTTACATCGATTGACCCCTGGTGGGAGTTACACATGACTGCGTATTCCTTAGTGGTACCGGAGGATGCGGCTGGTGTTTCAATCTCATAGCTCTGAGCCAAAAATTTGCAACATTTTTACCCTGTGTGGGGTACTTACACGACTTTTTAGGTAATTTTTCGATTTTTGTCAAAGAAACTTTATTTTATATGCAAATCGAAATAGATTTCTACTGCGCAAGGTCAAAGAAAGAAGGGAAGTCATCTAGTCCAGAGCTTAACATTTTGAAACATATTTTTTGTTAATGACCTTTGAGTTTTCTTATGGGGTATCCCCGTTAGGGCATGGTTTTTTAATGTAATTTCTCGTTTTTTTTTAAGAAACTTTATTTTTAATGCAAATTCAAATAAATTGCTTTTGCGGATGGGCAAAGAAAGAAGGGAAATCATTTAGTCCGGAGCCTAAAATTTTTAAACATCTTTTTTGTTCATGATCTATGAGTTTTTTTAAGTGGTAACCTCTGTATAGAAGATGATTTTTTAAGGTAATTGTTCTATTATTATCAAAGACTCTTTATTTTACATTCAAATCTAAAAAGGTGACAATGTTATAAGTACATATTTTGAGCTATAAAAAATTTATTTTTTCAAAGTAATAACAAGTAAAATGGCGCCTGTAGAGAGCTATGAGGATATGATTAATTTTGGGGGAGGTCTCCATTACTGCAACTTTTTAACGACGTCATTGAACTGAAAGACAACAAAAATTCCTCCTTATCGATGGGAAATAGCAAGTGAACAAAAAAGGATTTCTAAAGTATTAATTTAAAAAAAATGGTGAAAGCAAAGAAAAAAGCCCATGAAAAAT
The DNA here is from genome assembly GCA_037043745.1 of Chymomyza amoena. NCBI lineage: Eukaryota > Metazoa > Arthropoda > Insecta > Diptera > Drosophilidae > Chymomyza > Chymomyza amoena. The sequence continues at coordinate 8,557 of JBAMAX010000081.1, forward strand.
AAGTTGTAAAATAAAAAGTTTTTATTATTTCGCGAATATACGCGGTTCACTGAAAATTATATTATAAAGATTGTGCCAAATTTTTAAATCGATAAAAATTGATCGAAATATTCTTGAAACCTTAAGAAAAAAGGTTTCCAGAAAAACGCTCTTAAAGTTCTAAAGCTGAATCCATCGCTGGTGGTGCCACGCGTCCGAGGCTTATTTTATTTTTAAAAATCTGGCCATTATTTCTAGCATAACTATCTACCAGCTTAGCTAAAAAAAAACCAATTTTATGAAGATTCTGCATAGGTAGCCTTAATTGGCTAAAACAGAACAAAAACACTTAAATTATTATATTATATTATATATTATTATATATTATAAATAGAGAAGATTACAAAACTAAACTAACTTAGGTGGTACAGCACTGGCTGCGGGGCCTAAAAAATCCTAAGATATTTATATAATACATTTCTAAATGAAATAATTAAGAGACAAAATATTCATTGATTAAAACGTCTTGTTTATCCAAAAAAAACTAATATTTTTTCAATCAGATCTGTCATACAATAGCTCTAGCAATAGACGATGTGTCTTAAATTCTAAAAGCTTTAATAAAAATCGTCGGAATTGATGAAATGCATATTTTATAAAGCTGAATTCTGTGGGGTTTGAAGCTTAAAATGTGTAAGATTTTGTTTGTGTGATAACTTCCACTATGCTTCTGACCTAGAGAATGCAGCAAACAAAAATTCTTTAACTTAAATTGGATAAAGTCGAACCCAAAATCACTATTATCAATTTGTTTTAAAAACATTTACACCTTGGTAAAACTGCAATCAGCTCTTCTGTTTGATAAGAAAATTTCCGCAAAAAATTTTAAGAATAAATTCCTCAAAAAATATGGGTCTACTTTATTATGCAGTAATTTCTACTATTCTAAAAAAAATAAAAGCAAATTTGCAGCATATTTTCCAGAAAAATTGGCGTTAACTTTATTAAAAAGATAATTTCCAAAAAATTTTACGTACTATAATTATGCTCTAATTCAAAAAAGCCAAGAAAATATAGCTACGTCACTGATGTAACTGATACGATGAGCACAATGATAAAGGTTTAAAAAGCTGCTCACGCTCACGAAGCAAAGTCCAACTCTAATTTTCGACTCAATAATGACTTGCATTTCTCAAAATTTATTTTGATCATTATTGTTCATACATAAATAGCATATTTATTACGCATCTTAGAAAAAATGCTACAAATGCTTAGTCAATGCCAAGTCAGACCAAAAATACACAAGTTCAAAAATTAATAATAAAAAAAATTACCGCACAAACAATAACTTTTATTTTTAAAATATTTGAGCAATGAAAACGAAAAGCTGCAGCAAAAAGGAAAAAAAAGAAAGAAATGCAGTAAAAATCGACAGCATTTTGCGGTATTTGCATTTTTTGTTATTGCAAAAACAACAAGATTTTACGAGGCGCACTGAATGGAAACCAGAGCAAATGCAAGTGCGAGTGCGTAAGAGCAACAAAGTCGACAACGAAAGAGTTGAGTTGCTCTTTAATTGAGCGCAAAAAAGCTCGCTCACTAAATTTGCGCTGTCTGTGTATGTGTGTGAGTATTTGGCGGCAAATGCAATGCGCGCTGCATACATATACACATAAATGCAATTGCAAGTGATCTCAGCGTTTTTTTTTTATTGTTGTTGCTGTTTTACTGTAATTTTGTCTTTGCATTACATTTGCCGGCGCTTTTGAAAGTTTTCGCCTAATGCGCTCAGTCGTGTGCATGTGTGTGTGTGTATGAACGCGCCACTAACTTGTTTTGTTTTTGTTGTTGCCAACGCTGTTTTTGTGCTTTTTCGCTGCCGTCGTTCGTCGTCGTCGTCGTCGTTCGTCGTCGCATTCGACTTTTTTCAATGAGTCAATCCTTGAAATGTTGACTTCCTGATACGCATATGACTATTGAACAAGTTTGCTTTGTTAGATTTTTTGAAGGTTGCGTGCTTTATACATACATACATACACACACTCACACGTACATACATACATGCAGTCGCTTGCGCGCACAGATACATGCATACAAATTAATGTGTAGTTAGATATGCCTTAAGTATTGTTTTTGTTTTTGTCTATGGTTAGTAGCGCTTGACTATTTTGTTTTTGTTTTTATATATTTTATTTTAAATTTACAGTTGCTGTAGACACAGCAGCAACAACAACAACAACAACAAAGCCACGTCTGCTCAGACTTAAGATATTTTTCTATCTTTTTTGTTGTTGTATCTACATATGTATATTATGTATCTTCTAGTCGTCGGCTGTGTGTCGAAACGTTCTTTTTACGGCAGTGCATAAATTTTCTTTATATCATTTGAATTTATAGCTACTTCATTAAATTTATTAGAATGCATTATGATTTAAATTCTTTTGTTTGTTCTTTAAGTTTGGTACCTTTTCTTGTTTTATCTAGTAACTTAGTTAGACACTTGACCTTTATGTCATAGCTCATTTAAATATGACACTAACAGATAAGAAAATGGCTATTTATGAGTTTCTATTATTGACTGACCGATATTTAACTTATGCAATGTATTTTAATTAAAATTTGTACTAAAAATACTTGAAGGTAACTTGTCAGAACTGATAAGTGTTGTGTAGTGTAGCATTTATTTATCGAGGTACTTCTGTACGCTCTTATCTATTTCTCAATGGAACTTAAGAAAAAATATAACAAAATGCATTGGATATAGTGGGTACTATATTTATTTTTATTTTTTAAGAAATAATTTAGGACTTTTATAAAATGTAACTTTTTTTAAACTCATTCACAAATAAATGTCATGTGCTTTAATTTCTGACTCATATAAGAAATTTTCCATGACTGTTTTGAATTTTAATTATTTGATTTAATAAAAAAGTTAATTTCGAGCAAATTCAAGGCGTGACATTATTTTGAAAGGGACGTGTTTTCAAAATAAGTAAAAAAATGCGAGTTCATTACGAAGACTTAAAAAATAGATTTTATACGTTTTTCCGTAATTCAAATTTTAGAGAATTTTAAAAAGATTGATAGTTTTGTAAATTATACTAGGGGGTTTTGCCCACTGCTCGCTTCGCTCACCAACTCACAGTTTTTTAATTGCAGTATTTCTAATAAGAAAATGAAACAATTTTTGGTTATTGAAATTTTACAAAGATTGATATTTTTTTAAAATTATATTCTATATTGTAAATAATCGTCAATCCTGATTAGCAAGATTGCTATTTTAGTTTTAAGAGAAAGATGTTTAAAATATTCTTTTTTTATAATTATGCTATTTTATTAAAGATTTCAAAAAATTATTTTATTAAAAAATTGAGAAACTTGGAATTTTTCCCAAAAATTTTGTAGTTCTGTTTGTTTTTAAAAAATCAGCAGATTTAAGTAACAAATATTTTTAAACATTTTAATAAATCAGCAGATTTAAGATACAATATTTTTAAATACATATATATAATTTTTACAGCAAATCCACAAATATATTCTAATCAGCACTTTTCAAAATTTCAATTGGGATGTTCATTAAGGCAAAAATACCCGAGTACCGAGGCAAAAAAGTAAAAATCCAATACTCACAACGTTAGCAACAATAATTATCCTCTAAAACACCTATATGAGAGCTATGTATAGCAAAAAAACTAAATGAACTTGTCTTGTATCTAAAAAAAAATGATTAAAAGTAGTTTCTTAGGACACCCAGAGACACTTTGTTTTCTTATTTCGAAAAATTTTTTATTGTCAATATTTTAAGTCCTTTACATATAAATTTTTTTTTAACAAAGTTTTGGTATTAAACTTGCCATTTTTTTACGAATGTTTAAAAAATTTGTTAGCTAGTGTAATCTGCTGTTTCCAAGTCTAATATATTTTGGGATTGTTTCACAAATATTATGAATTTTCCACGAAAAAATTGTATCCTAAATTTTGAATTTAACTTGATATTTTACTACGAAATTTTAGAAAACTTGTTAGCTAGTGCAATCAGCTGTTTCCAAGTGTAGCAATTTTGGTTTTGTTTCTACTTAAGAAAAATATTTGTGAGAAAAATTTCGTTTATGAAAAATTCTTTAAAATTAAAGCTACTTTCGGCGCTTTTATTTCGTAATATTCGTAAACCCTTTCTAAAAAAAATTTTTATTCTACATTTTGAATTTTAACTTGCCATTTTACTACGGAATTTTTAAAAATTTTTTAGCTGTCACCAAATGTAATAACTTTTGATTTGTTTTCACTTAAGAATAGTATTTGTGAGTTAAATGGCTTTTATAGAAAATTTTACCATATTATTTTTGGAGCTTACAAACATTAAATGATACCCAAAACAGAAGAAATAATATGTTCACACTTATAGATATTGCCTATTTTTACAACAATCTTGCCCTCGAAACACTAAATAATACCAAAAACAGTATTAACTCCCCGTCGGACATGTATAGGGTCTAGCCAGACACCATTTGTCGGTCCGAAGTTTACCATCTTCTTTCGTACTTATTTGAGGATTGTCATAGCGGTAGATCGATAGCCAAAAAGTTTTACGAAAGTACTTGGAAGCTCAAGTTTCTATGTTAGTCAAAAATATATTACCTTAACGTCGAAAAATGAAAAATGTCTGGTCTGGTTAATAGGATTCATCCTTGTATATGGTACAACTTCTCATAGTCAAGGGCATGGGTCGAGCAAATTTACCCTTTTTCGGCTTACAAGCTGTTGGTCGCTTTGCTCTTTTAGCATTACGTAATTATACCCCAAACATTTTAAAATGTCCTTTTTTTTGTGTAAAAAAAAACGCCCCTTTTTTAATTTAATAACCAACACCTCGGTCATTTGGTCTTTTACCATTTTGCACTTGTTTTTTTCATCTTTATAGATGGTGACACCTTAACCTTTCGTAGTCAAGAGTCTGGGTTGGGCAAAAATGCCCTTTGTTAATGTACAACTCGTACAGTTGCTCTTATGCCACAAATATTTGATGAATTTAATTTTTTAATTTCTGTTCCTAATAGATACTCATAAAATTGTAGAAATTTGGTATCTTTAAATTTGTGGTTAAAGTTAGTGTTGTCTTATAAATTTTACCACTTTTTTCCGTGTGTCAAATAATTATGTAAGAATGTTGGAAATATTGAAAAATCGAAGAGAAAAATTCAAAAGCAAACTTAAGGAAAAATTCCCTAGAAATCTCTGGCAAGTCGATCTATATCACTTTTAAAAATTTATAGTTCATTCTCAACGTGCCAGATATTTATGAACAAATTTTGGATTAACTGAAAACTCCGATGAACTTTCTAAATATATAACTTCATACTTAAGGAAAAAACCATCACGAAATGTCTGGCAAGTGCATTTGTATCACTTTTGAAAATTTATGACTCATACGCAACGTAAGCCAAAAAGGTGTCATCTTTGTTGGAAATATGGAAAACTCGAAGGAACTTTCAAAAGATTCATATGCCAACTTAAAGAAAAATTATTTAGAAATCTCGGGCAAGTCGATCTATATCACTTTAAAAAATTTATTACTCATACGCAATGTGTCAGATATTTATGTAAAAATTTTGTATACATGAAAAACTCGGAGGAACGTTCTAAAAACATAACTTCAAACTTAAGGAAAAATCCTCTAGAAATTTCTAGCAACTCGATTTGTATTACTTTTGAAAACATATGACTCATACGCAACGTATACAAAAAACGTCATCTTTGCGAAAAAAAAAACTATGTAGTAAAAACCAAAATAATCTTCTTAAAACAAAAGTGCCATTTCTGAGAATCTTTAAAAACTTCAATATATATTTTATTGCACAATTCAAGGTCTCTTTAGCTATAAACTTCTACATATATAAATATATATGAACTGCTTACTCCAGCTGCTCATAAACACTGCAATTATTTTTTTAAAAAAATTAACCCAAAATTTGTTTACTTTTATATCACGTGTAACAGTAAACAGAATACTAACGGCATTAAAAAACGGCACACAGACCCTCCAGAGACCCTCAGAGATCCGATCCGATAATAATGCTCAGTTCTCACTTCTCACATAACACCGACACCGCCACCGACTGAGTATTAAATCATTTTGAATGTGTGTTGGAAGAAAAACAAAAACATAAAAAATAAACCATAGAAAACTGCATACAGTGAAAATGCACAAATATATGTACACACATATACATATATAAGTATTCAGCATTCGTAACGCCCTTGGCGCTACTATCAGTACCCTGCAGGAATTCGGTGTCATTTAAGTGGCCTCAACTACTCTAAACGTTACTAGTTCTTATATGGTTCAAATAAGAACTGTTGTGGAATAGGTAAATGCGGTAAACGAGAGCGCGCTTCGCTCACGGCTTACGCTCTCAAATTTGTGTTCGCTCAATTGAGCGAGCTGCTCTCTCGTTTTTTGTATTTTTTTAACGCAACAAGAACAAACAAGCATTCTTTAAGGGTGGGTTGTGGCTATTTGGTCGGTGTTATTTTTCTGAGACGAATTTTGAGTATGCATAAAAAGAACAAAGGAATAAAAGGCAAAAGAAGCTGCTGCAAAAATTAGGCGTCAGTACAAAGTGCAAATCAGTGCGATCGGTTGTAAATATATTGAAAATCAATTGTTTTAATAATTTAAATAAGTAACAATTTAAAAAGCAAATCAGTGCGGTAATAGAAAAACAATTATTTAAATATTATAAAAGAAAAGTTGCCAAAACACAAGGTGAGTTACATATTTGCTATTTATGTTTATGCAAATATACAGTGTGCCACAAAAGCCATAGTACAGCAGGCGATTTTACACTTAAATGCGAATTCCTCCCAAATTGTTTAAATTTTCCAAAAACTAATGATGAGGTTTTCTTAAATATATATTTTTAAACAAAACAAAAAAAAACAACGTTTGCAGTTAATAATGCACATTTTGGCAGCGGAAATTTCCCACACGCGCATACAAAAGTAAAGCAAAGCATATACAAAAAAGTCCCGTTACAAAAACCCAAACAAACCAGCTGCAACAACGTAAATTCGGTATACCGTCTAAGTGTACTATGACATTATATACACATATTTAAGAAAACCTCATCATTAGTTTTTGGAAAATTTAAACAATTTGGGAGGAATTCGCATTTAAGTGTAAAATCGCCTGCTGTACTATGACTTTTGTGGCACACTGTATGTAGATACATTACATATAATTGCATTGCATGTGCATAAATAATGTTGTAAGTAATATTTGTAACAAAATGTTTTATCTGCAGTTAAATTCTGCTCACAGACGCATGTCAACTAAGGTAAGTAAAAATAGCAATAATTTGTTTTTGTATTGTTTAAATATCCATAAATAAATATGAACGTATTTATACAAAAATTGTTTTTTGTGCTCTATAGAGACATTTCTTGCATCTATTAGTTGATGGCTATGAGGAATCAGGCCCGTCATTCCGTGCTTCGATATTTGTGTGAGATCTTGCACAAAGACGTTTTAATGGAGCTTTACATATGTATTTGGGGAAAAAGTCTCTAAGCCATTTCGAAAACTTTTGTGGCATTTTATAAGGTAAGCATACTATACATTACGAAATTAAAAAAATAAATAATAATTAAAGCTCTCTTTACAGAAGAAATACAAATTCAGTCGGCAATATTAAATCTCTCGGACAACAGCTCCCCAGAACGGCAACTAATGAACAAAAACTACCTTATAGTATTTTTAAGTAATAATAATTTTCTTATTTTAAGTTGTATTATAAATTATTTGTTATGTAATATTTTGTTTGATTATATAATTGTATTAATTTTGTAATTTAATTAATTTATATTTTTAATTTGTATTGAAAATTAATTGTATTCAATATTTTAAGTAAAATTGTGTGTTTATATGTTAAGATAATTTTTAATGTTTTTAATTTAAATTGTTATTATTTTTGTTTAGTAATTAATTTTATTTATGTAACTTGTATAATATTGTAATAATAATAATGTTTAAATTGTAAATTTAAAGTAGTTTCATTTTTGGGCAGTATATTCCAGTCTGGAACAAAAATTACTAGTAAAATTAAAGACCATATATACCAACCTACAACTAAATGCAAAGAACTATTAATTTTCTATATCAAATGGACTAGTTTTGAATTCGTTAGAAGCGACTTGTTACATTCTAATAAGCTGCTACTAGTTTCGTTCAATATGCGCCGGACCAGTTTGAAACCAGTTGAACATCATACCCGAAAATTCTGGTTGCCTGCAATGACAGCCCCATGTTAAACATACTAGAATTTTCAGAGCAAACATACTAGGTTTCGGACAAACAGTTGCACAATGGGGCGGTTCAAAACCAGTTTGCGACTGTAATGTTTTCCTGCAGGGTATATGCATGTACATATATATATGTGTGTGTATGCAAAGTGCACCCTACAAAGGCGCGGCATTCGCATTCGTTGTATATAAATAATCGCCTAGGCGGCAGACCGATCGACTAAACTGACCTTAAACTTGAATCAACTAGAAGAGAAGGTTGCAAAAATAAAAACTAAATCAGAGACTTTTTTTTTTGCCAAGTGCAATTTTAGTTTATTGCGGTTGTAAAATAAAAGTTGAAAAAAAATTAAATATTTAGAATAAAATAATACAGCCGGCTGAGTAGGCAAAGGCAAAGTTTAAATACTCTGTTTAATCTGTTTTCGTTCGGGAATCAAATTGTAAACGTTATTGTTAAATAAAAAAGATCGAAATAAACTTTTTTACAAACGGTCAGTGAATTTTTTTTTGTAATTATAAAACGAGTACAAATTTTTCCATTTTTATTATAGAAAACGAATAGATTTGTAAAGAAGCCATTTTTATTTTACTTATTTATAATAATCGTAAAAATATATTTGATTTGATTGACTGCTGATTTTTTTTTTTATTAAAAAAAAATGGAGTATCAGTACATCAATTTTGTACCATAACAACACATGGAAGATAAATAAAAAACAGCCAAATGAGTATTAAGATTAGCTGATAGTTCAATTGCTTCTATTATTATGATATTCTGTTTAATCTTTTTTCTATAGGGAATTAAATTGTAATCGTAATCGTTGAAAGAATAAACTTAATATTATACATGTTATATATTAAATATTTTTTTTTACTATAAAATCCGTAAAAATGATTTTTTTTATTTTTTATAGGAAAAGATTAGTTTTATAAAAAATCCATTTTTAATCTTACTTAATGTACAGTCACATACGTAAAAATTCATTCGATTTGGTTCTATAGCCATATTTGTAATCGATCCACTAACCGATACTTTGATAATTCAATTCTTTGTATTACCATGATATTGAGCGAAATCTTTCTTCGGTAGAGAATCAAATTATAATCGTTATTGTTGAAACAAAAACCCAATTTTAAATATTTTCTTTTTACTTACAAAATCAGTAAAAATTATTTTATTTTTTTCTAGGAAACGAATAGATTTCGAAAGAAGCTAATTTCATCTTACTTAAGTACACAAAAACTCTTGAAAAATCATTCATTAGTAATCGATCCATTAATCAATACTCTAATAATTTGATTCTTTGTATTACTATGATTTATATATTTAGAAAAACTTCCTAACAATTTCCCAAAAATAACTTCGATTTGATTTATTAACAATTATTTTTTTTGTATTATTATAATATTATGCCAAATCTTTTTTCGGTAGGGAATCAAATTATTGAAGTATTTTTTTTTACTTACAAAATCAGTTCTTACCCATAATTGTAATCGATCCACTAATCGAAACTCTGATAATTCAATTCTTAGTATTACTATGATATTCCACTAAATCTTTTTTATTACAATTTCTATTTTGATATTCAAAAATAAAACAAACATTTTTTTTAATTTACGTAGGCCAATATTTGGTTTAAAGTGCAAGCAAAACTGCGCACGGCGTGACGTTACAAAAAATATAAGTGAGTTTTGACTTAAATAACAAAATCACAAATTTCTTCAAATTGGCGGTATCTGTCTGGTTTAAATCTATTTTCAATATATTTAAACAATATATGCATTTTTAGCTTTGTAGTCGGATATCTCACCGGCTTATAACCTTAATAGTGAAAAATTCTAAAAACTCGTTAAATAAATAACTTTGATATATATTTATTTCAAATTCAAATTAGAACATATTTTTATTAAATTTATGATTTTTCGGGTATAGTGAGCTTTATTCTGGAAATGACTAAATATATTTTGGGATCCTATTCGTTGATTTTACCTTACTAGTGAAAAATCTTAAAACTCCTTAAATAACTTAAAAATATTTTTTTTTTAAATACAAATTAGAACATATTTTCATTTAATTTGCAATTTAAAATGACAAAATATAGTGAAAAAATCTAAAAATTCTTTAAGTAAACAATTTTTAAATATTTTTCTTTAAAACTATATTTTTTGGGTATAGTGAACTTTTCTCTGGATCTGCCTACACATATTTTTGAGTCCTTTTGATAGGACATAGTTTCCGTCCAATAACTTAATATGGGCCGAGTGATAATTGCCCTTAAGGTAACAAAAAAGATCTAATTCTTCTTATAAAAAAACCTGGCTTAACTTCTGACAGAGTATACAAATAAGCCTAAGCCTGACTTTGCCTTTTAAATGTGTCACTAGCAATCCAAAGTGTTAATTAAACAATTTATAATATATATAATAAATAAAACAGATAGATAGTTAGATAAAGCTTAAAAATTAGTTGATTTATAATAAAATCTAAAACCTTGACAAGCATTTAGAAATTACATATTCAATCAAAAGTAGCTTCCAAAAATCAGTTCTCAAGTGTTGACCTTGAAATTATCTAGCCAAAAATCTAAAACAAAATATCTTAAGTTCATAACTCTTTCAAAGTCTACACTAAATTCTAGCCTTGCATTCTATTCTCAAAGGCCCCCCAAACCAAAGCTTCCAAACGCTACGAAATCGGAAGTATTAGAAAATCAAATAAAGTCAAGTGTCGCTAGAATTGTTGTTGTTGCTTTTGTTGTTGCTTGCCTTTTTCAGTTTCGAGATATGCATTTAAAATATCAACAAACAAAGCCAGAAAAAACAAAAAAAAAAAAAAACTATACGATCTTGGACAGAACGTAAATAATATTTTGTTCAATGAAATACAAATTGTTGTTGTAGTTGTTGTTGTTGCTTAGACACGAGTCGCCTGTGTTCTTCACGCACACTCACACACAGTCAGACAGACACACACAAGTAAGACTTGCATACAATTTATAAAACGAAAGCTTTTTTATACAATTTTTATACGTAGCCATGACAGTGTGAGAAGGTCATGCTGCATATATACATATAAAGCAAAAACAATAAAAACAAATCAAAAAGCTAAGCATTCGTCAGCTCAAAACAAACTACAATAGTAAAGTCAAAACATATTTACGCAGTAAATGAGTAACAACAACAAACACAAAAACTAGAAGCAAGAGAAGACAACTGCAAAACAAAGTCAAAGGCGCAACGCATTGTCTCTCTCTGCCGAGCTTACGCTGCTGCCGCTCTCTTATGCTGCGCCTTAAGCTGAAAGCTTTTAATGCATTTAAGAGCGTGCGTACAAAAACAAATTTTGCAGCATACGCTTAAATAACCGGTTGGTTCGATTTGTTCTCAAATATTATTTTTAAAATTAATTCAAGTCAAATGTTATTTTAATGTGTCTGTCTCTTAATATATCTTGCTTCCGCTTAAATTAATTATATTATCTCTCTCTCTCTTTTTGCAGGCCTCTTGCAGCTGTGCAGCATAAAATTTATAAAATATTAATAATAATAATATTACGGGAAATGCCGCGGCGCAGCTTTAAACACCATAAATGCGTTCCCAAAGCTGTAAACTGGGAACACATGAAAATTTGGTCAATGCCAATTTTGTTAATATTAAATGCAATAAAATTCTATATATCTATCGTATACGTTGTAAGATAAAAAGCCAACAAAAAAAACTTGCTAGTGCATTAAAAAAAAAGTGTTAAAAATTCTACAATTAAAATATATAAAACGTTCACAAAATAAATCGGACCATGCGCCCAAGCGCGTCCCTTAACAGTAATAACAATAACACCAACAACAACAACAAGTGGCACGACACAGAACGTGCAACAAACTTAAGTGCAACACAACAACAAGTTGCTCAAGCCAAGCAATTTTTTGATAACTTTACACTGCCTTATGGTTAATAATAATAATTATAATATAGAAATTTAAAGTCTTTTATATATACGTATACAAATATATAAATATAATCAAAACTCAATTTAAGCAAGCAACATATATTAAATATATTATATACAACATTTTAAAAATTTACACAAAAAGGAAGAAAACAGGAAAACGTAAAAGGTAGGTTGAGATGATACCCAATTCTAGCCTTAGTAGATCTTAAATCATAGCTATATTTTTTATCATATCTTATATCTTTCCTATATCGCAGTCTAGTCTTAGATCATTTTAATACTCTCCTAATTTTAAAGCTACTCTAGTCCAGTATAAAATAAGTTAATTTTCTTTAATTTAAAAGTAGCAAAAATCTGCAGAATAAAAAAATTTAAATACTTAAGGCAATATTTTTAATTTAAATAAATATCGATAAAAGTTTCTGTAGTTATATTCATCATGATGTCGCTATAACGTGAAATTAGCACCTCAAAATCCTCTGTCGTAGCAGGGGGATTCACCAATAATTGTTGGATTCCCCTTGGAGACCTGTTTTCATTATTGTTTTGTTCCATGTTACTATGAGATTCGATGAGTGATGGGCTCAAATATCTTCGGTTAAAGCCAACCCTGATGTGGGAATAAAGACGCTTATCGAATGACAATTGGGCTGCCATAAGGCCATCAGGGTTTGTTGTGGATTGCTTTAGCTTCAGAGCTCTTTCTCGACCTGACCAACATGGGTGACCCTACCGCTGCCATCGTTCTTGGATTCATCGCACCTAATGCGACCCCATTTAGGAAACAAGAATACATAGTAGTAGTATAAGTTTCAATAAAGAATTGCTTTTATATAGGGTATCCCATCTGCTGGTTTGTTGTTTAATTGCATTTTATTCGTATATTTGCCAACAAAATTGGGCAATTTGTTTATATCAACAGCGAGCTTAAAACCATTAATAAAAAAATATGGCTCAAATATTAGCCTCGTCTGGTTGTAGAAGCTCTGATGCGAGCATCGTAATTTTCGAAGACTTTTTTTTGACTAAAACCCATTTCGTTGTTCCCTTTTCCAACGAATGAATAGGTGACGCTAATATCACTAATTTATAAAATGGTTGGGTGATCGAGTGAACCTTCGTATAAAAGTATTTTATAGGGTAATTTTAAGTCGAGAAACACGAAAATGACAACCTTTTTTTTCTTAAGCACTGTTTTCGAGATTTTTTTGAAAAATATGTTTTTGGGCTTAAACCAAATTTTATTTATGAAAGACAGTTTGATAGAAAGGAAAGAATGTTGGATCATTTATCAAAATTTAAAATTTTCAGCTTGCCTTTTATTAAAGAAAACAATTTTTTCAAAATGATCTTAAGCTTTAAAGATAAAGAGAATTTTTTTGCAAACATTTCGAGTCTTAGATCTTTAAAATGGGATAGGAACTGTAGATGCTGCGTCACTTGCATCTTGTAAGCTTTTAAATGCAGTTCCAAACCAACAAATGCCCCACCCTATATTTGGTTCGTTCATAATAAAGACAAATATTTATTATTCGAATCGTCTCCATTTTTTCAAAATATTCTTCATGAGTACCAACACATTTTCGGATTTGCTTCAAATAATTTTGGAAGCCAATTCAACCGTTCGTATAAACCTGTTGGATAGTATCCTTTTGGAACTTTTAAAGTTCTTCTTAGCCAGCAAAAGAGAATTTCCACTGTATCTATTTTAATAATGGTAACAAAAATAAGAGTAGGTTCGTCAATGCGCAGGTTTATACTTCATCAGTTCGTCTTCATCAATACATCGAAAAGTTCCGAATAATATTTAGAATTGAGCACCCAAATTGTTTGGTCAATGAATATAAAAAGAAAGTACTATATACGATAATTCCCTGATTGTCGCTTTTCCAGGCGCCCCTGGGAGGTGCATAGGGATCTCTATTAATAACTTTTCGAAGAGAAGAGGGAGCTATATAGCCGCATCCGAACAGTGGTGTCTTGAAAAAATAGAGATAATGTACTATATGTATATGTTTTTGTTACTAAATATTTTGATTTACTTTAACCAATTTTGGAAAACTTTTTGTAATGTCAAATGGGATAGTTCTAACGAACTATGTTTTTTTATACTTAGAACTTGGCCCGTTGAGTGGAGGGACTCCGTAGGGGCTAAGCCAATTTTTACCCGGGTTAGGATTTTTTTACCCTATGGCCCTGCTTAGCACACTTTATTATCTTCCAGAGTAAACAATATTTTCGACGCAATTATAAAGCAAAAAAAAGTCATTCGGTGCCAGAGCTGTACCTTCAATTCAACGTTCTCTAGATTAGCTGTCTTTGGCAGTTCGTGTTCCTTAGCTCATCGAAAAGTTGCGGCATTCTCTTAAGAATTGAGCAAGTGAATTTTCACTCCATTAAAATTTGTTATATTTTAGATACGATGTTCTCACTAGTAATAAGATAGTTTAAAAACATGAACTAAGAACGTACTTAATTTTTCAGCCTTCAAAAAACATTCACTAAGGAATCTCTTTTTATGAAGGATATATCGGCAGTTTCAAATAAAGGCTTTAAATTATGCCTCAGGTATAAACATTCGGCATGGAATCTGTTTTGATCTAAAGAAACAAAAAAAACTAATCATTATAGGATGTTATGAAAATATCATGAGCAGAGCCGTTAAAAGAGAGACTAGCGAGCGCAAGTCATAATATATTGGATTCCATCCGGGGATTTCCTTAAAGTTTTTGCTTAAATCAGCGTGATTGTTTTAAGGAGTTCCTATTTGCAGGTAGAAATTCGAAAAATTGTAATCCGAGTCAAATGCTACTTCTAACTATTGTGACGTCACGCTAAGCATAAGCTCATTTTGCTTTTATTCTGTTAAGCCGATTATTTTCATCATTTTTTTACTATATACATGCTATTCAGTTTGTAGGCATACAAATGTTTATCGTGGAATTGTTGTGACGCAAAAATATTCAATTAAAAGTCGAAGCCAGATAATTTTCCTCTTGATCTTATTATTGACACTTTCGGTAACAATAATAAATCGAATACTAAATGTCGTTTTACCTAGCACTACTTAATCAAGAGACTTTTATGGCAAATGAAATCGTTGCATCGGTGATAATTAAATTTACCGTCTTATGGCTACTCATTATCGTATAACTCAGTTGTGAATTATAAGCGTTCGGAAAGTAACAATGGCTGCACTTCGCGACTCGACTTGAAAGAAATAATCAGTGCCAGTCCTAATTGTTGGCAGAAATTCGAGGTTTTGTGTAGTCCAAGGAAAATCCCACTTCTAATTATTGTGACGTCACGCTTTGCATAAGCTCTTTTATTTATTCTGTTAAACCAAGCTATTGTCTTTTCATACCCTGCACCTATAGGTACGGTATACTAAATTATGTATGTAACCGTCAGAAGGAGGCGTGGCAGACCCCAAGTCCTTTATACCAAAAATGCTTATTGGGCCATGTCCGCTCGTATGTCCGTCCGTTGCACTTTTACATTCACTTATCGATTTTAAGTGCATAAAGTCATTAAGTGTTCAGATTAATATCCATTCTCTAATCAACATAAATTTAGTTCTTCGTGACCCTTGCTCATAACAAACCGTTAGTGGGGGTTACGACCTTTTCTAGGGCGTTCATCTATTAGCTTTAGCTTCATGCACGCCTTCTCAATATAATTGCCTTGCACTGAATTATAATTTCCATTACTCAATTTGAACTCTCTCTCTCTCTCCACTTCGAATGCAATTTAAGAACTTTCATTAAGAAGAAAGTAATCAGGAAGTACGCTCAAGATCATCATTTGAGAAAATGCTAACAAACATGTCTTGAGACTAATCAAAGAAATCAAGTAAATCAAGTTAATCAAATTATTGCGTATACGCACCGTTGCACTATAATTAGAAGCGCAAAGCTAATATTTTGCATAAATGTTGCGCTTGCGTTTGCTGCTATAAAGTCAACATCTAATTATGATTATGCATTAGAGCGTTGGCCAGCGGCAACAACACTAACAACAACAACAACTGGCGCCAACATTAGCAGCTACAACAACAACTACAACAATTTTCTAATACAAAAGAAAGGCGCGCGCGTGGGGCATGTTGAGGGTTTTTCTTCTTCTTGCTTTTACTGCTGCTGCTTCTTCTTCGTCTTCTGCTGCTGCATGAACTTGCAACTGATGGAGGAGGAGAGGGAGAGAGCAGGCAGTAGCATTAGAGGCAGCGGCAGCTGGCTTTTTCACTTTTCTAAGTTGTTGCTATTGAATAATGGAAAACAAGTTTTTCCGCAGCGCGCATCAACAACACAAACAACAACAACAACAAGTCTAGTCTGGCCTTTGCGCATGCGATTTGCGCCAGTTGGAAAAACCAACGACAGCGCAGCAGCAGCGCAACTGAGCGACGCGGGTGCCAGGCGGCGCAATGTTGTAATGTCGATGCTAGTGCAACAATTGTTGTTGTTGTTGTTCAAGTCACTTTTGTGCACTTTCCAAGAGAGAGTATGTAGAGTGTTTGAAGCACTTTGATGCAGGCTTGGGAATCTTTGGGCTTATGTTGAATATGAAATAGGAGCGAACTTGGTAAGGATTTTATGTCGCTTTTCGAAAATGTAAAAAATGTCAGATATGAAAAGGGGTTTCGGGGCATTTTTTTCATAGGCTTGTATAAAGGAAAATATTTGCGAACAAAAATTTTGCTTGATCACCTATGCGACCGTCTTTCTGAAATTTCACCCTAAATATGGAAGTTTTTTTCGATTCACGTATTTGTATCAGATCTCACTAACTATTATCGAACGAGAAAACTCGATGTTAAAACAATAATCCATATGAAAAATTTTAAATGCCAATTGTTATTTTTGTTTGTTTTTAACTTATTTATTTTAACATATTTTATTTAAATAAAAAAAAAATTGAAATTCATTAAAACGACTCGAACCTTTAGTGATCAATAACTTCCAAGGCTACAAACTACTATCGTATAAATTATATCATATAAAAAGCAAGGAGATTGCTGTATCTGATGGACATTGGATGAACTGCTTTCTACTATACGGACTTTATTTTGAAAGATTTTATTTTATGAAAATTCTTTTTTTTTTTTAATAATACAAATCGCTTAATTAGAATAATAAAAAATTTGTTATTTTAATACCTTACTCATCACTTTTTCCAGTTGCAACAACGTCTACGGAAGCCATAGGAGAAGCGTATAAAAAACTTTTTGGAAACTTTATATAGTTTTTATAATAGATATATTTTGATTATAAAATCCCAGCAATAAACTAGAATGAAATAACATTTATCGTCTTTTTTACAGGCTGCATAGATTATTAATCAACTTATGCTAAAAAATATGGTTTTATGGCATTTTCCAATTAATGCGACAGTATTAAAGTTGAAAAAATACTGGATAGAAACTTAAAGAGAATAGATTTCCGGAAAGAAGATGTTAGGTAAAGGCTGAAGACCATATATCTGAAATCGATCTCAAAAATTAATAAATTGGCAACACTGTTTTGTCCACAGAAGGTCACGCAAAGCGTCGATTCGTTTTTTTAGTCTCTCTCAAAAGAGAGCGGGTTCACGTTTTGTATGGTAGCTACATGAAATAGTGGACCAATTTGGATCAAACTTCACTCAAACGTAAAAATTTACATAAAGAAGTGAGAACGTCGAAAGATAATTTAGGATCCAGAAGTAAGCTCACGATTAGATGGGTTCCAGGACATTACAACATCCTGGAAATGAGCTGGCAGATAAATTTGCAAGAACCGGTGCAGCAACACCGCTAATCGGTCCTAAACCAGACTGTGGGATTGGTACCACGTAGTACGGGACCTACTGAGAATAGAGGAGAATAACAAACGACTGCTTCACTGGGCACAGATACCAGGGCTTAAACAGTTAAAATCCCTCCTCTCCAAGTACAACCGTAAGAGGTTCAAAGGTATGGGAGCTTACGGGAAGAACACCGTGAGAATCCTGACGGGCCTTCTGACGGGACATTATAGGCTCCGCAGCCACAACAAAAAAAATTGGCATAGTGGACTGTGTCGCTAGTTTTTGTAATTATTTTTGACTGACTACATCTAAAATTTTATTTTATAACTTTAACAAATATATTCCTGTCTCAGCTGAAAAGATCTAACAACAACTCTTTAATATTAAATCGATAGTTTTATGGAAATCTCTTAACTTAATTATAATTACCCATTTTTAATTGAAATATTTAATTTTTACACAAAAATGTTTTGTAACAACGATTCGTTTTAAACCTGTCATAGTCTTTAATCCTGGTCACTCACACATACTTAAAAGCGTATTTAAGCTTCGACTTCTCTCCCGCTTTGTTGTTGTTGTTTAATGTACTCTCTCTAACATTTTTTGTTTTGCCATTTTTTTTTTCAGCTAATGCCAGTTTGTTAGTTTTTTTTTGTTGCATTTTTTTTCATTTTTCCTTTTGCTATGCACATTGCGCATAGTTTGTTATTGTTGTTGTGTTTGTTGTAGTTGTTTTTTTCGCGCTCGTTCAAGTTTGCAGCTTTATGTACATACATACATATGTACGTATGCAATGTAATGTATGTATGTATGTATGCAAGCCGCTGTGAGTGAGTTGAGCCGCTGCTGAGTGACTCGTCGTCGTTGGATTGCAGCTTTCAGTTAGTCCATTCGTCCGTAGTTCAATGTTAACGAACTTTTTGCGCTGTGAACGAGTTGTTGTTGTTGGATTTGCTGGTAGTGCAGCTATTGTTGTTGTTGTTAGTTGTTGTTGGTAGACTTTCACTTATAATGAATTTGGCGACTGCAACTGCAGCGTCGACAGCGACGGCGACTTTGACTGCTGTTGTTGTTGCAATTGCATTTCGCTCTCTAAACAGCAGCAGCGTTGAAAACTTGTTGTTGTTGTTGTGCTGTTGGTGTTGTTGTCGTTATTGTTGTTGTTGTTGTTGTTGTTTTGCATGCAGTTTTTCATGCAGTTCAATAACATGTTATGTAAAAAGCATTTTTCCAAAGTTATCTTGTTGCCGCTGCCGTTGTTGTTGTAGTCGATGCTGCTGTTGTTGTTGTAGTGTTGTTGTTGTTGCTGGCTTGTGCTTGTTTGGTTTTTCTTGAAAATGTTGCACGTCTTTGTGCAATTTTTTTTCGTATTTTTATCTTTCTTCTTTCTTTCTATTTTAGCTGCACCAGTTGTTGTTGTTGTTGTTTTTCCACATTTTCTCCATTTTCTTGTGCAGGGCGCTTGGCGCTCTTGTTGTTGTTATTATTGTTGCTTTTGCTTTTATGTTGTAATACGAATTTTCTAATGTTATTGAACTTTAAAACAAAACAAAAGAGATTTGATACAAAAGCAAATTAGTTATAACCGGAAGCAACAAAAAAATATGCATAAAAACATTTTTTTTTTTGAAACAATGCCTAAACTTTCCATACAATACCTACTAAAAATATAGTTATAGATGCTATATCTTTCTCTATGATATCAACTGCATTTGTAGGCATCCTTTAGTTGGTTAGCAATCTATGACGCATTGTTTTAGTGCTTGAAAATTTGCATTTCTAATTTAATTTATAATACAAGAAATTGTTGTAATTAAATCAATTACCATAGACCAAGTAACTTAACATTAGATGACTTTATCTGTTTGTTGGTAGTTGCCACAAATTTGCATAGCACTCATTTTTATGCGTTAGATACTTTTATGTTTAGAATGCATCAGGCAGAAGCTACCTATCAATTTGCATAGTTCAATTTGAACGTTAGAATCATTTTTATGCTAACGTCTTTTCGGTATAAATTAGGAGTATATAGGAGAGTATATTTGAAAACAAATGGTATCTCGAAGCTCTAAATTTGCCTTTGTGCTAACTCATTATTCCAGATATTTTATATTAACTGGTGTTTAGAATTAAGTGGCTTAGTCTCTAGACTTCTAAGTTTAATGTATAATTTACAATTTTCAACTTTCAAGTGGATTCCTTTAGAAGTACTAGAATTAAATCCATATAAGTTTTAGTTAGTACAATCCTTCAAAAGATTCGGAAAGATCTGAGTGAAGCTACTTTTGTTATTATGAAAAACATGGATAGAAACGATTTTAGTGTGTTTGTTAAAAATAGCTTTTTGGCGAAAAAAAATGTGGTTGAAGCCAAGACTTGGCTTGATAAACATTATTCGCACTCTGCACCAGCAAAATCAATGGTTGAGAAATGGTTTCCAAAATTAAATTAAAGAAAAAGAGCACAGAAGATGATGCACGCCCAAAAGAGGCTGTTACGGAAGAAAACGTCAAAAAAGTCCACAAAATAATTTTGGGTATTCGTACAGTGAAGTTGAACGAGTTAGCTGAGACTCTAAAGATATCAAAGGAACGTGTTGGACACATCGGTCATAAATATTTGGACATGCGAAAACTCTGTGCCAAGTGACAGGTACAATCGACCAAAAACGCCGTTTCACAAATCAATAAAAACGATAGCGAAATTGCATGAATTTGGCTTTGGAATTGTTTTCGCATCCACCGTATTCTCTAGATCTGGCCCCAGCGAATTTTTCCTGTTCTCAGAACTCAAGAGAACACTCGCTGGAAGAGATTTAACTCCAATGAAAAGGTGATCGCCGAAACGGAGGCGCATTTTGAGGCTAGTGAGAAATCTTATTTTAAAATTGGTATCATAAAGTTGGAGGATCGCTATAAACGGTATATCACCCTCGATGGCAACTATGTTGAATAATTAAATCGAGTTGTGCCAACAAAATGTCATTTTATAAAATAGCTTACGAACTTTTCAGCCCACCTAGTAGATGGTATGGTACTAAAACCAAAGATTTATTTTTATTTCACTAAGTAGAAGCTTATACATTTTTATGTTCCCTTGAAGTCAGAAGAATACAAATTTTCTTAAATAAATTTATACAAATCGAATAACAAAAAAAATAAATGCTTTGCTCTAAAAAAATTATAGAATCGAAATGTACTTTTTTTGGGTTTATTTTTGCATGCTCCCAAATTTGAATTTTTGGAGGGGAATTATTTACGACATTGCTATTTCTATTAGAAGGGAATTTTTGTTAATAAAAAAAAACTATTAAAGCCATTGATGAGAGTTATTTTAAGCAAGACATGGACGATATAAAAATTCGGTTTGAAAAAAAAAGAAAAATATTTAACTGAAAATTGGCATAAATAGGATTTCAAAATATTAAAGAATATTTAAAAAATTATTTTAGCTTACACTATTTTCAACCTTTTTTTTTCAACTGTATCAAAACTTACTATAAGCTTAGAAACGTTGCAACAAATTATAAGTTTATCTTTTTATTTATATTAAATAATTAAGCATATTGAAATAGTTAATAAATATTCAAATTTAAGTACCATGATTTTTAAATTTTAATTTTTTGCGCTTTAAAAAAAAGAGCTTAATGAAATTCGTAAAAAAAATTTGCACTAAAATATAAAAACTTTGAATTTTCTTAATTAATTTTAGTTGAATAAATTTATTTTAGAGCGTAATTTCTTTGTAAATTTTTACTAACTTTTACATATAAAAGCTTTAACTATTATATTTTTTTTCTATAAATCAATCAATAACTTATAATTAAAATTTATTTACTTTAAAATGTATATATTTTTAAAACTTATTTAAAAAATCAAAGCTTAAACCAAAGCTTAATGAAATTCTTAAAAAATATGTGCTTTAAAATATAAAAAATTGTAATTAAATAGATTTATTTTAAAGCATAAGTTCTTTGTAGAATTTTACTAACTTTAAAAAAATAACAGCTTTTACTATTATAATAATTTTTTTTTGTACCTATTTGCAGACTTAAATATTTGAATTATAATACAATTATTTTGAAACATGTTTAATTTTTTTAAATAATTTATTTGAGCACTCCACATTTTTGTTTAAAAAAAGTGATACCCATCTTAATTAAATTTTTAAACTACAATACTTCTACCGTTTTTTAAATTTCTAGCTTCGATTTCATTGAATAAATTTATTTAAACGTAATTTTTCTTTTAAGATTTTTACTAACTCTTAATAAATAAAAACTTTCGCCATTATAATCTATTTTTTTCTTGTATTATTTTCAAATGTATGGCTTAGTTTTCATATAATATATCTTAGCATTTTATATATTAAAAAAATAATAAAAGCTTAAACCAAAGCTTGATGATAATTGTTATTATTATTTATTTATTATTACATTATTATAAGGCATAATTTTATTTTATTTTAACTAACTTTTAAAGTATTGAAGTTTTAACTTCAACTATTATTTAACATTTTTTTTAGTATTTATCTGCAGACTGAAATATTTGAATTATATAATAAGTTAATTATTTTAAATTTATAACCTTATAAAAATTTTCCATTTCTTTTGTCTTAAATGCCTTTAAACAAAAAAATAGTAAAAGCTTTAACTAAAGATTCATGAAATTCATAACAAAATATATATGTGTATTAAAATATAAATATTTTTAATTTAACTAACTTATTGTAACTTAGTTTTAATAAACCAAATTCATTGTAACGCATTATTTTTGTTAGTTTTGTTAAGAGTTTGACGAACTTTAAAAAATAAAATCTTTAACTAAAATAATTATTTTTTATTTTTTTTACAGACTTAAAGGCCTGCAACGCTAGCTGATAAAACTTCCAAAAAAAAAAAACAGAAAACGCTAAAAACAACAAACAAAGCCAAAATAATATCAAATTTTTAAAGCAACAAACAAAATCAAAAATTACGTATACGCCTCGTTGCACGCTCAAGTTTTAAAATTTGAAACAAAAACCCTTAAAGAAAACTCTCAATCAAACCGTCTTATAAAAAGTGCCTAGAAAAACGTAAAAAGTAAACATAATCTTATGAAAAATTGCAACAAATTGTGAAAAATTTTATCAAAATTAAAAGGACCTAGTGTGATAAACAACAAAAAACATATAAAATAAAATTTACAACAAAAAGAAGAGACACAAAGTGTCGGAACAAAGTGAAGAAGAATTTAATTTGGGACTTTTAACCAAATAGAGTGTAGAAAGAATTTCCATTTCCAAACACGTTAAGAGAAAAGGCAACACGCTGGCAGTTAACAGTATTTGCAGTGCAGGCTTTGCCCTATCAGCGATGCCCTTTATCGATGACGCACTGCTCTGGTGTCCGGATAACGATGGTCGTCTTGTCGGTGGTCTAGATTTAGCAACATGCATACCGGTAAGTAGGAATCAGCTAATCCGAAACGAATTTTTACAAAGAAAGAAACGTTGCAGAGGGTAGCATCAGTTTGAACTTGAATTTGAAAAGATAATGTTGTCCGTAGACTAGTCCGTTTGTTAAGCTTAATGGTCACGTTTTTTAAGCTTTTTAAAGTCAATGTCAAGCAGCAGATTTTAGATACCATACTCGATAATATTACCTTTTTTTTTTTTTTTTTCAAAATTTCGACTTTTCGTAGGCAGGACATTTTTCGTAAGAAAATAAATACAAAAAAAAAATAAAATCTTTGCATGAAAATGATCTTGTATATTGTATTATTAAAAAAACAAAACATAAAATATTTAAGATTTTCTTCTAATTTTAATAACTAAATCGATTAAATCATTACTATTTTTAAAATCACTTTTTAATTAAAAAACAAAAAATGTTTCATTTTTAAATTTAAAATTTTTTATTTTAATTCAGACTAAATCATTCTTGTTTTTAGTGAAACCTTAAATCACTTTTTAATTTGAAAATAAATAATATAATAATATTTTTGGGTAATAAATAAATTTATTTTTTTTGTCATTTTATTTAATAACGAAAACGAATAAATCATTGTTTTTTTTTTTAAGTGCAGATCACTTTTTGATTGTAAAATAAATAATAAAAAATAAAAATTTTTATTAAAAAAAATATAAAATTTCTTTATCAATAAAAATAATTTTTTTTATAATTTTCAAATATAAAATAATAATTAATTTATTTAATAATAATATTTTTATTTTATACAAAAAAAAATTAATTAAAAAAAAAATGTTTAAAATTTAAAAACTTTAATAAGGAAAGTGATCTACTTTTAGATTTTAAAATCAGTAATAAAATAAATATAAATTAATAAGAAAAAAATTGGATCTTATTCAAAATAATTTTTTTTAATATTTTATTTTTGAATATAAAATAATGATACATTCTTTTTAAAAATAGTATTTTTTTTTAGTATAAAAAAAATGCATATATCTAAAAAAAAATGTTTAAATTAAAAAAACTTTCATAGGAATAGTTTAGATCACTTTTAAATTTAAAAAAATTTAATAATATAAATAAATAAGAAAAAAAAAACTGTATCTTATTGTCAAATTTGATTTTTTTTTACACAAAAAAATTTAGAAATCATTAAAAAAACATTATTATAATAATAATTACATAATATATAATTATTATAATATTATGTAGAGTACATATTTATTCCTTCAAAGAAAAGTTTAACTAAATATTTAGTTATCGAAAAAATAATTTGTCGGAAATTGAAAAAGAAAATTATGAAGTTAATTAACAAAATCGAGCATGAAAATTTAAAGAGTTTGTAATTTCAAAACAGTTACCAAAAATGTTTCAAAATACACGTATAGGCTATTCCCATAAGAGATTGTAAATTTCAATTACCTGAGAAGAAAGCTTTCAGCTGATCCTTAAAACTATCATACTGCTCCTCTGCAATTGACGGTCAACTTTGGATGCCCAAAGTTAGCTAATCTAACTGCCTTTCAAGACCATTTTTGGTAATTACTTGCAGGATGAGTCCACGGATAATGCCGAGAACCTCAATCCCACAATCCAAGGAACACTCACTGGAACAAACAACTCAGGCAGCTCAACAGTCCACAACTCCAACGCAGGCAGTCAGGAGCTAAACGGTTCGGCGGCCCGGAATGTCAACGTTGTCGTGGAACCGATGTGCGGCAGTGACTCCTCCGACGAATTGTTTCGTACGCTCTCCGAAAGCAATTTCGAAATCGAAAGTCTGCTGTCCGATTTGGCAACCGTTGAAGTTAAAGTCGAAAATGTACATCCGCCAAAGAACAGAGAAGTTGAACTGCAAAAAACAGTTGAAATTCTTTTTATCTATTTTAAATATATATTTTTTTAATATTTTAGTTATATTCTTATGATTTGCTATACAAACTTTCTCTTGTTTGCTCTTCTCATCCCCAAAAAAAAAACAAATCCAACAAACTTCCACTCAACTACTTCCTCTGACTATACCCTATACTATAATTTTTCCTAGGAGGAAAACAACAACAACGTCATCAACGACGGCAACTTTGCTGCCGCCGTCGTGGCCAACAACGATCTGCTAGCCAAAGAGCATGCCACGCTCTCTGCTGCCGGCCTGGTCGATTCTGGCCTAGGCGCCAGCCTGGCCGATGCTGGAGATGCCGCTGGCCAAGCTCTGCTTGCCTTTGGCTCCAGCTCTGCCACGGTGGCGTCGGCGGCAGCAGCAGCGGCGTCGGCTTCGGCGGCCATTGCAGCCGCTGCGGCTGCCTTGTGCGGTGACTTGATGAATAATAACAATCACAACAACACAAATAACAACAACCACAACAACAATAACCATAATAACGCCAGCAATGGACACGACTGTTCGCCAAAGTTAGAGTATGGTATTAGTTTGCTTAGCAATGGGGGGCAGCAGCAACAAATGTCGCCGCAACATATGGAGGAGCAACGTTTTGTGACGACATCGGCGGCGGCGAATCCTTTGCTGGTGGAGAAACTCATGTCCAAGTGCCTGAACATTGAGAAGCGGCTGGATAAGCTAAGCGGTAAGTGAAGAAGAATTTTTTGTATGCATGTTATTGAGAGCTTTCTCTGAAGTCTGAATAACTCGATAAACGATAAATCGATTTTTATATGCGATTGAATTCTTAGATCATTAATATTCGAATTACCTTCGTTGCACATTTCACTTTCGAGCTCTTTAGGGTTATTCAGGCATGTTCTAGATTTCGACTCGTTTTGAAAAGTCGTAACTAGTGCATTCCGACAAATGGTCTTCTAGATTTCGACTGAGTTCGAATTTACTTCGAATCGTTTTCGAATTGTTTTTATTTCGATAATAGCCATAATTTACAGTTTTTGTCGGAA
This sequence comes from Chymomyza amoena, assembly GCA_037043745.1. Classification (NCBI taxonomy): domain Eukaryota; kingdom Metazoa; phylum Arthropoda; class Insecta; order Diptera; family Drosophilidae; genus Chymomyza; species Chymomyza amoena. Next base: position 34,932 of record JBAMAX010000081.1, read on the forward strand.
ACGATAATAATGATAATTAGTTTATTTATTTATTATTTTATGTTATGTATTTGGCACGCAAAGTTCCATTTTAGCTAAATTTGTTGCAAAAAATCTCAACGAACGTTTTCAAAAATTATTAATAGGCTTCAAATAAATTAAATATGCAGAATTAGTTCAATCACACAAATATTTGAAATTTAAAAATGTTTCTATTAGGAGATAAAAATTTCACATATGTGTTGGCAATGAAATAAAGCAATTAAATAAAAATCGTAATGACAAATAATATCAATGTGCAAATTCTAATATGGCTTAAAAAAAAATCTATCATACACAATCTTAATCTCATTCGCAAAAAAGAAATGATTTATTATATTTGAAATCTTGATTATATGCACACAGTTTGAGAAGCACACGGATTGCTCACGCCACCTTTTGTTATTCTGGCAGCTGGTTGCAAGAGCGCCACCTTTTGTTTGAAGTGTTAATATTGATTTACTTTGGTTAAAAAAAAATCATACACAATCTTAATCTCATTCGCAAAAAAGAAATATTTGAAATCTTGATTACATGCACACAGTTTGAGAAGCACTGGAGCTGCGGTTCAGCATGCTAACGCCATCTTCTGTTACTTTGCCAGCTATTGCAAAAGCGCCATCTTGTGTTTGAAGGGCTTACATTACAGTTTAGATTGCACTGTACACACTTTAAAAACAGCGCAGTTTAAGAGTAGTGGTTTTGGAGGAGCATTACTGTAGTGAGCACAGTTTTGGGGCCATTGTTAATACTTTTATTAATTTCGGGCACTATACAGTTTTATTAATAGTAATGTGTCTTGGCTAAGGCGCATTTTACGGATGCATTTGAAAACTTTGGTGTTGATATTATTATTATTTTGATTACTTATAATTTAAATGTATTTAAATAAGAACAAAATACGTTTATAGTTTGAGAGTCACTACAGCCATAAGGCCTTTGATATGTTGCACAAGCTTCATTGTTTTGAATTTATTTGATTAAGTAAGTGAATAGAATTCGTATAAATACAAAATATAAATTTTAAATATAAAATATGTATAAATTTTCGTTTGCTTATAAAAATTCGTAGGTAAATATCAAAAAAAAAAATGGTTTCCTTATTATCGCGCTAAGTTGTCTCATTTAGACTTTAAGGCCATTTAATATTGAGATGATACAATTTTTCGGAGTTTAAGTGAACACGAATGCAAATAAAATTGTTCAGCTTGGTTTTTTCGATTTCCGTAGCATGGCTTGTAATACTTAAATTTAAAACTTCCTTAATAAGACTTATATTTCGATTCGTCCATTTGAGTATACAGTTTATAGAACCAATTTAAGCAGTTGAAATCAAAATTCACTTTATGTGGCTTATAATTACAATAATAATTGGAACGCTGTTCCTTAAGTGAACCTGTAGGTAGAGTGAAGTAAAAAACAAATTTTCATATGTATTAAGAAATTAAGTTTCAAAAGAAGTTTGATTTTTCTTACTTTCATTTTTCGCTCAAGACTTCAAAATTTGTTGTTCATAAGTCTTCATTTTGCAGATATTACATAATAAAATTATTTGTTCAATATTAAAAAATCGCCAATCCAGATTGTAGCTGGAACCAGTATTTTCAGACTGAAAATGAAAAGGCCTATTTTAAGGCCTTATGTGGCCCTTAGTTAGTTGGTCATCGTCCCCTTCAGAAGCGGATTCAGGTTTTGGTCTTACCTCGCGAAAGACTGTCAACCTATTTTTGCAGCTTTTGGGATGTTCCTGACTCAAAGGGGCACCGCCCCTGGCGCCCTTCTAAAGATATTTCGTTTTTCGTTCTTCTCTTATCGTTATTATGTAGTAGTTTTTTCATAAGTTTATTTAAAACTAAGCAGAGATTTTTGTTAACAATGTTGAAATTTGCGATAATAGAAGAAGAGATAGAAGAAGACAAAATTATACCTGCAAGATACAGCCCTTTTCTCTATCTTAGGTAAAGATACAAATCGTAACCCTTTTCTCTATCAAAGGTAAAGATAGAGAAAAGGGCTACGATTTGCATCTTGTAGGTATAGTTTTGTCTTCTTCTGTCATATTGTTTTTCCTCAATTTGCTTAGAATTGTATAAAGTAAAAAAGCTGCCTCATTTTAAAATAAATGCCCCAATTTGTTCAAATCGATAATTTTTCCATTTTGCCCATTTTGTTCCGGAAAAAAAAAGCGAACATAGTTCCTGATGGGGGTTTGCTCAACCCAACCACATTTTATTTAATAATAATTTATACTAATTTCGAGTAAGCAATATTTGTTTAAAATCCAACTAAATATACTTTAAAAATATTTTATTTGATAAACAAATCAAAATGGCGGTTGCGCTATGTAAAGACCAGTTTGAGAGTCACTGTGTAAAGCATTGGTGTGCGTTCATGCTAAATTTTTTTATGCAGCCCGAATTTTCGAGCTATGTGCGGTTTGAAACCTGACTATTTTAAGTGCAATGTTGGAGAAGTATATACAAAAAGCATAAATATTTATATAAGCTTACTTCTTAAATTAATTAAATTATTATTTTACATAAGCCACACAACAAAGTATAAAAATGATTATAACAAGGCTGCAGGCATAGAAAAAGCATAATATTCAAAACAGTGCCATAACCTCAAAGAAAAGAACCAGTTGCTTTATGCACGTATACAGTGAACACTCGCAAGTTTAAACAGCTTAGAAACTGCGATTGCAAAAATGTTATATTTGAGAACGTATTATCGTTTATTATTTAACAAAATATGTTTTTTATTAAAAGATAGCCGCTAAATGCATAGAGTTAGATAAATAATCTTTTCAAGTGGAATATAAGCATTTGGTATATGAAAAGATAATGGAAGTGTGTTGTTGTAGTATAGCCAAAGGAAAGTGAAAACAAAACCTTGGTCCAAAGAACAAAAAATTTTGGATAAATGCTACTAGTTATTTTTTTTTTTTTTTTTGTCACAAGACTTTTATTTTTGTTCTGAACAAATATGTTTTTAATGTTATATCGTAATGGACTTCATTTATTTTGTATGATGTAAACAGAAATTGTATTTGGATGGTTTCCCATATAACGAGCACAAATGATTCAGGATTGTCCGTCTGCTCTTTTTCAAGCAGAATCTAAAACTACATCCTAATTAAATTTAAAAAAAAGTTTTGTGGGGCCAAACTATTTGGGCCTATATATATTTTTCCTTGGCTCCTAAGTGGAGCATAGGGCCTCTTTTTTATTTTGGTTACTGTAATCCGTTGATTTAAGATGAGTAGGGGAATGGCCCTTCTGCATCCGATCCTGGATCCGGCGCTGCCGGTCCGCCTCCAGGCCGGCGTGGCGTAGGAGTTTCCTCCTCGCCAATGGAAAGGTTATCCCGCCTTTACTCGGTCGTCAGAGCCTCGTTCGTTCTAAACGGGGGGTACCACGTGAATGTGAGGTTGACATTTGGGAGGGATAGGCTATATATTCGCGTCACCAGCCCCAACTGCCCAGCATAGATGTCGGCTGCTGGGACCCCCAGTTACATAATATTGAGGTCAAATATTTTTTAAGTCGTCATATTTTACTTCGGGCCGAAAAGGGTTAATCCTATAAATTTGTTTTAAAAATGAATTAGCAAAATTTAACTATAAAAGTTTCTATTCAACGGTCTTATGGTCTTAGGTAGAGCATAGAGCGGAAATATGGGCAAAATTCTTCCATTTAAATGGACTCTGAACTGATATAGGCCATCCATTCAAGCCTCCTTGCTGCACATATATCTACTCCACTAACTGAAAGACTTTTTTTCTCTAAAGAAGATACGCCTTTCATCAATAAATTTAATCAATTTGCACAGAATGCCTTTTTCCTGGAACTGATACGGGCATGACTGAAAATCTCATTTAAACTCACCAAAACTAAACTTAGGCACTTTTAAGATAAAAAAATGGCGGACGTAAAGTCGGGCGCGGACGACTTTAGGATACCCTGTACCACTAGCTTGGAATAAAGTCCGATTTCTTCACAAAAAACCAAAAACAGAAGAATTTTTAAGCAAAAAATTTTTTTTTGACCGATCGTTCCTATGGGAGCTATATGATATAGTCAACTGATTTCAATAAAATTTGACACAGTGCTTAAATACCTTTAAAAAGATATGAATGCCAAATTTATTTCAAATATCTTTACAAACAAACAAAACACATCGAATTTTGTATAAAAAACGTGTTTTTGGACCGATTGGTCCTATGGGAGCTATATGATCTAGTCAAACGATTTGGATTAAATTTGGCACAGTGCTTAGGAACTATAAAATACTCACGAATGTCAAATTTGGTCCCAATATCTTAACAAACAAACGAAACACAACAAATTTTGTTAAAAAATCGATTTTTTGGAAGATCGGACCTATGGGAGCTATATGATATAGTCAACTGATTTTGTTCAAATTTGGCACATTGCTTAAGTGGTCCAAAAAATTTCCAAACGCCAAATCTGGTTAGGATATCTTTATTAAAAAACGAAATATAGTGAATTTTTCTTTAAAAAAGTTATTTTGGCCGATCGGTCCTATGGGAGCTATATGATATAGTCAACCGATTTCAATCAAATTTGGTACTGTGTTTGGGAACTATAAAAAACTTTCGAATACCAAATTTGGTTACGATATCTTTATAAACAAACGAATTATTCATCTAAAACGCTTTTTTTGTCGAGGTCGTCTCAAACACCCCCATGGGAGCTATATAATTTATCCCCGATATCAAAAAAATAAAATAAACTTGCCTCCTATGGAATAATATGGGATCTAATGTGAAAGTTTGGTAACTCTAGCTCTTACCATCTCTGAGATCTAGGCGTTCACACGGACAGACGGACGGACGGACGGACGGACAGACGGACAGACGGACAGACGGACAGACGGACATGGGTATATCGACTTCTCTATTCACCCTGATCATATTTTAGGTAACTTTGGGGTGTCTCCGACGTCTCCTTCTATATGTTACATACATTTTCGGCTTGCACAAACTTAATATACCCTTGGCACCATACGGTACAGGGTATAAAAATATACGCTAAATTTTGCCATCTTTGAAAACTCAAAAATTTGCCAGTTTCTGGAACATTCGAGATTCCTACGCAACAACTTTGCGAGTGCCCACTGTCTAGCAAAGTCCCTTAAGGGTGTGTCCAACCAACCAAAAGACCCAGCTCCCTAGAATTACAAATATAAACGAGGAGTCTCTGTCGCTGTCTGGTCGAGCAGTCAGAAAAATAAGCGTCTGTCTATTGCAACGAAAGCCAGACAGCGACTGTAGGAGCGACACAGACACAGACACAAACCCTAAAATCCTATCCTACGTATCCCCCCGAACAGACCTAACCACACAATTTGAGCCCGGTACGGTATTGGCACCTACTTAGTACACTTCCTTTACACAAAACAAAACAAAAAAAAAAGAAATAAATAAATAAATGCCAGACAGAGTACAGCGCGGACTGCGGGCGGCAGCGGCAGCCATTTTGTATTGTATATATACTTATATATACCTATAACTGTACATAGACATTTTTTTGGGTTTTCATGTTTCCTTCAACAACAGACAAAACAGAAAGTAACTACGTGTGTGTGTGTGTGTGTGTGTGTGTGTGGGAGAGCGCGAGCGAGAGGCAAAGCGTGCGCAAATGAAGCCAATACAGACACATGCCAATACATATAGCTAAAACCCCTCTCGCTTCAACGCTTCCTACCAGCGCTGCCCAAACCCCAATGTCTGTCTGTGTGCGTGTGTGTGGCTGTGTGTGTGTCGGGTCAATAAATTTTGCGTGTGGAAATTGTGCGCTCAAGGTCAAAAGGATATTGCCTTTTTGAGTGGGCGAAGGCAACGACGACGACGGCAGCGGCCACATTTGTGTGTGTAGGAAATGTTTGAAATGGCGTCTGCGTGTAACTGTATTTGTGTGCGGATTTTCACACAGACAAAATGGCGGCCCATACTACCAACATCAGCAGCCATTTTGTGTGTGCCCTGTGCGTGCCTGGGCCAGACAAAAACAAAAAGCCGAAGTTTGCCCAAATTGTTGTCGGGCTGACGACAGTCCTAATATAGGCACGGCGTATTTTTTTTTTTTATTGTGCGTCTGAGTGGGAGAAGGCCTTGTTAGGGCGGCGCCAAGTCCTTTCCGGAGACCTTGAACTTGAAAATTTCATTGAAGTTCAAATGTGTTGGGCGCAAAAACACACGCACACACACATAAACAATGAAAGACAGCCGTTGATGAATGCAGTCATGGTTATTTTTTCTGTGTGTGTGTGTTTGTGTTTTGGGTGGTGTTTGTCTGGGCTGACACTCGCTAGACGCAATGGGTTGTCAGCTGGTTTGTGTCTTGGGTTCAACACTAGTTCAAACATTGAACTTTAATTTTCAAGGATATTTTGGGCCGTCTCCCTGTGGTTTAGGCAACTGCCGCAGCAATTTGTCCAATCACTGCGTCTGTCGCCATGCCGTTGACTTTATCAGCATGCCCCGTGCTGGGCATGCTCCTAAGATTGTTCACTTTATTGAGTTCAGCGCTCGTCCAAGGTTTTGCTGCGGCGCTCTCGTCCTCGCCCTCACCTCTCGCCGGTGGTGCATGTGGCTAGATGCCTCTCTAGCGTCGACGTCGTCGTCGGCTGGTTCTTTATTAATGTCAAGGGGTTCCACACGAACGTACTGAAATCTTGACTTGAAAAGTGCGTTAGTTTCTGTTATACCTCCGATTTTGCCTACCTGTCTATTGGTCTGGCTGTCCAACGTACGCTCACTCATTTAGTGAATATTTATTTGATTATTTTGCCGTTTTGCCATTGGCATTAGTTTGTTCTAGATTGGAGACGGGCGCGTGACACGAGCAGCTGGCATGAGCATAAGGTGAAGGCAATGTTTTTAATAGAATATTATAGTCGTCAGGATAGCACCATAGATTCCTAGAACTTTTAACCTATAATTATTTTCATTAAATTGAGCATATGACAATCATTGGATCGAACGAAAAAAATCCAATTACTGAAACCATTATAAAAGAAAGTCTAGTAGAGGCGTAAAATAAGAGGAAACGAATAAAAATGCCCAAAAATCATAAATTTTCTAGGATCTCGCTAATATCCAATTTTTTGGAGCTCACAAATTTCAAAGGAACGTGAATACTTTTAAATGAAAACCATACACACTAAAGTTTGGATATAAACTGAAGTCATCGTTTACGTAAAAGCCAGGAAGACATTTTTCGATGGCATAAAACAAAATTATTTTGCATGTTATATGATTCATGTAAGAACGTCCATATTTCAAGATCACGATCACAAAGTAACATAAAAAGAGGCAAAAGACGCGATTTCTGTCAAAGCTAACAACTCATGAGTGCGTGACATACAACTATTTAGATCACGGAAAGGAACCAAAAACATATTAATGAAAAAATCACGACCAGAAGCTATAGAAGAGTGAAAAATGTATTCGAAAGAGGTTTAAATCAACATATAATTTTTTACGATCTGCAGAAGATTGCTGTACATATGCAGATCGTGATCGAAACGCAATCGCAAACATTACGATGAGGAAGACACTTGACGAATAAAATATTTAAAGCAAATACTTGATCAGGATCCCTACGTTCAGGAAGGCAGTTCGATACAAAATGTTTACAGCTTTTTCTAAAGCAGGAGACGTACTTTTACAAAAACTATTAAAAATACAATTCGATAAGACAGAAATCGATATAAAATAAGACCAAAATTACGATATCGATGACAAGAACTAGTGAGCTTAACTATAGATGCTACCTTGATCAAAAAGTTCCCGGAACTTATTAAAAAAATCCAAAACACAGGATGATTCATCAAAATCGATATTTTTCCATTCAAAGTATTCCCCATTGATTGCAACGTACTTACGTTTGATCCAATCCTCGAAACATTTATTATAATCGGTTTTCGGTATGCCCATTAGAGCAATCTACGATGATTCCATGACCTCATCTCGGAAGCTGTAACGTGTTCCATGGAGCTATTTTTTGAGTCGGTCGAATAGAAAAAACCCGTAGGAAGTAAAATCAGATTAATTCGGTGGTTATTGGAAGGAATGGTCTTGGAAATCATGTCTTCAGAGTAAGAAACCCTTTTGAAAAATATATGAAGTTCTGAAGTCTAGTCGTGCCGTGAAAAATATATGTTAGGAGTTGGTAAATAACAAATCAATGCGATACTGATCAAGTGTTGGATAAGAAATGGATATCGACTCCATTATCGAGCTAAAAATCTCAAGATTCTTTATTTTTTTCGTGAACCTATCAAAATATGGGTAACAAACTAAACGTCTGGGTATGCATGATGCAATTTTCCGAAAGATCAGAAACAATGAAAAAAAATTCTCCATTTCCTATTGAATAAGAACCATATTATAATATATTATATTTAAGAAAATCGTATCCGAAAAATTCGATTGACCTATCGAATAACATCCAACCATGAATAGATTCCCTAATTGAAGATAAAACAGTTATAAGATATATAGAGAATAAGGTGACTGGGGCATGTGCCAAGAACGTCCACTGAAAGAATAGTTCGAAACGCCTTTATACTAAAACCGATTAGGATAAGAAGAAGAGGATGCCCAAAGAAACGATGACTGGATGATACAGAAGCCGATCTCAGAAAAATGGGAATCCTACACCAGAGAGATGACGTTGTACAGAGGGACATTTGGAGAGAGATTGTTTCGGAAGCTATAGTCCATCAAAGACCAAATATCTTATTATCTTATTATACGACAAGAATATCAGGAACAGCTCACACTGCTCCACCAAAATTCATAGATTATAAGAATATCTTCTAATATTGAAAGAAATCTTTCTGAATATTAAAATTTTTCCAGACATAGATATCACAGAAAGATCTTCTAGATCGATAATCTAATGCTTATTGCACACGCCGATAGCAAAGTAGTTCGAAATTATTTTTCGATCACAGCGATGACTTTGCGTTTACACGATTTGCTCGATCACGAAATTGACTCAGTTCTACAAAATATTATCCATGCGGCAACCTTAATTAAATACCGTATATTTTAATAAGAAATAATATTTTAGAAAATAATTTTCAGCAAGAATATCGGGAACAGGTCGGACAGCTCTATCGAAACTCATAGATTATAACAATATCATTTAATTTTGCACAAAATATCTGTGAATATTCAAACAGTTCCAGACAAAGATATCACAGTAAGATTTTCTAGATAATCTAATGCTTATTGCACGCGCCGATAACAATGCAGTTCAATATTCTTTTTCGATGACTTTGCGTTTACACGATTTGTCACGATCACGAACCCAGCTCAGTTCTATGAAATATTATCAGATCGCAGTGCACTGTTGAGCTCATGGCTAAAACGCTTTGCACGCATTTCTTGGCTTAAACAATTTGAATTTCAAATCATGTGCGTTGTTGTTATAACCAAATCAGGATTTCTGCGTGCAACATCTAGTCGGCAACAACAAGCATAAGCATTACAACAAATTGTCTAACGACAATTACAACTATGCACTTGTATATATGCATATGTGTGCGTGCGTGTGTGTGTGTGTGTCTAGATGTTTCTATATGAATGTATAACAACAGCTACAAAAACAACAACAACAACGAACGATGTCAGGGGCGTTCATTTGTCCATTGCCAGAGAGCGAACACTGAACAACGAGCAACGAACGGGCCGACATTCGTTGTTCGTTCGTCACTGTCACCGTCAAAACGCCAAACGACAAACGACAATCTACAAACTAAACTAAAAAAACTGCAAACAACAAAATTGAATACTGCAAACATTTTGCCACTGAAACTGAAATGCACTTTGCAATTTGGTTGATTGGTTTGGCATTTGTTGCTATTCTATGTTATATGTATTTATATATATTTTTCTTTATTTTTTTCTCAGTTGTTCAGTTGTTTATGCAGCTATATACATTATCTAAATTTGTTTGGTGTTTGTACGCACATATACAATATACAGGTGATCATTAGGTCAAGTTTTAACGGATATAATTTGTAATACCCTTGAAGTGAGCACATTGGTTTATGAAGTTGGCAAATCTTCAGCTGAAAGCTTCGTGTCACGCAGCTGAGTTGCGTTTTGAGCAGATGTCCTTCACTCAATGTTCTTCACACAATCGTTTTCAGCTGATCTTAGCAATGATCTAAGCAAAATTGAGTTCATGGGCGGTTTATCCAGCGAATTTTAATCTGATCGTTGAGTGATCACCCATTCACGAATGCATTTTTTGGTTTCGTTTTTGTGCTTTATCAAAATCAAAAGAATCAAATTTCACATACGTCTTCGTGTCACGCAGCTGAATTGGGTTTTAGCAGATGTTCTCTACTCATATGCACAATCGTTATGAAACGATCTTAGCAATGATCTTAGCAAAATTAGGTCCATTGGCGGCTAAAACCAACAATTTTAATCTATTTATTGAGTGATCACCCTCACCCCTCACGAGTGCATACTTTGGTCATCTTTATCGTTCTTATATCAAAAGAATCAAATTTCACATTCGTTTTCGTGTCACGCAGCTGAGTTGGGTTTTGATCAGAGGTCCTTCACTCTTATGCACAATGGTTTTTAGCTAATCTTAACAAAATGCAATCCATTGGCGGTTTAACCAGCGAGGCTAATCGTCAAGCGTTCACTCACGAATGCATTTTTTAGTCATCGTTATCGTTATTTATCTAAGTACAATAAATCAAACCAGTGAGCTTTGATGAGCAATCATTTTTTTCACGAATGAAATGTCTATTTATTGCTATCATTTTTAATCGATATGTATTATTCCCTTTAACTCCGGTTGTTGTGTAGACCCAGATTGATGGCAAATAATTTACTATAATAACTTACCAGTATGGTACGATCTAATTATGGCGAGATAATGATAATTTACCTCTAAAGGCGCTGTTCAGTTTCCGTTTTCATTCTAAATAGATCTCAAGATAAACATATTAAGTGCAATATGATCATTGAAAAGGAATAAGCCATTCGTTCACTCACGAAGTAATTTTTAAGATTAATTTTTAACCAATCTCAATGAATTACGACTTTATCATTGACAAAGAATCTGAGATAACTCACGAGTGGACTATTTTATTTTAATCGATCTCACTCACGAATAAAATTGGAAATCGTTATAATTTGTAATCGATGCCAGATGAATCAAATCCTTTGCGCTTTTACCAGCCTACTACGAGCTAATCATGGAGAGAGAGTGGTCATTTACCTTGAAATGCACTGTTTTGTTTTCTTCATCATTCTTAATAGATTTCAGGAAAATCATATAAAGTGGAATATGATCATTGAGAAGGAATAGGCGATCGTTCACCCACAAATTTAAGGTTTCTACGGCATTATCGTTTTTAATAGATCTCAGCAGCGTCAAACCATATGACGTTTTTATTAAGGAATTTCGAATCGATGATTGATAATCACTCACGAGAGGACTATTTTGTTTTAAACGATCTCATTAGAATTAAATTACTAGGCGCTTTCATCAGCAAATTATAATCTGTTTCAAGGATGACTCACCATTCACTCACGAGCAAAATGTTCAGTTTTCGATAGCAGAATTAAGTCATTACCTAGTAAATTGAGAGGGTTTATTAACTCACGAAGGGTCTAATTAGTAAGTCCACTTTATATGCATGTTCCTTTTTATTTTTGGTACATGTTTTTATGAAGGAAACTACAATCAAAAATATAACTCAGCTTTATAAAAAGCATTCTGAGGAGTTCCTTTTTAAGATAATGCGGTGACCTTTTAACAAGCTTTGGCTCGATCAAAGATTTACTAGAAATATTTAGTTCCTTGTGATTTTTTGGACAGTTCGTAAGAAAATACAATAATAATAATTTTTTATTGAATACACCAGTGGCAGAGGAGTTTTCGGGTCCAAAAAGGCTTGTAGACCAGTCCATATAAACATTTAATCGGTAGTTTCATATCGGTGAAACAGTGTACTTGAGCTTGGCAAGGGAAATTTATTTCAAAATTATTAACTCATTTTCGGTGTTTTCAAAGTCGAAAAATCCTACAAAGCTAAACTTTCTATAAACACATTTTTCAAATAAAGAGCATCCAAACTTTACCTGTTGCAAAACATTTTCATTGCCAATTTATGCTTGATAAATTTTTAGATTTTCTTGACTTTCGGCAGCCATTTATTTTCGAGTTTTTCGCAGGAGTGACTCGTTAAGAGCTGCATATAACATATAGTATACAACATATAACATATGCGACTTATATGGCATGTCTTTTGTATTGCAAATGAAATCATTATCTGCACCATTTTGTCATATTGATTAATGGCCGAGTGTCAAATATTGATGAAATGCTTAATTAGTTGCTTGTAATATTTTTTGTGAGTTATGGCTCCAATAGTTGAGTTGACTTGGGTTGGGCTTACATTATTTGGTAGCCTAAATTACAAGTGATCTTATTTTGGCTTTAGATAAGTTATAAAACTTGACCCTGTCTAGTATTATTATTATAAATCTGATTGTAGTAGTTATCGAAAGTGAGCCTACTCTAATTAAGCTCAATATGCACTTTCTATGCACTGTCCTAATTGCAATATGTAACCTATTAACACGCTGCAACAACACACAACAACAACACATACAGACAACAAAAGTGTCTCCCAATACAACAACAACAAGCTGATGGGCATCTTTGCATGTATTTGTGTATCTATGTGTATCTGAGGGCAACAACGTTAGCGGTTGCAATAATTTTCACCTTCAACCCAAACGAACAACAACAAACAAAATGTATGCAAAACAGACAGAGGCATGCAACTAAAACAATAATAGCAGCAGACACATAGATACACACACACACACACACACACGCAAATGCTTATATACATATGGTATTGTATATATATGCATATATGTGCAGATATGCAGCTTTATTTTCTCTGTGCGATTACAATGAATGCTGGCAACTAATGAAAACAATATATACGTTGGTTTTCCATATGAAAAGCGTTGCAACCACAATAACAACAATAACAACCAGAAAGAAAAGCGCAGATTTTAAATGACAACGGTGAGATACACTTGGAATCTCTAAAGTAGATAATTTCCAAAGAATTTGATTCAATATATATTTATAATAAAGAGAAATTTTATGAAATAAAAAATTAAATAAAAATATTATTCAAAATTTGAGCGCATAATTTTTCTAAAACCTTTTTCTTAGTTAATTAAAAAAAAATAATAAAATATAAAAATTAATAAAAATATTATTTCAAATTTAAGAGCATAACTTTTCTAAAACTTTTTTCTTAGTTCAACTACATTTATTTCTGAATTAAAATATTACCCTAAAAAAATTAATAAAATAAAATTATTAATTAATAATTAATTAAAGAAAAAAAACTTTTTTTTTTCTTCAATTTTATTTACAATCTGTAAAAAGGCAATAAGTTATATCAAATAATTGTGTTTTTATATAATACTTAAAGAACCATTTTAAAAAATGTTTATTAATTTTTTTAAATTTTTTAAATATAATATAATTGATATGGATTAGAATTTTCTTGTATAGGGTCGTCAATTTTACTGGGTTAAATCATCTAAAAACCCTCATTAGAAAGGACAACATTTTTTATTTTTTTCTTCCAATTTTATTTAAAATCTATCCAAAAACAATCAGTAAATTATATAAAATTATTTAAAAAATTACAGGAGCAGCTAATCTCCATTGAACCAGGTACTTTATGTGAACTTGTAGTTATTATATAAAAACTCGGAATATCCAATTGAAAGACCCAGGACATGAAATCTTTTAAGTCTTTTAAAGGTTTCATTATTATCTGATAAATTGAGGGAAAGATTTTTAATGGTTTAATAATCTTTCCATGTAGGTAAGGTTAGGTTAGGTTGTAGAGGAAGCTTAGATAGTGACTGAGATCATCCAGAGACTATGAGGACCATTGTGTTGCCTAATTAAAAGAAGGGGATGAAAGGAATTGATGATAGGGAGGGATTGTGGAGGAGTTTCAAAAACTGTAGGATATTACTAATCGCCTAAGTCTCTCAAGTTGCAGAACCATTTTGAGGATTCGACAAAAGCAGCCAGATCCACTATGGACACATAGGCTAGACTATCCAGATCCTCAAAGAAAGGTTTACCCAGAAACTGGGTTCATCTTCTAATCTTTCCATGTATCTATTGCTAAACTTGCTGACTTCTTTAACGTAGAAAATATTTAGATCTTTGCGAATTTCGACATTTGTTAAGAGAATTGTAATAGAGTTTTATCTGAGTTTTTGGGTGTCTAAGTTCTTCAAATCTAAATCCGATAACTTACGTTACAGGAAATTATACAGAGATCTACTAATGAGCCCTTGTAAATAGATGCTTAACGAAGATATTTATCATAACAACTTAACAACAAAATTATTTAGCCTTTATCGGTCTTCGATAGATTAAGTAGCCGCAGTGGATGCGTGATAGATGTTTTTTTTTTCCACAATTTATCCCAACTTTTTATGTCATAGTTTAGATACATTGTTAAAAAAAAAATGTTGGTTCTAAAAGAGCAATAGGTTAAGCCTACTTAGACATTCCAGCTGATTATGATCACAATATTTGAATATCTCTGAGATACAAAAGCTTAAAACAAATACGTGTTTCAAACTACAAAAGAAATTTAATATACCCTCCGCAAGTGTAGTACAATAAAAGGCGATATAAGCTAGTGGCACATACTACCACAATGTTGGTTGCCATCATCGTTGGCTATATGGTGCATGCAACAACAACTACAACAACAACACGGTAACAACCACGAGAGCAACAAACACATTTTGGTGTCCCCATTTCCTTTGGCGCTTTGGACGTTTAGACGCCAAGTGCCCAAGCTATGACTGACTGACTACCTCTGACTCTCAGCCTGCTAACCAGCCAGCTTGTATATATAAGCCAACAACAGCAACAACAGCAACAAAAGCTAAACAAATGAACTGAAACTGAAAACTGAATGGGGGAGCAGTTCACAGCAGCAGCAGCAGAGCAGCAAAAGCAACAGCAGAAGCTCGTTTGCTTGATTGCATTAGAGCGTGTGCTTCACCGCGCCACCGTCACCGTCACCAGCACCATCAGCGTCAGCGTCGGCGTCACCATTACAATCAACGCCTCAGCCGCATCTTGTTATAATGCAAAAATGAAAACAAAAGCAACAGAGAGCGGAGAGAGAGCGCAGCGAGATAGCAGCCAAAAAGCGGGCGCAACGTTAGCGGCAATGTTAGCGCCAAACGACGGATGATACAACCTTACAAAATTCTCACTTAGCTTTGTTTTTGGCTTTGAATGTTTAGCGCGCTGAACTTGTCTTGCTGCTAACGCACACACATACGACAAAGAGAGCGCAAAAGGTGGCGTGCAAAACCCACATGCTGCGCTCACAACCAACACAAGTGCAGTGCACACACAACACACATTTGTGGGGACAGCGTGCAATACGACATAGAGAGAGAGAAAAATACTAATACAATGATGACTTTATTTTTGCTTTGATGCTCTCGCTCTGTGACTCTGGACGTAGCGTGTGGTATGCAGCCTTGAATTAGTTCGCTGCACTCGCGTGACGCTATACATACATATATATATATGTTTTATATACATATGTACAACAGCATGCACATACATAATATACGCGGTGTGAGCAAAGCAAAGACCGTGTGTGTGCGTATGTGTGTGTATGCGAAAGCTCCCCTTTTGCAACGCACTGCCCCGCTTTTGAAATGTATAAAAAAAACTTAGAAGCGCATCGTCGACGTCAGCGTCAACGTCGACGTCGTCGTTTGCTTTTATTATTTGTTGTCGTCGTTTTGCTTTCATTGGCGCGAGCGTTTCATTATACAAATGCTACTCGTTTGTGCATTTGTGTTTGAATAGTCGCACTCGTAGTACGAGTATCTCTACGTATCTGCGTATTCATTTTCCGTCTTTGACAAACATTTTTCGTTGTTGTTGTTGTTAGTTTGACCTGTTAGTTGACCAAGAGATCTATAAGCATGCCCTTTAGTTGACCTCTGGCCTTTTGAGTCGTATAAATGCATATTGGTTCAATAAATTTTTGTCGTAGAAAATGCGTGCCCCTAATTAGCATCTCCTGTCGCTAAGACTCCTACAACTTACTAATCTATCTTTGCATCTATGGCAATAATCTGTCATCTGGGCTTCTGATCTTGCCGACGCCACTCATAAAATATATGCGTGCACTATATATAACATCCGTATATACCTACAAACATATATACTATATACCATTGTGGTAGCGGATATGCATGATGGATGTTTGTGTTGAGCAATTTGCACTAAATTTGTGGGCCATGCTTTGGATACGTTTGAAGAAAAACTGCGTTGCGAATGAGAAAATGGAAAACTGTGTCATAGTCTGAAATTGCCATTAGCTCTTTGACGTACGGGTTGATTTATAGGCGTGTAGCTACTTAAGGGGGAAACTATAAAATAGGAGGAACTATAGGTTACCCACTAGGAGTTAATGGAACAAAGAAGAAGAGGTGGCGATAATTTAAATACAGGTTAAAAAATTAGTTTCAAAAAGTTATGCCACTTGCTTAAATTTAAAAATATGTAGCAGAAAAAATGAATGATTGCCGGATACAATATATAATCTATCTTTAAGTTGTAAGAGAATTTCGCATTCATATATATGTATCTACTCTAATTAGTACAATTATAACTAATCAAATCAATTATGTGATTATTGTTTTCTATACTTAAACTCACGGGGTTTTTTATTTTTAAAGATAACAAATACAGAATGTAGTAATAGCAAAGTTTTTATTTTTTGATAAGTCTGACATGGCTATTATAATGGACTGTAATCTTTAAAAATACTATTTTTAAATATCTACTAGTAAAAAATACTACTAAAAGAATGTTTTTATTACTTAATTGCACTTCGGGTTTTCAAACTTTTGATAAAAAAAAGGAAATTCACTTATGGAAATCCTACAATACTTGACGATCATTGTTTACTCTTTATTAATGAAAACATTTTAAATACTAGTTGATTATTATTATTATGTTTTGAAAAAGAAAACACATTTTAAGCGAATTATTTCTGCATTATTTTAATTAGAGATAGCTTGAAGAACAGACAGACGAGAAATAAAATAATTGCCGCATCGACGGATTGCTTTGGGATTGCGTATTTATCACCATTATCATCATCATCACAGAAATCATCCATCATCTCTGCTATGCGACTGCCCGGCGCTTTTTAGAAGACGAACGCAGTATCTGGGTAATCCATTCTTTGAGGATCGGGGTAGTCTATCCTATGTGTTCATAACGAATCTGGCTGCTTTTGTCGATTCCTCAAAATGGTTCTGCAACATGAGAGACTTAGGCGGTTAGGGATGTCCTAAAGTTTTTGATCCTCTTTCACAATCCGTCCATTTCTTCGATTCCTTTTCTTCCCTTCCAATGGTCTCTGGGAGATCGCAGCTACTACGTATATGAGCTGCCTATGCAATCTAACCTATCATCACCATTCCCTATAATTTCCAGTTTAGCTCTAAAAAACGCAAAGTTATTTAGTTAACACAACACCACGGGGAATAGATAGCTGCAACTTCGAAGTTGTAAAGAATTTCCTGTACTTGGGAACCAGTATTAACGACAAAAAAAAAGTCTGTAGGGAAATACGTTGACGAACTAACCTTGCTAACCGAAATTACTTTGGGCTAAGTAGTGAATTCAAGAGTAAAACCCTCTCTCGACTAACGAAAATAACTCTTAACAAATCCCTCATCATACCCGTGCTTCTCTAGGGCGCTGAAGCATGGATATTATCACCAGCCGATAAGGCGATTTTAGGGGCTTTCGAGAGAAAATCCTCCGACGTATCTTTGGAGCGATTAGCGTGGGTGGTGACTTACGTATTCGAATGATTCACAAGCTGTATGAGCTATACGGCGACTCTAATCTAGTTCGTCGCATACAACTACAACGTCTGGGTAGGTCATAATAATATAGGTCTACACACACAGGGCTGATATGAGTTACTCGAAAGATAAGGGTCATTTCCGAAGTGCTGTGCAGAATCCGAATGAGGATCAAAATTGGCGAATCACTTCAGGATTTTAAGATATTTGAGGTTATGGTTATGTTCGATAACCATGATCGAATGTGCTTCAATCAATTAAAAATAAGTTGGAACTTTTCAAAGATTCTTATTAACTACAAATCTGTCCAGGACGTAACGAAATCTATAACAGGACTGAGTACATTTAAAAGAAAAGCCTTTTTAAAAATGCCCAAGAACTACAAATCTGTTCAGGATGAAACGAACTCTCAAACAGCGACTGAGTATATTTATAAGGACATCCATTACGGCATATCTTTTAAATGTGTCTAAAGCTGTCTTATAGCAAACTCATCAACTTTCCAACGAAATAGTAATAGAAATCCTTTAAAGAATCGATCGGAATACATTTGTAGTGACAGACTGCCATGTAATCTTTTTAATGTGTCTAAAGTTGTCTTTAAGAGCTCAGCCAACTTAACAATGCATTACCAGACACTTAAAAGGAACAAGTACACTATGTACTATACTATATATTTGCATAATGAAATAGGAACTTATATACTTACGTGGACATCTTTTTACTAAATGCTCACGCGCCAAAGACGTTGGCAGCATAGCCATTGGCTGCCTTTTTGTTTGTACTTTGAGTGTAAATGATTTCATAAGAGCCAGGACTACTGAACATGACAGATACTAAACAAGTACATAAGACAAAGCAAATAGTTTACATATACTCTGACTTACATAAAAAGACGAAACACATTAACATACCAATGCATTATAGTATATAATAAAAGATGCGTAAGTTCTGCATGACAGCGGCATATCATTATATTATATACTGACTTTTTTTCTCATAACTGAGGCGGTATTTAGATGCGGATTCAGTTCGACACCAGCCAGACATGCATAGTAGATAGAGAACTGTCCTTCAAAAAGTATAAACAGACAGCAACAACAAAAACGAAAGCAAAATGTATGCGTAAACAGCGCAAGAACGCTGCAACTGCAACAGCAACAACAACAAGACGTCAGCTATGCAATGCCAAGTAGTGTGAGTGCAACTGCAAGTATATATATATATATGTATATGCATCTAGTATATAGAAGATATTAGGCGGATGTATGAATACGGCATGTGCATCTATAATACGGCACAACATGCACGCATATTTTAATATTTATAGCCTACAGGAACTAAATAAAATAAACAGCAATAAAACGAAAGTAAAAACAGGAATAAATTTATGACTCATACTCTAACTGACTCAAAACTAACTCAATTTGCACTTTCACTCATAACTCTAAGGGAAAGTATTTCTCACTCTTTAATTAATTCATTTACGCGCTCAATTGATCTACAACTCGTTGCTCGAGTTATCGCACTCGTTGTTCTAGTGTTAGTACATATTTATATATGTATATTTACATACTCACAAATAGACAGACAGATAGATAGCTACGAGTAGTATGTGCATATTTTAGAATGTAATTGTGCATCTGGCCTAGACCTAGAAAAGGAAATTTTGTTGCTATTATTATTACTCGTTCGTTGTCGTTGTTGCTGTGATTGTCTGCAATTGTATGAGTATGTGTATGTGTGTGTGTCTGTCTCGTCATTCTAGCTGTTTCTGTGTATGTGTGAGTGTAGTTTACAGTACTCATTATTTGTTCTCCTTCCTCGCAAATTAAAAATATGTCTAAAGCAAATAAAATGCAGTCAATGCTTGTGTGTGTTTGTATGGGTAATTGTGCGTTAGTCGGTCTATTCTCATATACAGGGTGTCTTTTAATGAGTTTAAGTATTATTAAGTGTTTGCAAGGAGCAAATTGATGCGATATGCGAAATGTAGAAATTATGTAGCCATGAAGAAAAAATTACGCCTGCAGCTGCAAATAAAATCGTGAAGACCTAACTGAAGTTACAATTCTTACCCGAAGATCTTCTACTCGAAACGTTTGTAAATGAATTATCTTTCAGCTTAAAGCTCAACATAATTTTTTGACCATTTTTTCGTTAATAAAAAGCAAGCTTAATATTTATTCCTATTGGATTGGTTGTTTGTAATTTTAATAATTTTAACTCAATCTGTACATATTATATATCGCTGCAAAGAACAAATCAATACCTTTTGATTTAATCGTCGATCCAATTTTGTTCACGAGATATCACCAAATAACTGAAAAAAGTGCCAAAAAACATGTATTTCGAAATAATCTTGAAAACACATTGCGTATACTTATTTTTTTTAAGTCTCGAACATTTTGATTGTACACTCTAAATTTTGTGGATAAATTTAATTTTAGATCCAAATATAACTATAATATATTATACGATAACCTACGTTTGCTGTCCGCAAAACGATATTGCGAATACGTATTCTTTTTTGTTGTTTCATAATTATTATTAGCATACTTGAAATTTTGTAAAAGTTTAATTTTTTATCCTAACGCAACTAAAGTTTAATTCTTCAATAAATATTTATATTATTATAATACAGTTGGCGTAATAGAATCCATTTTTTGAGAAATAATTACGTTATAAGGGCATATTGCGTATACGTATTTTGTTTACTTATATTTTTTTCCACCAGTGGACGTGTCTTCTATATATTAAAGTTGACATTGATTGAATTTCAGGGTTGTCTTCACATTTCTTTTGTTTATTGAAGGTATTAGGTAGGTTTGAATTTTTCACTGCTTAATTTAAACATTGCTTGGAAAAGTAAATCATTGAAAACTCTTTATAAAAAATTTGTACCCAAATAAATATATTTTGACATATAAAAAAAAGGTCTGTAAAATGAAGGCACGCGCCTTGAAAACGTACAAGGCCTGCAGGGACCATACCGGGTATAGACGGCAATACGGCTGCAAATCCTTTTCCCCTCTTTGCACAAGACTTGGCAAACAACATACATATCTGGTTCGGGATCATGTGTAAATCGATAAACAACAATGTTCTTGGGCTTGGCACGCGACATATCTGGTTCGGGACTGTGTTTGGGCATTTCTGGAACGGCGGAATTCCGCTTGCCAGTTTTTACTAAAGAATTTTAAAATGACACAAATATTTGGGCAATAGATGGCAATCCGGCGGCAATGACTTCGTCCATATTTGCGAGATTCAATTTGGGAAGTTGGGAGTTGGCCATCCAAAAAATCCTTCTTCAATATTTGTGCAAGTGATTGCGTCATGTCAATTTTACGAATAAAAAGATAAGAATAATACAATTTTGATCATCATTAAGTAAACATAGTTTAGAGTAGTGCTGAAGAAACATATATTTTTAACTTCGATACATCGATATTTCGATACATCGGATACAACCAAAAAATCCAATAAAATGAGATAATTTGGATAATATCTAAGAACCATTGGATCGGGGGTTTTTTGGACTTCGGATGTTGCTGCCCAAATTCACATGTACACCACTTTTTTTGTGAGCCTGCAAGTTCTAACAAAGTATTTCGAATAAAAATATCGATGATCGGAAAAAAATGAAAAATATCGATGCATCAACAAATCATTGGGATTACTTAGGAGCAATCTGTTTATTATTATCTATCGTAAGCAGACCTTGAGCAAACAAAGAAAAACTCTTACTAATGCACCCAAAATTACCATCTACTTTTTCTAAGACAACCCTATGCATTTGAAGATTTCAAGATTTTAAACTTCAAGCTAATGGGAATCATTTGGAAACATCAGGTTAGATCACTAGGATTGGGAATGCATAATTAATTATTACTCTTTTAGTCTCCTATATAAGGTAGTTTAAGGCGGCATTTAGGACTTAGATCACTAGGGCCAAGAACGGGCAATTTGTGATATACCGATAATAAGAGTAAGTGATAAGGATATACAAAAGACAGGAAAAATTTGGGAACCCACAACCTCTAGGATGATAGTTTAGTGTACTATCTATTCACACAAAATAGACTAAATGGCGCAATATAAAAGGGCTTTAGAGTTGCAAACTAAAAATCTATATTCTCAATCTTCTAAGCAGCCTTTAAAAACCCACAGACAAATCAAACAAAGTACAAACTTCTTAAAACTAAACCAATTCCTTATTCCCAATCAATAATGCACCCTTTAAAGCCTATAAAAAAACCACAGATATTATAGGCTGTTAAACACATACTAAATAAAAACAGCTTGCAATAGGCGCAACGCAATGAGAATTTCAAATAAACCATATACAACATTGTTGTTGTTGCCTAGAACAACTATGTGGCAGCTACAACAAATAAAAAAAAAACATTTAAGTTAAATTAAAAAAATGTTTCGCTACCGACAAACAGCCATAAACGAGACAGCCCAGAGAACCCGCCGAGCAACCCGCGCTGCCTCAAAACTCAGCAGCTCTCCCTCCCGTTGCAACATGCAGCGTTCGATACGCTAAAATTCTATAAAATACTAAACTAAAGAGATACAGATACACACATACATATGTACATACATGAATACATCTAAAACTAACAAGACCCGAAACGAACAAACAAACAAGCAAGTGACAGAGAGACAGCGAGACGAAGCGACAGCGAGACAGAACGAACGACCTGAGTGTTATGTATTAGAGTCAACGAGAGAGAGAGGGAGGA
This sequence comes from Chymomyza amoena, assembly GCA_037043745.1. Lineage (NCBI taxonomy): Eukaryota > Metazoa > Arthropoda > Insecta > Diptera > Drosophilidae > Chymomyza > Chymomyza amoena. Next base: position 57,684 of record JBAMAX010000081.1, read on the forward strand.
AGGGGTTCTGTATGACGTTTGGGGGTTGCGGGACGCTTCTGGCTAAGCACATCGACATGCTATTGCAACTAACAACAACAACAACAGCGACAACAACAACTGCAACGATTCACGTCTGCGTTTTGTGCTTTGCTCGCTGCGTTTTGCTAAAAAAGTAAAAGAGAGCGTCAGAGAGGGGGGCAGCGGGTTGGCGGCAGCACGCATGTTGTCCATGTCCCCATTCGAGTCAAGTGACGTGTTATCTGTCGCCTTCTCTCAGAACTTTGACTTCTATCAGTTGAATGTCGTTGCAGTCGCTGCCGTTGCAGTCGACTTTAGCGTTAGCGTCAGCGTCGACGTTGCTATTGGCTTTGCCGTTGCATTTTGCAAATTTGACGCTTTTTAGTTGCATTCACAGCGATCGTTGCCGTTGTTTTTTGTTGTTGTTGCTGTCGTTGTTGTTGCTGTCGACGCGACGCCAATCGATCTCACTTAAGCTGTGCGGCTACCGTGTTGCTTGTTGTCGACGCTGGCGCCTCTCCCCCCATGCACCACCCCCGAACAGCCGCTTGCAACAATCCATAAACCCATAAACGCCTCATAGATGCGTTTTATGTGCTTGGCTTGGTTTGGCTTGGCTTGGCTCAACATGGCTCGGCTCGACTTGACTTGGTTCAGTGTCAGTGTGTCTATTATGACCATTATTATTACTACGATTATCACTTTGCTGTTTCGCTGCAGCAAACTATTATGGCCTAGAGCCGGTTTTATGCATACACTGAGCGATAAAATTGCCAATAAAGTTGGAAAACCGAAAATCTTTACTTAAGTTTTTGGATGGCTATTGTAAGCTTTGTGTGTGGCAGTTAATTTTTACCGATTTTTATTGATGACAGGAGCCAGATAACGATGTGCAATAAGATTGTGGCAAATCGTCTAAAATCAATGATGAGATACAAATCTTTTTAGCCCAACTTTAAGAACGCTTTTATTATTTATTCTTTTTTTAATTCAATACACCGCCGTTCGAATTAGGCTATAAAAGGTCTCCCATGCCACTCCCAGAGGCGACTCTCAAAATGGTCAATCAGGGAATTATTATTATAAGCACATTGAGATCTATCCGAGTGATACCTGCTTGCTCATTAAGCTTTTCCATCTGAATTGCGCGAGAATTCCGGCATTAACAATAATCTGTGATAGCCAAATACACAAAAATAGTTCGTTATACAATATGTTACAAAAAAAGACTCTATTCACCTTATCCCATCTGAAGTCTACCTGCCGCTGTTTGCAAATTGTAGCCAGTCCATCCTAGATAAAAAAAAATGGTAGTTCTTTTCAAAAAAAAAAACTTCTCGAGGCGTACAAGAACCAAAAGACGAACAATTGAAGCCCATGAACCATAATCAGCGCCCTCCGACGAGATAGTGGGAAAGCGAAGGATGCACTTCGGTTCGGAGTTTACTTCTATGGGTTGTAATTACCGAGTACTGTCATGATTCCAGATAAAGGTGTAATAGATAGAGAGAATTATAGAAAAAAAATAGAATCATTATTATTAGTCTTTTTTTTATACATAAATAAGTAGTTCCCAATTTGTATTTCGACTTTGCGTATGCCAATTTCTGTTGGAAAATATTCATATAAAATGCAATTAACAAAAAAACAAACAGATGATCCACCCTATATATAAAATTATCTTCGTTAAACAATCCTTTCTAGTGTGAAAAATTGCAAATTTTAAACCCACTTGATAATTATGCTTGAATGTTGCAATTAACGCCATAATGCCATAAGTTTGGTAAAGATTTCAATATTTACTTGCCGGGCCAGGAATTTATCCTATCCTGACTTATGAACTTTACTACATCTTAACTCTTCATTATAGGCAATTATAGGGACTAGATACTTTTAGAAGCACCTGACATTAAATCTACCCAATACGGCTTTCGACTCTTGTTAGGGACTCCTAGGAAATCTTCATAATACAGCCAATTATAGGTTCTGTGTGCCTTTGGCGCGCCTTAAATGAACTCTCCTAGGAAATCCTCATTATTGCAACTTTTGATTCCGTCTGTTATATATGTTATTTGTTTAAGTGAAGCAGAGACTTACATGCCTGGAGCTTTCTTAACAGCTTGTGGAAAACTTTAAGAACGCTTCATATTATGAATTTTTTTTCAGAACAATCCAAATTCAAAAGTTGTTCAAATTGGCTAATTCTAATAGTTCGGATATTGTCTACTAGATGAAGTTCCAACTTGAGCCTTACTATCGTTACTAAAATCGTGTCTTTATACGAAGACGATTATTTCATATTGTGAATTTTAAAATTTGGTTAAAGGAAAATTCCCAAAACTTTTTAAAGACTCTCTGGATTATATTTTAAAGACCCCTCTTTTGCAGAAAGAGCTTCTAGCCGAGAGCTTTCATCAATGCCTTTATATTATGAATTTCTTTCTAAACCATACCGAAGGTTATTCAAATTTCTTAATTCTAGCGGTTCTGATATCCTTTAATCTGAAGAGTTTGTTTGAACTTTTCGTTATTCGTAAAAAAAATCGAGCCTACGTATAGAAGATTCCGTATACTGCATTTTTTTATTTGGTCCATCATCAAACTTTTTAAAGATTCTTTGACTTATATTTTAAGGACTCGTGTTTTGCAGAAAGAACTGACAGCAAAGTTATCTTTCATCACTGCTTGTAGAAAACATAAAGCTCGCTTCCTATTATGAATTCTTTTCTGAACCATCCTGATATTAAGGTACTTCAAATTGTTTAATTTTTGCGGTCCCGATATCATCCAATCAAGGCAAAGTTCCAACTTGAGCCTTTAATATGCTTGTCGTCAAAAATGCTTAACTTACTTAAAGAGAACCATATTGTGGATTTTTTTGACTTGGCTCAAGAAAAATTCCTAAACTTCTTAAAAGACTCTCTCACTTGAATTTTAAAGACTCCTGATTTGCGGAAAGAACTTAAAAAGTTTCTTCGTATTATGTATTTTTTTATGAAACATCCAATATAGCGTTAATTCAAATATCCCCCAATGTAGATAAAGTTTAAACTTAAGCTTTAACTTTTCTTAAGGTTCATCAAAAAATCGCGGTTTCGTTGATTAGATGCCATATTATTTTTTTTTAAATTTTATTCTCCCAATCTAGATAAAGTTTAAATTTGTGCCAAAATTATTCTAGACGTTTCTAAAAAATCGCTCCCTCCTTGAATAGATGCCAGATTATAGATTTTTTAAATTAGTTTCCAAAAAAATCCCCCTGCCAAAAATCGCAATCGCAGCCTCTTTCGCG
>JBAMAX010000082.1:0-86054 GCA_037043745.1 Chymomyza amoena
CCTGTTCGTACATTGTCTGACGCTCGCGAGATAGTTCCAAATTGCTCTTAATGAATTCTATTAACTCTCTTCCAGACACAGCAGAGGGCACCACAAATTGTCCTATCAAGTTGAGCTTGGGTTGTTTAACTGTGGATACAATCATCAGCTCGTGTTGTTGCAAGTTCTCCGGCAATATGGTCAGAAGGGTATTTGGTAAGACGCAATCCTTGACAGCTTGAATTACCCCAAAAAGTTGCATGGCATATTGCCTGGCGTGCTTGGTGGGCACAAAATGGTGACGCTTGATTTTCATGCCATTCAATAACTTGGACAAGTCGTGCTCATAGTGCTGACCCAACAAAAGGCACTTTTCATATAAAGCTACGGCACTGATGTATCCCAGCCAGAGTTTGGGCGTACTTTCACCGAAAAGCGCCTCCTCAACATTATCTTCAGGATTCTTGGCCAGAGCTATTGCCAATTGGTTGAGTAACTCCAGGCAATGATAATAGCTTTTGATGTTCCAACGATAGTCGTACTCTAGGCTATGTAATTCCATTTGTATGATAAGCCACTGTTCCTTAATTTTTACCAGATTCTGTAATTCATCAAACTTGCTGCTTCTATCCATGTGGTCACCGGAGCACTAAGAGTCCTGGGCTGCTTTGCCAAATGCTCATATAATTTTATAACTGGTTGTGAGTCGGTAGCTTCTGCTGCTTCAGCTACACCTACGGATCCGGCTGTAGCTCCGGCTTCATTTTCTGCTGCAGACCCTGCTCCGGCTTTAGTTCCAGCTACAGCTTCTGCTACGACTTCAGTTCCAGCTACAGCTCTAGCTTCGGCTTTAGTTCCAGCTACAGTTCCAGCTCCAGCTCCTAGTCCGTCTCCAATTTCAGCACCAGCTACGGCTTCAGTTCCAGCTCCAGCTTCGGCTTCGGCTAAAGCTTCACCTCCAGTTCCGGCTCCGACTCCCGTTCCACCTTCCTCATTGCCTTTAACTTCAGTAGCCTCACTAAATCGACAAGTCTTCAAGATATTCTGTATCATTTCCTCGGGGTTGATTATCTTTCCATCCACTTTGATCTCCACAACGCGAAAAATCTCACCCGGTTCAGTGCCGCGCAAATAGAACTTCAGATACTTCATATTGTCAATGTTTGAATATTCTTTCTGGCTCAGTGACTCCAAATACTGGTTCAATAACTTCAGAGAATTTTCATTGGTCTCGCGTATATATTCATACTTCCCCAGTATTTCCGGATTAGCCGCCTCATACAATGGTCGTAACATGGAGGCCAGATTGGAACCGAGCCAACGTTTATGATAATTCACCGGAATTTTGGTAAATTTTAGTAATGGCGAAATAATTCGCATGCGCGATAAAATACTCATTATAGCCATTTCGTAAAGTTTCAAAATCAATTTGGACTTATACTTTTTTTTTGGAGCCAATATTTTCCTATGAATATTTCAGCTCTCTATACGAGAATTTATATAATACTTGAAGTTTTAGGTAGACGCCTATTAAGTTCAATAATTTTTGTGATGAATGTTAAGTTTAAATTGTTTTTAGCCTACTATGCAGCTTGGATATGCAAGACAAAATGCTTGGGCACTTTTTGCTATTTATTTCTCGGGCATTCTTTTATGCTTTGCGCACTTTTTTGCGCATAAGTGCAAAAGTGCCCTAAACTAATATAACCATATGAGACCAATGTACCTCTAGACTACTTCAAGTTATTCATTTCTGCAAAAATGTTTCGCCATTAGTTCGGCATTTAGTCTGGCAATGTTGCCTTCTTCTGAATCAATACTTTTAGTTACTCACTTTGTTGGGCATAAGTGCAAAAGTGCACGTGCACTAAAATAAAATATGCATTTGTGCCCAATGCACATGCTTGACAACGAAAAGTGTTGCATTTTTGCTCAACTTTTAAGCTATTAGAGCGGCAGTTAGTCTGGCAATTTTGCATTTGTGCCTCCGCAATGGGTTTGTTCATTTTGCACAGCGGCATGACAGGGCAAAAAGTATTGCAAACCTTGTCAAAAAAGTCTTGCGGTATTTCCGCACGCTTGTCTTTGCAAGCGCGTAGTTCTAGTTGTATTCGTCGCATCGGTTCACGCTAGAGCTTTTTGGAAAGCTCTTTTCACGTGCTAACACGTGTTTGATTAATTGTTGTTTGCTTTTAGTCGTTCGTGAGTTATAGCGTCGCAAACATGGAGCAAAATAAAGAGAAAATACGGCATATTTTACAGTACTACTACGATAAAGGCAAAAATGCATCTCATGCTGCCAATAAAATTTGTGCAGTTTATGGACCCGATACAGTTTCCATTTCCACCGCACAACGATGGTTTCAACGTTTTCGTTCTGGTGCAGAGGTGATCGAAGATGCGCCACGGTCCGGAAGGCCTGTTGTCGAAAATTGCGATAAAATCGCTGAATTGATCGAAAGAGACCGGCATAGTAGCAGCCGTAGCATCGGCCAAGAGCTGGGCATGAGTCATCAAACCGTTATAAACCATTTGAAGAAGCTTGGATTGAAAAAGAAGCTCGATGTATGGGTGCCACACGACTTGACGCAAAAAAACATTTTTGACCGTATGGATGCATGCGAATCGCTTCTGAATCGCAACAAAATCGACCCGTTTTTGAAGCGGATGGTGACTGGCGATGAAAAGTGGGTCACTTACGACAACGTGAAGCGTAAACGGTCGTGGTCGAAAAGCGGGAAGCTGCCCAGACGGTGGCCAAGCCTGGATTGGCGGCCAGGAAGGATCTTCTGTGTGTTTGGTGGGATTGGCAGGGAATCATCCACTATGAGCTGCTCCCCTATGGCCAAACGCTCAATTCGGACCTGTACTGCCAACAACTGGACCGCTTGAATGCAGCACTCATGCAGAAGAGGCCATCTTTGATCAACAGAGGCCGAATTGTCTTCCATCAGGACAACGCCAGGCCACACACATCTTTGGTGACGCGCCAGAAGCTCCGGGAGCTCGGATGGGAGGTTCTTTTGCATCCACCGTATAGTCCGGATCTCGCACCAAGTGATTACCACCTATTTCTGTCCATGACGAACGCGCTTGGGAATCGGAAGTTGTCCACAAGAGAGTCCTATGAAAATTGGCTCTCCGAGTTTTTTGACAATAGGGAAGCGAGCTTCTATAAGAGGGGCATTATGAAGTTGGCATCTCGTTGGGAACTCGTCATCGAACAAAACGGCGCATATTTGACTTAAATCGCATTATTATAACCAATTTTATAAACAATTGAAAATTCAATAAAAATACCGCAAGACTTTTTTGACAACCTTATATATTAGTCGTAATTTGTATACTCACCTACACAAGCAGATTTAAGCATATAAACATATATACATAAATACATATATATATATATAGAATCCACACCTTGCAAACAGCAAAGCTCGAAAGGAACAACTTATACAACACTGGCAATGACAACACTTGGTACTCTCTTTTGGGGGACTCTGTACAGCAACCGCTTTGATGTTTCGCTAGCAGACACTCTCTCTCTCTATTGTTATATATCTGACTATCTCTATTGTTGTGGATGGGTTCTTCTTTCACAAACAGATTTAGGGGTAAAAATGTTGAAATGTGCAGAAAGTTTTTGCTTTCTTAACTCGGGATTTTTAAGGTCCTATGCTTCAGTGAGAGATAAAGAAAATGATGATGATGATGATCTAGGGAATTTGGTTAAGAAGTTTTTTTTTGAGGAATCAAAAATTTATCTGACGTCATCCAAGTCCGCAGGAACGGTGTCAAAAAATCATAGAAGTAAACAGTAAAAGATTTTTTTTTCTATTTCACAGGAAGAAATTTAGTCGAGAGACTTGGGCTGATGGCAGCCTCTGTGGTACCCTCCGGTGACAACAATGGTTCACGGATGGGTCCAAAACTGAGCAGGGTGTAGGTTTTGGAGTCATTGGACCCTACACCAGAATCTCTGCCGCAATGGGCATCTGGCCCAGCGTCTTTCAAGCGGAGATTCATGCCATAGAGATCTGCGCCCTTAGTATCCTGCACAAGGGAACTAGGGGAGCAAACATATGCATTTATTCAGATAGCCAAGCTGATATTAGGGCATCTTGGATCATCTCCTTCAGGATGGTTAAAGAATGCCATAACTTCCTTCAAACCCTGTTCTCCCGGAACAAAGTCGTGCTATGTTGGGTTCCTGGACAATCGGAAGTGGATGGTAACAACATCGCTGACGATCTAGAACAGCATCTTGGTCCACAATCAAAACCAAGACAAACAAATGGGCTGCAGGAGAAAAAAGGAGATACTAGTTCTCCCTTTCGGGGCTTCGTCAAGCAAAAGTACTTGTCAAACCTCTGGATACGATCAAGACAAAAGGTTTTGGCTTAAAAGTACTGGGAGCATACCTATCTGGCCACCACACTGTCAGATACCATCTACAGAAAATTGGCCTATAGGACTCTTCAGAATGCAGACTCTGTCTAGAAGACGATGAAACCACCAGACATATCCTCTGTGACTGCCCAGCGCTGGTATGGGACAGAGCGTCTTACATGGGAAAGGAACGAACTACGCCCTTACATCTCAGGTCTATACCAACAAAAGGCTTACTGCTATTCATGTGGAAAACGGAAAGTCTTTTGCTTTAACTTAAGGGTATTCGGAAAAAAAAATCCGTAGTTAGAAAGAAACTGACGTAATTTTCACTTAATACCTTTTCCGACTGCAGCTTCTGAGCCCCATTTTCTTCATTTTATCTTTGAAACAAATCTAAATCCTGCCGATAAGAAACATTGGTCAAATAAAGCAATCAACATAGTAACAGATACATCTTTGGCGAAGAAAAAATAAAAGAGCTTTTGATATGAAGCTTCTGAAATCTATTTCTCTTCGGTTTGTATAGAAATTCCCCAGTAAGTACATGGAACTCACACCCACACACATATGAAATACTACCAATAAAATATGTACGTGTCTAAATTTTAATATTCTTTCATGTCTGTTTGTATTTAGTTCATAACGTCACAATGTGAGCTGTCTTCTGTACTCTCCGTTTGTTTATTTGACTTTGCTATTTATTGCCAACAATAATGAAATTTCCCCGTCATTTTCATTAAAGCCAAAGCGAAGATCCAGCGCAGTGCAAACAATATGACAATGTGACATCATCATTAAACCTGAAGGTAACTCACCTGTTCACTGTTTTCCATAGGCAAATGTTTGTCTGGCAGAGTTTGTGGCAGCACCTGATATTGTTCCTTCATCGTCTATCCTTTGTGCACTCAATTATCCTATTGTAATTTGTTTGTCATACGACGTTGAGCTGTTCTTCCTTTAGGAGGGCAGAGGGTTATGGAAACAGGCAAGTTTTCCACTGCATCAAAGGATTCCTTTTCACAGCTAATGAAACACTTGGATCTATTTCGTAGTGAATATATAACATAAGCAAAGAAACGAAAGAAAATATTCATCAATAAGTTTTTTAATATCAGCAAATTCGCAGTTGAGTTGTGCCTACGGAGTAGATTTAAATCTTGTTTCTTTGTTTCCATTTAAGCCAATTTAAAGTCAGTTCTTTATTGATAATTACTTGAAATTAAAACTGGCTTGCATAACCCAAAAAGGATTTTTTGGCACACACAAGCAAGATTTAAATCTAGGAAAAAAAAAATATTCTTGCAAAAATGGCTCACAAATCGTTTTGTGTTTGGATAAATTGTTGCTAAGGTAATATTTTTGTGTAATTTTATTGAAAAAAATAGAAAAATAGAGAACTAGCAATAGAGTACTAAAAATGAAATGTAAACTTGAACTTGTGTCAATCATGTCAGTTGGTTTGAATGAACCAAGGATAATTTCGAATCAACACAACAGGAGAATTTATTGGAAAAATAAGATATTTTTCTTGTAAATTTACCGAAAATAGGAAAATATCAACAAATAAAAAAAAACTTTTTCCGGAGCATGCAGAACGATATCTCACTCAATTATATTTTATGAGTAACGATTAATGGACGTATTCAATATTGAGATGATTTACGTTATTCCTATCGGTTGATTGCCATTAAGATAAATATATATTTTCTCAAAAAAATACCGAAAATCGAATCCAAATAAAATTTTTCGGTTTGGTTTTTTGCCGTTTTCAAGAGCACGGCTGCAAGAAAGCGCTGAAATCAATAGAGACCGCTTTCTCATCTGTGCAGAAATAGATCTCAGACTTTTATAGAATAAAAATGAAAACTCTACAGGTACGATGCATAAATTTGATATTGAAAACAATCGGAATACGAAATACGAATTCGTATCTAAAATTTCTAATTTAAATGTCTCAGAAAATGCCCCAGAGACTGTCTGGGAACATCTTAGCGGAGCTATGCAAATCATATATGGTACAGTGCTCGGAAAGAAAACTAGGTCGAAAAAAGAAAAGGATGACGGATAAGAGCTGGCAGCGTATACTAGAAAGGAATAATGTAAAATCTAGACAATTAGCTGAAAATAATCCACTGCGTAGAGAAGAGTTGGCTATTGAATATACTGTAATAAACAGATTCATAAGGAAACAAATCAAAAAATGGCGTACGTAAAGTCGGGCGCGGACGACTTTGGGATACCCTGTACCACTATCTTGCAATAAAATCCGGTTCCCTCACAAAAAACCAAAAACAGAAGAATTTTTAAGCAAAAAAAATTTTTTCCTATGAAGGAACTATATAAAATTTGACACAGTGATTAAATACTTAAATATTAAATATTAAAAAAGATTTGAATGCTGAATTTAGTTCAAATATCTTTACAAACAAATGAAACACATCGAATTTTGTATAAAAAACGTTTTTTGGACCGATTGATCCTATGGGAGCTCTATGATATAGTCAACCGATATGGATTAAATTTAGTACAGGAACTTAGGAACTATTAAAAACTCACGAATATTAAATTTGGTCCCAATATCTCAACAAACAAACGAATCACAAAAAATTTAGTAGTAAAATCGATTTTTTGGAAGATCGGTACTATGGGAGCTATATGATATAGTCAACCGATTTTGTTCAAATTTGGCACATTGTTTACGTGGTCTAAAAAATTTCCAAAAGCCAAATCTAGTTATGATATCTTTATTAAAAAAACAAAATATAGCGAATTTTGATTTAAAAGTTGTTTTGGCCGATCGGTCCTATGGGAGCTATATGATATAGTCAACCGATTTTGATGAAATGTGGTACAGTGCTTGGGAATCATAAAAAACTTTTGAATACCCAATTTGGTTATTATCCATCTAAAACCTTTTTTTTTGTCGAGGTCCTCTCAAACACCCCTATGGGAGCTATATAATTTAACCCCGACATCAAAAAAATAAAATAAACTTGCCTCCTATGGAATAATATGGGATCTAATGTGAAAGTTTGGTAGCTCTAGCTCTTACCATCTCTGAGATCTAGGCGTTCACACAGACAGACGGACAGACGGACATGGGTACATCGACTTCTCTAGTCCCCCTGATCATATTTAAGGAACTTTGGGGTGTCTCCGACGACTCCTTCTAAATGTTACATACATTTTCGACTTGCACAAAGTTAATATACACTTTATACATACGGTATAGGGTATAAAAACTATTTGGACGAAAAAAAGTTTAATCGTTTTATGTGTACAAGCATATTTTCTGTTATAGTAATGTATTGAATGGTTTTAAAAAGAACAATCTTTAGAAAGTTTTTTCACAAGTATTAATAGTTTCAAATGTTTATGCTCAACTTATTTAATTTTAAGGAGTGAATATAAAGTTTCCGGAAACTTTATCCCGGCAGTGTAGTTTTATACGTTACGTTGGAAGGTATCCAGCAGCAAGTTGTCAATTTTTGGGGTTACTACGTTGGGATAGTAGGCTTAGGAAGCCAATTGGATGACATAAATTATCATCTATGTGCATTCTTTAAAGTTCTCCTGCTACTGGATTGCGTTTACAGTACTTTATTTGTATAGTACAACTAATTAAAATTTTGTCTCTCTAGTTTATATGATCTCGGAGATCTGAAGTGTTTATACGTACAAAGCTGGTCACACGAGATAAGGATTAGCATTCTGGTTCGATTGCAACGTCTCCTGTTTCCTTTAACAGCCATTGCACAAATCTCTGATACCCTTGACAGTTTTGGTTTAGTATCTAGTTCCTAAGTAACTAGTTACTTAATGCTTTAAGCTGTTTATGCAAGTCGAATAGACGAAGGGAGCAAGAGAATTTAAGCTTTGCTTTGGTGCTTACACATTTCGCATAAAACTAAAAAGACTTTCGAAAAATAAATGCGCTGTCAGCACGTCATCGACTTACTTAACCCCTTTGTGGATGCCACAACGATGTTGAATCCGGGCGCATTTCAAAAGAGTGTGGAATGTAACAGACAAGCAGATTTACGTATAAAAAAAATAAAATAAAATACTCTTAGAAAGGTAATACGGAGTGAAAGTCAAAATCGATTGAAAATCAACGCCACAGCCAATTCAAACCATACACATACCATCATATATAAACATATATATAAAGTATATATATATATATATGTCTCTACACACACATGCATATTTAAAGGCATTGCTCCCGTTGCTCACAAGTCACCAACACAATGAACTACAACATCTACAACGAAATACCTTTAACGAATAAGAATAAAACCCCCCTCGGAGCTAAAATGTGATACAATTTACCTGCTTTGTCTGATTTATTTGAATTTGACGTGTGCGTGTTTTGTCAGCAGAGCAGAGCGGCGTCTGTCAAGGACTACAAGGACTACGTCTTTGTAGAAAGTTTCTTTACGTATATCGATAATCTGTGCAATAAAGCGAATAAAATGTAAGGGAATTATTTTATCCTCAAATAAGTTGGTAATCTATTTGACATTATAGTGCACTCGGGAGCTCCTTTTTTAGGATAAGTTGCGTCTGAAAGCATTTGCTTTAATTTATTAAAAAGTTTCAACTGTGATATATCTACGCATCGTATATATGTATCCATGTAACTATGTAGCTATGTAGTTATATAGCTATGTAGCTATGCATCAATTGGTCTATGTATATATGTTTTATCTGTGTTGTATCTATGTATCCATATATCTATGAATCTATGTATCTATCTTTGAATTTATGTATCGATGTATCTATGTTATGTAGCTATGCATCTATGTATCATCTGTAAAGTATCTTTATGACTATGTCTCAATAGGACATAGGATTCCCAACGATCTCTGTTTCGCGCCATTGCTCAAAGCTCGATGATGGATGTAACATGTAGAAGGAGTCGTCGGAGACACCCCAAAGTTACCTAAAATATGATCAGGGTGAATAGAGAAGTCGATATACCCATGTCCGTCTGTCCGTCCGTCTGTCTGCCCGTCCGTATGAACACCTAGATCTCAGAGATGGTAAGAGCTAGAGTAACCAGGCCATTCATTAGATCCCATATTATTCCATAGGAGACATGAGAGAAGTTTATTTTATGTTTTTGATATCGGAGCAAAATTATATAGGGGTGTTTCTGAAGACTCCTCAAAAAAATAAAAGTTTTAGATGGATAAATCGTTTGTGATATGCAGATATCGTAACCAAAGTTGGTATCCGTATTCACTGTACCAAATTTGATCGAAATCGGTTGACTATATCAGATAGCGCCCATAGGACCGATCGGTCAAAATAACTTTTTTAAAGAATTGCTGATAACCAGATTTGGCGTTTGGAAATTTTTTAGACCACTTAAGCAATGTGCCAAATTTGAACAAAATCGGTTGACTATATCATATAGCTCCCATAGGTCCAAGATCTTCCAAGAAATCGATTTTTTAACAAAATTTGTTGTGTTTCGTTTGTTTGTTACAGTATTGGGACCAAATTTGACATTCGTGAGTATTTTATAGTTCCTAAGCACTGTACTAAATTTAATCCAAATCGTTTGACTAGATAATATAGCTCCCATAGACCAATCGGTCCAAAAACACGTTTTTTATACAAAATTCGATGTGTTTTGTTTGTTTGTAAAGATATTTGAAATAAATTTGGCATTCATATCTTTTTTAAGGTGTTTAAGCACTGTGTCAAATTTTATTGAAATCGGTTGACTATATCATATAGCTCCCATAGAACGATCGGTCAAAAAAAATGTTTGCTTCAAAATTCTTCTGTTTTTGGTTTTTTGTGAAGAAATCGGACTTTATTACAAGCTAGTGGTACAGGGTATCCTAAAGTCGTCCGCGCCCGACTTTACGTCCGCCATTTTTTTTTTTAGATTCTATGTCGCTTATTTACATAATTTTTAACAATACAAATTAATCCTAAATAAAATTTATCAAATTACATTATTAAGCAACATTTCTTCTTCTTTTGATTTGTTTCCCTGTCAGTCTCATCTGGTCACACTAAATATTTTTTTTTTGCACCAAATTTATAAGGCCACTCTAAACATATACTGTCTTTAAAATTCTCATTCAATTTTGAAAACTCAAAGCTATTCCAATTCATTTTTGTTCTTGCTAAGTTTATTTTCCCCTTTTTGGTAAACGATTTTACTCTCAATTTCAGCTGCCAAAAAAAAAAAAAAAGTAATTATACGCCACATTATCCAAAAGTTTGCTTGTAAATGACAGCCAAACGAATACAGCCTTCAAAGCTTTTGCTACCAATTATACGTATGAAGTTTGTTTCGGAAATTCGGAAAGAAAAAAACGAAAACGAAAAGGTAATTCCCCTTGGATTTATATAATGTTAAATACTTTGACGTTATGCCACAAAAATGCCAGCCAAAGTAAAGCGTATGGCAAATAGCTTTGGATTTGCAAACTCATCTGGGGAATTATATGCAAGAGAGTTTGGAGCTTGAATTACGCAATATTTCAACTACGTTGTACAAATAAATAAAATGCATTTATGTGGAAAATTAGGAAATGTAAAAGCGTGGCGAGAATATACGAAAAAATTTGCACATTTTCACATTTTCACATTATAAACTCGCAGAGTTAACAAAGGGCATAAATCTTGCGCAGTCACAAACAAATCATCTTTTACATATTTTCTGGAGTTTGTATTTTTCTTACCCCAGCTTGCAGCTCTTAAGGTTATGAGAGTCTAGAGATTTACTTACTTACTGGAAATAAACGTAATGCTCAATGTCTTTTAAAAGTTATCAAGCGTGCATACATTTTGCTTCATTTTCTTTTTTGGCTCTTTATTTAAATCTGAACTGGGCACACTAAACAGAGCTCTGAGTTAGAAAGTCAATCGTTAACTCGACTGTCGAAAGCACTCCGTATCCAATTTCAAGTTATTGACACATTGAAGTGCTTTCGGGTTAGAGTTAAGAGAGTTTTTTCCCCCAATAAATTGAAATCGAGCACAAGTTTGTTTAGCGAAACGTAAAAGAAAAGGGAAATCTTATGTATACAACAAATAAGCGAAGGAGCCAAGTTTAAAGATGTCTATTGAAAAGAAACTTTGAATAGCAAACTAGTTTTATGGAGATTGTATCTTTTTTTTTCAGTCTGACTGGCGTATTTCATTATTGGGTTCATTGCTTTAATAGTTTTTTTTATCAAATGGCAAAATAGTCAAAAAGAAGTTGGATGCACTTTAAAGGATATTCGGCAAAGGATGCACTGCAACCAATGAAAAAATATGGACTAGTTAGGCATTGACAGATTTATGGGAATGCGGATTGAGGTTATATTTTATAGTAATAAGAACGTTTAGTGATTAAAACTAATTTATGAATAAATAGTGTTGAACGTTGTTAGGATTTATGAGGAAGGTTTGTTTTTCAAACTTAAGGGTTCCTCACAGAGAGTTGGAGCACTGCGACCAAAAGATCTTTTGTACCATACCCTTAAGTTAAAACAAAAGACTCTCCGCTTTCCGCATGAATAGCAGTAGCTCTTTGGTTGCTATTGACCTAAGATGGAAGGGACTACCTAATCCGTTCCTATCCCATGTGACTGGCTCTTTCCTATACCAGCACTGCGCAGTCACAGAGAATATGTCTGGTGGTTTCATCGTCTTCGAGACAGAGTCTGCACTCTGAAGAGTCCGATAGGCCAATTTTCTGTAGTTGGTATCTAATAGTGTGGTAGCCAGATAGGTATGCTACCAGGAGTTTTAAGTCTTAAGACTTTTTGTCTTGGTCATATGGTCCAGAGGTTTGACAAGCACTTTTGCTTGACGTAGCCCCGCTAAGGAGAACCAGTATCTCCTATGTTCTCCTGCAGCCCATTTCTTTATCATGGTTTTGTTTGTGGACCAACCAATACCACAAAACGGTGCAGGAGATGTAGTCAGGGTGAAGGCACCCTGTCGTGCTAGATCTTTAGCGATTGTGTTACCATCCACACCTGAGTGTCCAGGCTCCCAACATAGCACAACTTTGTTTCGGGCGGACAGGGTTTGGAGGTAATTATGGCATTCTTCAACCATCCTGGAGGAGATGCTCTGGGATGATAATGCCCTAATAGCAGCTTGGTTATCTGAGTGAATACAGATGCTTGCTCCCCTAGTTCCCTTGTGCAGGATTCTAAGGGCGCAGATCTCTATGGCATGAATCTCTGCTTGAAAAACGCTGGGCCAAATGCCCATTGCGGTAGAGATTCTGGTGTTGGGTCCAATGACTCCAACACTTACACCCTGCTCAGTTTTGAACCCATTCGCGAACCATTGTTGGCACCGAAGGTATGTTGTTCACCTGAGGTTTCAGCCCAAGTCTCTCGACTTGGAAGAAGAGATCTAAATTTCTGGTTATGAAATAATTTCGTGATCATAAGATCTGATCTAGAACAAATCGATTCGTCAGGAAGGGAATATATAGTGTCACTTTCTAAGAGTGGTTAAAATTTTCTGCATTTTTGCTCATATCCTTTGAAGTTTACATCCGATCCTAATATTTTTAGCTGCATACTATTTTTAGCGAAAAGTTGTCTAGACAAAATTTTATAGGCATAGGACGCCAAATGTTCAAAGAGTGTAAAAACGAACCCCCTGCGTACGAGAAATTCACATTTTCTTTCTTACATTTTTTTTCGCGGGGAATTCCTGAGTCAGAAGCTTAGAGGTACATTTGGCCCCCCAAATTTTCAAAAAAGATTCCTTTTTACCTGTATATAAAGCCGGTTAACATTAAAAACGATCCGAAAGTAATTGATGGATGCAAAAATAAATCAAAGCTCAAAATTTCCTTTAAACTTTAAAAGCTTTTTTCCAATCAAACAAATTTTGGTTCAAAAAGGCTCATATCTATCTAAACATAATTTTTAAAAATTACAGAGTCGTCCTGAATAAATTTGGCAAGGCGTTTCATTAATAATGCAAACCATATATAGGAGCAAACTGGAGCTTGAATAGGACCAAGCAACTTTTAAAACTCAACAGACTAGATATAGGAGCTACGATGGCATACTGGGCATACTCTTATTGGTAGGCACGCCAATAGATTGGTCGTGATTTATTTTTACAACTGTAGAAGCTGTCAGGAGGTAAAGGAGGACACAGTAGAACACCTCCTGTGTGGATGCATGGCACTATGCAGGAGGAGACTGAATACACTGGGTTCCGAAACTATTGGGAATATTACTGAATTCGCAGAAATCAGAATAAATACGATTAATTCGTTTCTTAAGTCGACAGGTTGTTTCAAAGAGGATACAGGAGAGCTGAGGACTGAGTCAAGTGGCATCACAACGGACCTTTCATAGGCCTAGATTTGTCGGAATGGCAACCACTTCTACCTACCTACCTATACCCTAGCCTAAAGACGTCAGTACGTCCCTTTATCAAAGATCCTGCTGACGGTTTTTTTTTTACTGCTCATAATAGTCATTATCTTTAGGTAACAGGGGGTTCAAAATTGACTATAGGACCTATTAGGTGGCAAAGCCAATTCACTCGGTGGAAATCTTTTAGAAGCCTCTCCTAATATTAGGAGGACTGAAAGACATTTTTGCAATGCATGCTCAGAATCAGGATATAACTGAGATAACTATAAGATTAATTTTGCAAAAAAGATTCTCATCAGTAGCCAAATTGATAGAACTAAGTCCTTCTTTACGCAAAAAAAAGTTTAAAATTTAGTAAATCATGTCATCATGTGGCCCATTCCCCATAAAAGACTTTTACTGGTTAAAACCATACTATTTAGGCCCCTCAGCTGGATTACATGCTTTGCTTAATCTGATGCTAACCCATTTCCTCGAGAAACGTTACAAAAAAATAAACATTAAATTCTTTTCTTGGATGAAAAATGCACCTAGATGGCATTTTCTAGAAAATCAATCTATTCTCTAAATAAGTTCCTTACCATTTTCTAATAATTCCCCCTTTTTTTCTAACTGAGCATTGGAGAATTTGGGATTGGTATATTAGACTTGAATTACTGACATAACATTCCTTTTAAAATTAAGAAATCAATGCTATAAAAAAAGCAAATTTAGCGATTTAAGCTGGACCAAAATTTATACTGTACTATTATGCTAAACACAAACTTTCAAAGAATTACAAATATTTTACTTGACTTCAATCTTAAGCAAATAAAAACTTTTACGAACTTGTTCTGAAACTTGTATTGACATTACTATGTTGAATAATCGGTTTATATGCAATTTTATATACTATAAATGATTAATTGACGTTGCAATATGCCTTTTAAAAATAAGACGTCTATGCTACGACAAAAAACCAATTTTGCGATTTAAGGTGGACCAAAATTTACAATGTTCAATTTCACGAACCTACCAAAAATTTCAAATTATTAAACATATTTTACTTATCTTAATTAATTAAAAACTTCTGCTAACGTTAAAAATAAATTACCAAAAGCCAATGATTACTGAAGCTTGTATTGACTTTACAATATCGAAAAATCGGCTTATATGCAATTTTATATACTGTACACTTAAAACAAATAACTATAAACTCTACGCTCTACAAAAGTATAAAATAAAATAATAATAAACATTTTAAATAATAAAAAAATTGCCGGTTAAGTTTATCCGCGCAGACGCATTAAGAATATATTCAGCGAGAGAGCTGAAAAGCCCAGAGAGAGAGAGAGAAAGCTAAAGAGAGCATAGGGAATTCAGAGAATATTTTAGCTGAGGCATGCAACAGTTGTAACAGACCCACTTGGGGCAGTAATAAAATTATAATAACTATAAATGCTAAATATGCGTTATTAGAAAAGCAAAGCAAACGTTTACCTTTATTGTCAATTCCTAAGTTTAAAATAAAAAGCACATTTCAATATTTTAAATGAAAAACTTACTAAAACGAAAATAAATTTTTCTTTACAAAATGCGTTGTTCAACTTTTAAAGAAACTCCCTTGGGACGCCCCAAGCCACCATTGGATTTAAATCTAAGCCGCATTCCTCGTCGAGTGCCTAATAAAATCAAAGGTTCAATTTTTGGCAACCCTAATGAAAACTATGAGGATGAAAGCTATCAGAATTTCGTGCTGAGCTGCCTGGAAACGCCGACGGAAAAACGGCAAAACACATTATCTTCAAAACATCTACCAAAACCTGCTCAAAAATCTCCCAAATCCCCGACTCAACAACAACCAAACACATTAGCACCAGAAACTTTATATTATTCTCAGAATGAATTTGATCAATTTTCGGGCCATGTGACGTCAGCAGACATAGACGCTACCAAAAACAAACTCGCTGAGGAGGAACTGGAGCAAGGTCCACCTAAAGTTGGGCTATTTGATGAGTTGAGAAAAGAGCAGCTGAAGCCTTATTCAAGTTATGACGTCACTACAGTTCGTACCAATTTTGTGCAGCCCGTCATATTCAACTGGATACGCATTTCTGGCTTTCCGGAGGCAGTCACCGGACACGTGCTTAACGCGTGTTTTCTTAACCTGGGCACCATACGGCAAATACGTTGGAACCATAATGCCTTGGAGTTACAGTATCAAACAAGCTTGCAATGCGCTCATGCTTTGAAATACAATGATACGGTGGTTTGTGGTTATACATTGCAGGTGCAACGCACAGTTCCAGAGCACCGCCAAGTTACCGAGAAAACAAAGGAATTACCAAAGGAGCAACCAAAGAGACAGCCTATTTTGAAGCCAAGTTCATTTCCTAAATTACGGTCACTATTTAGAGGTATTCAATCGGCCCCGCGCTATTGTGAGGAAAAGCTCGGGAGCTTTTTATTCACGGACTACAAA
Organism: Chymomyza amoena; assembly: GCA_037043745.1. Lineage (NCBI taxonomy): Eukaryota > Metazoa > Arthropoda > Insecta > Diptera > Drosophilidae > Chymomyza > Chymomyza amoena. The sequence continues at coordinate 16,201 of JBAMAX010000082.1, forward strand.
TTCAACGGCAGTTAGCTTGCTGCAGTAAAAGCTTTTCAATATAAAACAAATTTTCTGAACTGGCGCCATCTACACTTCATTTGAATTTAGCACAGTTGCTGTTGAAAGTGCAAAATGGGTTGGGCTTAGCTTCAGCAACTTTGCTCCTTTTAGTTACTTTTAAATTGTTTTATGTTCCAAATTGGCATTTAGTTGTCTTTAAATTGTTTAAAAAAAATTTATTATTAAATTGAAAAAAAAGAATCAATCAATTTTTTTTGTATTGGGCAGAAGCATGTGTAAAATTGAATATATCTGTGTTATTGGAAATTACAAAAAATAAAACTCTGGGAGTCAGCTGCATCAAAAGGCTCATCAGTTTACTCTGAAAATGCGACTCTGAACTTCCTATAATATCAAAGATTGCATATCCGCCTTTGAAAGTAATTCAATGCATTTTTCTTGGACTCCACCTACAAAAGCTAGCTTTGTGCTAGCGCCATCTATATGTCATTTCGCTTTAGCACAGTTGCTGATAGGAGTGCAAAAAGGGCTGGGCTTACTGCATATTTTTCCAGGGATGCACAAGTTTAAGCAATTCTGCCCCTTTTCGCTTAGCCAGTTTATAAACAAAATATTAAGTTTACAAAAATAAAAAAAAATCGATAGATTTTATTCCTTGATTCTTGATAGGTCTGTAGAATCGTAGATGGTAGGCACATCGAGTGTAGCTTTACTAACTTCTAGGGCGTAATAAAGATATTGTCAACTCTTTTAGTTAAATCAAAATCATTTCAATCAAATCAATGCCAAATGAATTAAAATAATTTCAAATAATTTCTAATACTTTTTTAGACCCTTTATATTTTTCGCAGTAAGTTACTTTGTCAAAGACAAATATAGGCTGGGCCATCTGTTGCACAAATGAATATAGCTTACCAAATGCAAGTTTAAAACAGCTCATTAATGTATATAAAATAATGCATATATATATATATAGGAAAATCGCCATCTTCGATTAATTTGCTTTTTTCGATTGATGAAAACTCATCTGGCTCGTCTACCATTGACGAATCGTCGATGTTCTCATTTTTTTTCGGACTGGCCTTAACTATTTTTTTTTTCACTTTTTATCGCTTTTACGCGTTATTCGCTTGTTAAATGATTCATGCCTAAAATTAAGTAGTATTCAACTTGACAACTGGACCACCCTATACAATTAAATTTTTTCCCGCCATATCCAAAACAAGACCATGCAAAGCGAAATGTTTACGAAAGTCTTAAAGATTTATATTGAGAAAAAGAATGAATTAATTAACTAACTTTGTAATTTTAAAACTATAATCTATTGACTGGATGCTTAAAATTTGTGGACCTGGATGGGAAAAGACCCTAAGAGGATATTTACTTATATGAACTTATTGTTTTCGAATAAACTCGCTATATTTAAAATGCCAGCTATAGCTTAAAGACACCATTAAAACCTTCAAACTACTTAAATATAGAGATAAAGTTCACGTAGAAATTTAATTTTATAAGAGCTCTTGAAATTAACTAAAAGAATATCTCAGTGTCAAAATGAATTGGAATCTGGTCGAAATTTAAACGAAATAAAGATTTTTTTGCTTAAAAATTGATTAAAAAGCATTGGTCATGGAAAATAAATCGTTGGAAAATAAATTAAGCAGTCTAATAATTTTTTTTATTTTCATGTTGAACTCGTAGCTATTTTTTAAAATTTTATTTTTAAGTAAATTAAACTTTTTGCTTCCCATACTTATTTATGTATTTTTTGCCCATTTACAATTTTATAAGTAATGAATTTTCAAGCAAATATTTCAAAAAATGGCGGACGTAAAGTCGGGCGCGGACGACTTTAGGATACCCTGTATGTTTAAATACCTTAAAAAAGATATGAATGCCAAATTTATTTCAAATATCTTTACAAACAAACAAAACACATCGAATTTTGTATAAAAAACGTGTTTTTGGACCGATTGGTCCTATGGGAGCTATATGATATAGTCAAACGATTTGGATTAAATTTAGTACAGTGCTTAGGAACTATAAAATACTCACGAATGTCAAATTTGGTCCCAATATCTTAACAAACAAACGAAACACAACAAATTTTGTTAAAAAATCTATTTTTTAGAAGATCGGACCTATGGGAGCTATATGATATAGTCAACCGATTTTGTTCAAATTTGGCACATTGCTTAAGTGGTCTAAAAAGTTTCCAAACGCCAAATCTGGTTACGATATCTTTATTAAAAAACGAAATATAGCGAATTTTTCTTTAAAAAGTTATTTTGGCCGATCGGTCCTATGGGAGCTATATGATATAGTCAACCGATTTCGATCAAATTTGGTACAGTGATTGGGAACTATAAAAAACTTTCGAATACCAAATTTGGTTACGATACTTCATAAATTATTATTATGAATTATTCATCTAAAACGCTTTTTTTTGTCGAGGTCGTCTCAAACACCCCCATGGGAGCTATATAATTTATCCCCGGTAGCAAAAAAATAAAATAAACTTGCCTCCTATGGAATAATATGGGATCTAATGTGAAAGTTTGGTAACTCTAGCTCTTACCATCTCTGAGATCTAGGCGTTCACACGAACGGACAGACGGACATGGGTATATCGACTTCTCAATTCACCATGATCATATTTTAGGTAACTTTGGGTGTCTCCGACGCGGAATGGGTGAAATGAATATAAGTTTAAATAAAGGGTAGGTGGCTTTTTATCCCAAGTATTCTAAAATACGAATGTTACGATTGTCTCAAAAAAACTGGCAGGGCCCAAATTTAAAAAAATTTTTTTTATTATGTTAAAACGTAAACATCTTATGAAGATTTGCTCTGACGTTAAGTAAACAAAACTAGAGACGTAAATTTAAAAAAAATTTTAATTCGAATTAAATTTTTTTAAGTTTTGGACTGAATTTTTAACAAACTTCCTTGAATTTAATTTAACTTTATTGCCCAAAAAGGAATTCACATTTAAAAAAGTAGATTGCCTATTAAATATGTATACTTAATGTATAATTAATAATGTAAGTGAAAAATATATTTAAAAATAATAAATGGATTTTAGAAACCTTTAATAAACACTAGTTTACAATTTTAAGAATCATCAATTGAACTTTCGAATACAATTTTCTTCCCGTTTTTGCGAACTATTCGAAAAACATGTTTTTGGACACTCGTTTTAGTTTTTCGTTATATCTCATGAACAAAATTTGAATAAACAGTTCCATAACATCTACAGTTTTTGAAAATAAGCCACTTTCAATATAAAAAATTCCATATTTTTTCATGATATATACTATTTACACTTGTTCATGTGTTTACTATGCCTTGTATCCAAAGGAATTGGATAATAATCATGCAAAATGAACTAAATTAGTGTAAAACCAAAAAAATTTCAAAATTTCTTAGGGATAGTGGTTGAATTGGTTTAATTTCTTATGTTACATGTAAACACACAATTTTATTAAAATTTTACCATTTATTGAAGATTTTAAAAAAATCGTTTGAAATTTTTATATTTACCTACAAAATGAATCCATGAAAAACACGTTTTTTTTTAAATTAAGCCGCAACGCATTAAGTTTAAAAACTGAAATTTGGTCTACAATTTTTTTGTTGCCATTTTGCATCGAACTGCATCATTGCTTTTCAAAAATCGTTGGGGAAACTGCTTCCAGTACCTTATCCAGCTAGACCCTTTAAAAAAAAAATCTTTTTCAAAATGTTTGCTAAAAATTAAAGTGTCTTAAAAAGATAAGATTATTAACGACTTTGGTCACGATTCAATAAAACAAGGTTTTAGTTTTAAATAAAGTGGTGACACTCAAAGGTTAAAACTTGAAATTATCCCAAAAAAATTTGTTTACCCATAAATGGATCTGTATTATTGCTTTTGAAAAATTGTCATGATCATTTTTTGGTCCTTATTCAGCTAAAGCCTTTTTTTAATAAGCCCGACATCCTGTGAATTGCATTCACAAAATCTACCGAAAAGCGAAAATGGAAACACATTTCATTCTCAGTTGGTTGCAATAATTTTTTAATATAGACAAATTGTGCAGCCCTTAAATGCCAACAGCCAATCAAAACACGAGAAACTGTTGCAAACAAAAATGGCTGCCAGGCGGGCCACAGATGTTGCCACAAGGGGTAGGAAAAATAAAATCCAATAAGCATTTTTGCTGCACGGACTTGTCTAACTCGAATTTATTACCAAACTGACTTCCAAGCAGAGCAGACCTAGTCATTCTTATAAGGATTAGCTGCTTTAAAGTCTCAGTAATGCAGCATCCAGGTGAACCCACTTATATGTCAGAGGTGCCCTTTCAGCCGCTTTGGGGTCAAGAGGCGCCACCACCGCCGCCCATTGTACCCTATCAGGAACTTATAGCTGGTTTTCCCTGCACCGATTTATGTAAGTTGTCAGCAGTTTGTCTCAATTCAATATTCCATAATCTAATCTTTGCTTTGCAGCACTCTGGCAACGCTCTCAAGTAGCGCCGCTGGTCAGCCAACGCCCCGCCAACGGACGTCCCAATGGCTCCTCTTCCAGTTCTTCCAAAAAGACGCGTCGACGTGTGGCGTCCATGGCACAAAGACGTGCCGCGAACATACGTGAACGCCGACGCATGTTTAATCTTAACGAGGCCTTTGACAAACTACGCCGTAAGGTGCCCACTTTTGCCTATGAGAAGCGTTTATCCCGCATTGAAACACTGCGTCTGGCCATTACCTATATAGGCTTCATGGCGGAGCTGCTCACTGGAACACCTTCCAATACACACAAATCCCGCTCGGATATCTATGGCGGCATGAACGGGCATCATCATGCCCAGGCACCGCCTATGCACCCGCATCACTTGCATCCGGCTTATCAGCGGGATTTTGCTTCACCGTATAATCACAGTTTGTCGTAAAGTGTTGAAAAACGTTTAAGGATTTCGAATATTGTTTGTGTTTATAATTTGTTTTGTTGTTTTACGTAGATCTAGTGAAGAACTTTGTATTGGAAAGTGAAGTTTATAACTACCCAAAATTATTAATAACCAAGAAATTAATACTGTTTCAAAGAATTTAAAAGTGTTTCTTCTGTGAAGTGTAGTTATGTTGCGGAAGTTAATAGGAATATCAGATAATATGCCTTCTAAAACCGATTTTCTAATATGTGATTTGCAATATTCATAACCAGACATATACTTCGATTATCAGATTAAAAGGCCAACCTTAGGAAGTAAAGAAACTTCTTTGACCAAAATTCAGCCAGAAACGTTTAAATACCGTGAGTAATCCAAATTTTTTAAATATTTATGAAGGTTCGCCAATGGGCAAGGGTATATTATTCTGCCAAGGTTTCTAAGAAAACTTTAAATTAAATCAAAATTGGCCCCATGTGAAAAAATTTGTTCAAAATTACCATTAGTAAAGAGGCTATTGCATATATCGATCTCGAACATCAAAATTCTTGTCATAAATCTGCTAGTCTTTTAGGCTAGGCAAACTTTCCGTAGTAATACGACTATTGACTGGCCAACTAGTTTTGGAATATTTCTAAATCCGTCCTTTTACATGACTTTACTAACCATAAAATGTTTTTAAATCTGTTAAATTTGATCTTAAAGAAAGAAATTGTTCAAACGTTTAAAAAAGATATTTAGTTTTTTCTTTGGAAACTTTAAATCAAATTAAGTCCGATTTTCACAAATATTGTGAGTATCGTAAAGCTAAATCATATTGTTTTGTAATAAGATTTTCTCTAAATCTTTGCAACAATTCATAATTTCCAATGATACCTAATTGATGATTTGCAATCTCTGATGTGATATTAAAAAAATCTACAATTTTTCCCATTTTGCCCTAAGGCTACATACTTTTGAGATAATACCTGAGCTTCAAGAACCTATGGTAGAAGTATAGAAAAAGCACGCCACTCATCATGCATATGATGATCTTGAAAAATTTGGTTGCACCAAGCCCGGGATGATCAAGAAACTTCGAATTTATCGAATTTATTCGGTTGCATTAAACGTTAGTTTATATTCTCAAGATTCTTCTTGGCGAATAAATATCATATGGAAAATCCTTGTTTTATAGTGTTTAAAAAAAAGGATTTCTCAGAAATCTCAAAAATCAATGTTTTTTCAACAAACTACCTATCGCAACTATAGGTAAAAATATATATCTTTCAATCCTTTATTTAAAAATGGTATCAGTACTTTAGATGAAGCATGCTCTAAAAGGGAAGTCTATTAAAAAGTTATATAGCTAAAGGAATTTTGTTTTCGCCAAAATCTTTTTTTGAAGAATAATCTTCTTAAAAACAAATCATTCCGCTTTATTGGAAAGTGAATGTCGATGGACTCTGATATAATCTAATATTATAATATAATCATAGTTTTCTACTTAAATGAAATAGTCGATTTACACGTTGAAAGAACGATTCTGTCAAAACCTTAAAGGATTTGATTTTTAAGTTAGCAAACAGATCTTCATAAAATCATAGCTTATTGTAATACTTTGAAGGTTTTTCTGAGCTAGGTTACGAAATAGGTAATATATTTGCTGATTGATCTTTGGTATCTGTCTGCATATACATAGTCATATAATTTAAAGTTTTAAGATCAGAGTCATGTCTATAGACCATTTATAACTCAAGAACGGACTGGATAGATTTATCATAACCTTTGAATGATTTGTTGGATTTGTCTCACTTTCGAGCAACAGAAAAATAAACTGACAAATATTCGTATTTTTTTGTATGAAACGCTCGAGAGCGGCTTGACAGATTTCACTGACTTTTTTATACCTTTTACCTTAAGGCACAAAGGGTATATTAAGGTTAAGAGGAGTCGTCGAAATCCTCCTAAAGTTCTGTAAAGTATGATCAGGATGACTAGAGAAATCGATATACCCATGTCCGGGTGTGCGTATGAACGCCTTGAGCTCAGAGATGGTAAGAGCTACAGCAACCAAACTTTCAGATCACATCTCTTATTGTCCTACGGGGTACCAGTTTATTTTATTTTTTTCATATCAGAGATAAATTATATAGCTCCCTTTAGGTTTTGGAAGACCTCTTAAATAATCAGCGGTTTTAAATGGATAACTCGATTGTTTCTGAAGATATCGCTACTAAATTTAGTATTTGTAGTGTGGTAATAAAGTTCCAATACACTGAACCAAATTTGATCATAAATCGATTGACTTTATCATATAGCTCCCATAGAACCGATTGGTCCAAAAAAAAAGTATTTGGTGCTAAAATTTGTTTTATTTCGTATGTTCATATTTTAGGGTTCCAAAGCAATATACCAGACTTAAGTGCAATGTGGAGTTGTAGAGTATCCCAAACTCGTCCGCGACCGACTTTATAATACGACGTCTTTCAAAAATTTATCATTTGGTATAAAGATAGGGTTTCCTTAGTTTTGTCGATTTAAAAACTAAGGAAAGTGAGTATTAAAATAATCAAAATTATATTTTAGACAAAATTTGAATATTTTAATTATACTCGGTATAAGTATACAAAATGACGTAAAATAGTTAGAAAACTTAAGACAGCGGCTAATGGTCCCACGGAAAATTCAAAAACTGATCCATTTATTATACCCAAAGAGTTGAAAGTTATATATTTGTCAACATTAGAAAATATACTAAATATAGGTGATTTGTCTCTCTGCTTTATTATGATGAAATATTTATCCTTTACAGTTCAAAGATCATGTAACTCATGTATCGCTAGTTCCAAACTCACTAAAAAGTAATTGCTGGATTACAAAATATATTGATAACAAATTGATTGAGAAGCGATGAACCTTTCTCTGATGTTCATGACCCAAGAAGCATTAGTTCTTCTGCATGACAGCGCTCCTTATTCCCCTTGCCCTTGTCCCAAAAGCAAAATACCATACACTGGATTGACCACCCCAAATTTCAAAATTATACATTATTGAAAATGGATGGAAATATGCTATATATTGAAATAGATCCGCCGTTTGGTACAAAAAATGAAGGAAGAAGGAAGGTAATTCCGTAAACCTCGGTTAGAAGTATCGACGTCATTCAAGATGGAGCCAATATATAGAGTAGGTAATTGCTCCTTTAAATTCTAGTATGAGACACTTGAAAATCGAGATGAAGACCAAACACCAGAGCTCGGGTCCGAAGAAAGGCAGAACCACTAACTCGAGCATGCTCTATTGCTTTTTTGACAGTCATAAGGCATCAGAAATTTGGTTCATTATATTCATTTCGTCTGACATGTAGTCTATAATGATAACATATAACTTATTTTTAGATAGATTAACTGGTATTAACAAATTATTTAATAGAAATAAGATAGATAAGATAGATTAACTATCAGTAACATAATTAACTTAATAGAAATAAGAATCAGTCTCCTGACTACACCTAAAAGACACTTTTTTGGGAACTTATAAGTAACTGTCCATAACCAATTAACCCAAAACCAGTTTCTACCACTTTCCAACCCACTGGTTTTAAAAACAACTAAAAATCAGAATACAACCAACCAATCCACCTGATAATCCCTCAATACCATGTTCGGTTTAAAAAACACTTGTCAATGTGTACCATAACAATTCAGGATTTGTTTGGGAACCACTGCAGCTGTTAGAGCACATGTTGGTGTCCACAATGAAGTCCCATTAGATACAAAGCGTCACACCTAGAGAAAACCCAGAAACTATTATACAACATTTGACAACGTAAACAAAGCGTAAAATTATTATTAATAAATTAATGTGAAATAAGCCAGGACATCATACAATAACCATTTTTAGCGTAAAACTGTTGTATCAACCCCCGGGGCGGACTAACAAGTGTCAGGGACTGCTCACTAAATACCGAGGAATTTTTGCGTTCAACGCCCAATTTTAACGGTTTAGCGACCCTAAGGGTCTGCCATACCGCAGCCGAAGATCGAGCAAATTAATTTCGAACGGAAATTGCCTAAATTTGCAGCGGGGTGAAGTCAAAACTGGGCTAGCCAGAAGTAAATCTGTTGGATAGGCAGGAGCAGGGTGACCAGGGGTGGCTAATCTGTACCCTTGTTGTGATACATTTTGGTGTGCAATATGTTTTGACGAATTTGTGACACTTCACGGTGCATTAAGTCAATCCATCGGAACATGTTTGCTCTGAAGGGTTGCTGCTGTTTAGCGTCTGAAGTAGATTCACGTGTCTGCGATTAGCGAGTTACATGTTTTGAGTTATCTAAGTAGATCCGGTTTGATCTATAGACTCAGCTACCTGCTGTGTTTTTAGTAAAAAATAAACTTTAAATAAATAAAGAACTAGTTCATATGAACTTAGTAGCTTGTCTTGTCACGTGTTTGTTATTAAAAGTAGCTCAGCAACAACAAATCGGTGATACCGTGTTAGGGATAATATATCATCCCCTAAGTATCTCATCTGCTCAGCTTGTCAAATCTCTGTGACAAATTAATTGCATTTTTCGCCACTTTATAACCATTTTCCTTTTATATTTGTAACATTTTTGCGCCTTTTCCACAGATTTTGCACTATATCTGAGTTTATTAACGTAAAATCCTTAATAAGTTTGATGAATGGGATTTCTATATCCATTAAACAGATGTTGGGAAATTGCGTTAAGCAACTTAATATCGTTACATGGAAAGCAAGGGCTGAAAAAACCAAACGTTCAAACCTCTTGAGTTACGAAATGAAATATAATTACTGATTGAATACCGAATTTTGTAAAAAAAATCGATTTTTTTGCCGATCCGTCCTTTGGGAGCCATATAATATAGTCAACCGATTTTGATAGCATTTGATACAGTTCCTGAAAACTCTAAAAAACTTGCGAATACTTAAATTTATTTGCGATATCTTCGGTAAATAATGCAACCCCGATATAAAAAAGTAAAATAAGCTTGTCTTCTATGGAATTATAAAGGCTCCACATCGACTTGTCTAGTCTTATTATTAAACTCGCCAGAAGACCTTTTATAACACAGCCACACAAAAAAAAACGATTTTTTCGGGTCTGGAGGTCAAACCAAGCTTACTATATGTTTTCGGGGTCGCTGAGTCCGAATCCGAGTTCCAAAACACCCTAGCACGTCAGGGTTTCGAGATAACCTCAAAAACATAATACTTTTTTTTTCTGAGTGCCGGGTTCATACTATGTTTACCATAGGTTTTTTTGGTCGCTGAATCCGAATCTGTCGTCCAAAAAACAATAGCATGTCAGGTTGTTGACATAACCTTCAAAATATCCCGTAATCTAAGCTATTTATCGTTTCAAAGTTTTGACTTTACCCGTATATATATAAAAAAAATCAATTCAACCCAATTTTGCATGAGGTTTTTTCGGACATCGGACTTGGATTCAACGACAACAAGAAATATAATAAGCATGGTCTGACTCCCGGACTCGAATGAAATTTTATGAGGTTTTTTGAGGTTATCTCAGACCCCTGTGGCCGTCGGTGGCGTAAGTGGTAGCGTACTCGCCTCTAAAGCTGAAGGTCGGTGGTTCGGTTTCCCGCAGTAGCACTGGTGCATTTGCCTAGCACTGGCATTGCTAACTCAAAGACGCTATTTGCCATGAAAGTCTCTCTTAATTAAAGAAACCGCCGTTCGGATACGGCTATAAACTGTAGGTACTCTTATTAATAGAGATCCCCTATCCCCCTCCTCCAAGGGGTCTAACAGGGAATTATTTATTTTGTTTTGTCTCAGAACCCTGACGTGCTGGGGTTTTTTAGGCCTCGGATTTGGATTCAGCGACCCCGAAAACATGTAATAAACGTGGTCTGACTTCCAGACCCAAAAAAATATTTTTTTTTTGTGTGGCTGTGTAATTATTTCTACATTATATTGCCAAATTTGATATGGTAGCCATATAAAGTAATGTTAAAAGGTATCTTATCATTGTCAAATTTAACTCTGCAGGTGATTTTTCGTTATCTACAATAGCGTGACGTCATACCGTCGAGGTTCTGCGTACAGCTGCTCTCAGTTTACGCTCTTTATTGACAATGCTGCTATCTGTCGACCCTAAGTCGGTATTTATACCCTGTACCGTATGGTCCAAGGGTATATTAAGTTTGTGCAAGCCGAAAATGTATGTAACATATAGAAGGAGACGTCGGAGACACCCCAAAGTTACCTAATATATGATCAGGGTGAATAGAGAAGTCGATATACCCATGTCCGTCTGTCCGTCTGTCCGTCTGTCCGTCTGTCCGTCCGTGTGAACGCCTAGATCTCAGAGATGGTAAGAGCTAGAGTTACCAAACTTTCACATTAGATCCCATATTATTCCATAGGAGGCAAGTTTATTTTATTTTTTTGATATCGGGGATAAATTATATAGCTCACATGGGGGTGTTTGAGACGACCTCGACAAAAAAAAGCGTTTTAGATGAATAATTTGTTTGTTTATGAAGATATCGTAACGAAATTTGGTATTCGAAAGTTTTTTACAGTTCCCAATCACTGTACCAAATTTGATCGAAATCGGTTGACTATATCATATAGCTCCCATAGGACCGATCGGTCAAAATAACTTTTTTAAAGAAAAATTCGCTATATTTCGTTGTTTAATAAAGATATCCTAACCAGATTTGGCGTTTGGAAATTTTTTAGACCATTTAAGCAATGTGCCAAATTTGAACAAAATCGGTTGACTATATCATATAGCTCCCATAGGTCCGATCTTCCAAAAAATCGATTTTTTAACAAAATTTGTTGTGTTTCGTTTGTTTTGTGAAGATATTAAGAAATTAACTTGGCGTTCGTTTTTTATAGTTCCTAAGCACTGTACTAAATTTAATCCAAATCGTTTGACTAGATCATATAGCTCCCATAGGACCAATCAGTCCAAAAACACGTTTTTTATACAAAATTCGATGTGTTTTGTTTGTTTGTAAAGATATTTGAAATAAATTTGGCATTCATATCTGTTTTAAGGTATTTAAGCACTGTGTCAAATTTTATTGAAATCGGCTGACTATATCATATAGCTCCCATAGGAACGATCGGTCAAAAAAAATGTTTGCTTAAAAATTCTTCTGTATTTGGTTTTTTGTGAAGAAATCGGACTTTATTACAAGCTAGTGGTACAGGGTATCCTAAAGTCGTCCGCGCCCGACTTTACGTCCGCCATTTTTTTACTTTTATATATTTAACTACTAGTTATAATAGTTATTATATATTATAATAAATTGGCGATGAAAGCATGAGAGAACAAATGTTTATACTATAGCATAAAAAAACAATCTCAAGTACTATCATTACCTTGCACAACCAAAATTAAAAGCTCGTGGGCGTGTGCTTTGATACACTTTAGAGAGTATATGAGTTATTCTGTAGAGTTAAAAATATGTAGAATCAATTCGGGTAGTTAGGAATATCTATGTTCGAAAAGAACTCATCTTAACTATGTTCTAACTTTCGAATGCATATTAACCAGGAGCGGATCCAGGATTATGGTAAGGGGGGGGTCCAGAGAAATCTGTCCAGAGAAATCCATCTTTTATAATTGTGAAAAATATTTTTATTAGGGTTTTCTGATCCCGAAGGGGATCTAATCGATGTAAATAATATATCCTCAAAAATACAAAAGGTTTACGGCGAATATAGTAATCAAAAGTTTTTTAGAGTGTTTAAGAATCGATTATTTTAACATTTAGCCATGAGCTTTTTTAAAAATGTTTGTAGGGTATTCATTGGTAGAGCAACAACGCAATGACTATTCATTTTTTTCCGAACTTTGTATCTATGTTGAACGTAGAGAGTGCACTCATTAACCCATTTTAGTATGACTGTCTTTTGTCAATGAAATCTAAGCTTTTTTTGGTAAAGCTTTCAAGATAAACAAGTTATCCGATGTAAAAATCTACATAAATAGACGAAAAGTTTGTCAGAGACTTTTATTCATAGTCAGTTCAGTCGTTAGACATAGCACACGGGATTTTGTTTAAATTTTCAACAAAAAAAAACCTTGTTAAGATGGTGAAATCAAATGAAAAGCCAAGTGTAAACATTCCAGAATGGCTAAATGAGCAAGTTTTGGTAGAAATTCTACAACAAGATTATAAAGATTTTAAGGCGATTAAGCAATATGATATTGGACCTACAGCGGGTTGTGGCGAAAATTATTCAACTGTGGTTTTGAGAGCAACAGCTCTGGTGGAACTAAAAGGTATTTGGGACTTAAATTTTGAAAAAGAAAAGTTGGCCTAACATAAACTTTACAGATGGCAGCCAAGTGAATACCTCGTATATGTTTAAGATCTTGCCCAGCTCTGAGAGAGCGCGTGCAATGGTAACCGAGTGGCGTGTTTTTGATAAGGAAACGAATACGTACGAAAACTATTTGCCGGAGTTTGAGCAAATGTACAAAGATGCTAACAAAGAAGTGACATTTGGTCCGAAATACTTCAAAACTACGGTCCAGGCTGATGAGCTACTGGTAGCTTTGGAAGATCTGGGCAATAAGGGCGCCAAGAATATCAATCGTCACGATGGCTTGGATATGCAGCATACAAAAGCAGTGTTGGAAAAACTGGCACAGTTTCATGCCGCATCGGCAGTGCGTTTTGAACGCAAAGGTGCCTATCCGGAGATCTATAATAGAAATATAAACAGCCCAGCGAATGAAAAAGTTGTAGAATATCGTAATCAAATAGCGAAGGTAGTCTTGAGCTGCTTACCGCTCTACGAAGCCGAAAACTTAGAAACAGTGTTGGTAAGTATTGTGATTACTAAAAGGGGTTACAAACTTTGTTCTTTAGACCAAACTTATTTTTTAGCAAACGTATACTGCCGATCAGCCAGATATGTTCCAGTCTATCGCACCCAAATTTGGCGATGAATTTCGTGTAATTAATCACGGCGATGCTTGGTGTAATAATATGATGTTCAGGCATGACGAGGCGGGAAACATTCTCGAGACCTATCTGATAGATTTACAAATGAGTCGTTATGGCTCGCCCGCTCAGGATTTAATATATCTGATACTCTCTTCTGTGCATATTGATTTAAAAATATCGAAATTTGATTATTTTATATATTATTATCACGAAAAACTTGTCGAGAATCTTAAATTGCTGTCATATCCCAAGAAACTGCCCACATTGCGTGGCCTGCATAAAGCTCTTTTCGATCACGGTGATTGGGGTAAGTTGAAAAGTTTATCTTAAAGTTATTTTAACATTGAACATTTCCTTTTATAGCCTACATTGGTCTCATTTTTTTGTTACCTATCGTGCTATTTGAAGCCAATAAAGATGCCAATATGGATTCCCTGATGGATACTGATAAAGCCAGTGATATGCGTACCGAAATGTATCGTAATCCACGCTTAGCACAACAATTGAAAAAATTGTTACCCTGGGCCTATAATCGGGGTTATTTTGAACCAGCGAGCAAAGCAGATTCTTCAAAGTAATACGCTATAGAACCACTAGGTGGTCAAACACTTAAGATAATTGTTTAGTAAAAATACTAGATAGCTGAGATTATCTTTTTTTATACTAACTCACTATGATTTTTAGTAAGATCGGAACTCATTAGAGTAAACGCTTATCAATTTTTTAATCTTATCTGTAGTTCATAAAATTTGTATATAGTATAAAGTATCTTTAAGAATAAAAGGCGTGTAATTACATATAATAGAATGCTTACTTTTTGGGAAAAGTTTGCGGGGTATTCAACTATACAACAACTATGTAACGACTTCTTTATCATCTTACTTTTCGGACTTTAACTTATGTAGAGGGAATATTCTCAGTTCTCATTACCTCATTTCATTATGACATCGAAGCTTTTTGTGACAAAGCTTTTTGAGATAAGTTTTTCGAAGTAAAAATCGAAATAAATAGCCGGCTACATTAGTTGGAGGCTTGTGTTCAAATCAATAGGTCAAACATAGCGCACGGAATTTTATTTCTAATATCGAAAAAAAGAAAAAACATTGTTAAGATGGTAAAGTCAAACGATAATCCAAGTGAAATCGTACCAGAATGGCTAAATGAGCAAGTTTTGGTAGAAATTCTACAACAAGATTATAAAGATTATAAGACGATTAAGAAATATGATATTGGACCTACAGCGGGTTGTGGCGAAAATTACTCAACTGTGCTTTTAAGAGCTACAGTGGAAGTAGAACTAAAAGGTATTGTTATATAAAACCCATCTATTAAAAACTTTATCTAAGCTAAGCTCTATAGATGGCAGCCAAGTGGATACCTCGTATATGTTTAAGATCTTACCGAGCTCCGAGGCGGGTCGCGCCTTGGTAACCTCCTGGCGTGTTTTCGATAAGGAATCTAATACGTACGAAAACTATTTGCCGGAATTTGAAAAAATGTACAAAGATGCCAAAAAAGAAATCACATTTGGTCCGAAATACTTCAAGACCACGATCAAGAATGGTGAGCTTTTGGTAGCTTTGGAAGATCTGGGCAATAAAGGCGCCAAGAATGTTAGTCGGCACGATGGCTTGGATCTGCAGCATACAAAAGCAGTGTTGGAAAAGCTGGCACAGTTTCATGCCGCATCGGCAGTGCGTTTTGAGCTCAAGGGTGCCTATCCGGATATCTATAATAGAAATCTTAACAACCCGCAAGACGGTAGATTTGTAGAATATCGTAATAATATAGCGAAATTAGTTTTGAGCTGCTTGCCGCTCTACGAAGCCGAAGATTTGAAAACAGCGTTGGTAAGTACTTTGTTTACAAATATCGCTCTTCAGTCAACTCTTTTTTTTTTAGAAAACGTATACCTCCGATCTGCCAGATCTGTTCCAGGCTGTTGCACCCAAATTTGACGATGAGTTTCGTGTTATTAATCACGGCGATGCTTGGTGTAACAATATGATGTTCAGGCATGATGAGGAGGGCAACATTCTCGAAACCTATCTGATAGATTTACAAATGAGTCGTTATTGCTCGCCCGCTCAGGATTTAATCTATTTTATACTCTCTTCTGTGCACATCGACTTGAAAATATCGAAATTCGATTATTTCATACATTACTATCACGAAAAACTAATCGAAAATCTTAAATTGCTGTCATATCCCAAGAAACTGCCCACATTGCGTGGCCTGCATAAAGCACTTTTTGATCACGGTGATTGGGGTAATTGAAAACTTTACCCTAAAGTTTTTTCAAAAACTAATGATAATTTTTCCTTTATAGCCTACAATACTCTCTTTTTTTTGTTACCTGTTGTGCTGTGTGATGCTAGTAAAGATGCCAATATGGATTCCCTGCTGGATGCTGATAAAAAAAATAATATGCATACCAAAATGTATCGTAATCCGCTCTTAGCACAACAATTGAAGAAAATTTTACCCTGGGCTCACAATCGTGGTTACTTCGAACCAGCGAGCAAAGCAAGTTCTCCAAAAGAATGCACCTAAAATAATAGCTGGAACAACTAGGTGGTCAAACTGTTAATATTATTGATTAGTATAAAAATAAAAGATTGCTGAGATAAAGTTTGTTTTATACTAAGTCACTATGATTAGTAATAGGAGCTAAAACTAAGCAATTTAATAAACGCTTATCAATTGTATACTCTTATCTGTAGTTTATACAACTGTTATACCTACACTGCATCTTTAAGAATGTAGGGTATATATAGCTTCACTTAGAGTTGGTAACTTCGAAGATCATGAAAGTTACGTTAAGTATGATCAATGGGACATTATTATTATTGGGTGTAGAAATGAAGTGCGACCCAAGTGGATCTATTGTACCCCCTTTATGGCTCAGACTTTTCCCAAGAGTCCTTTAGCCTGCATGTATTTCAGTACTATATTTGGACTTATAACAACGATCTTCGGTGGGAGAACGCACGTGCCCAGGAGCTTGTTTCTTTTACCGGCATTTGCCAACCATTCACATAATGCATGCGAAGAAGTTTCTTTCTCCATGGTACAGAAGCTACACAGTCCACTATCCGCTATGCCAATTTTGTTGTTTTTTTTTCAGAAGGCCCGTCAGGATTCTCACGGTGTTCTTTCCGTGAGTTATCATGACTTTGAACGTCTTTCGATTGTAGATGGAGAGAAGGTTTAAGCCCTGGTATCTGTGAAGCAGTCGTTTGTTATTCTCCTCTAATCTCAATAGGTTAGAGGTTGGTTACGTGATTACCAATCCCACAGTGTGGTTCAGTTCAACGGGACATAGATAAGTCGATATAGATAGTTTTTAGAGTTTGTTTTCTTTAGTACATGACAGGAAACAAACTTATATTATTTTTCCAATATCGGAATTATCGGCCATAGTGGCACACTTAAAAATATGCCCGGTTGTAAAAAAACCTTTTTAGGGCATTATTCTTTTTTGCAAGTTTTTGATTACCAAGCACTGTCTTGAATTGTATCCATATATGTTTACTATAAGATTTACTCCCAATTCGTCGAAAGATTTTTTAAGACCAGAATTCGTTGGTAGAGGGTATTCCAAAATCGCGCATCAGTCTGTCTGTCGAAAGTATGTAAGCTGTTATTAGGGCATTGCCATCTTGGAGCATCTCCTCCAGGATGGTTAAAGAATGCCATAACTACCTCCAAAATCTGTCCGCACGGAATAAAGTCGTCCTATGTTGGGTGCCTGGACACTCGGGAGTAGATGGTAACACTATCGCTGACGATCTAGCACGACTGGGTGCCTCCACCCTGACTACATCTCCTGCGCCGTTTTGTGGTATTGGCTGGTCCACAATCAAAGCCATGATGAGCAAATGGGCCGCTGGAGAACATAGGAGATACTGGTTCGCCCTTCGGGGGCTTCGTCAAGCAAAAGTGCTTGTCAAACCTCTAAATGCGATCAAGACAAAAGGTTTTGGCAGAGCGGATCTAAAGCTACAGGTAGCTTACCTATCTGGCCGCCACACTGTTAGATACCATCTACGGAGATTTGGCCTATCGGACTCTTCAGAGTGCAGACTCTGTCTAGAACACGATGAAACCTCCAGACATATTTTCTGTGACTGCCCAGCGCTGGTATGGAACAGAGCCTGTCTTATGGGAAAGGAACGGATTAGTCTCTTCCAACTCAGGTCAATACCAACAAAAGACCTACTGCTATTCATGCGGAAAGCGGAAAGTCTTTTGCCTTAACTTAAGGGTATGGTACAAAAGACCTTTTGGTTGCAGTGCCTCACTTCTCAGTGAGAAACACTTTTTCCGGGGAAAAAAATGTGCTTTGAGGACTGATTGACTGTCAGGGAGTATTTTAATCTTAACTCTTTTGAGTCCTCTTTTGGATAGAAGCTCCACTATTTCGATTGTGTTCATTCCAGTGTGTACAGTTCCGCTTGGAAAATTGTGGTGTTATTACGTAAGGTAATTGATTTTTGTGCTCTGGGTCCCAGCTCCTACCTCTGGTATTCCAGCTCCTACCTCTTCAAGCGCTTTTGATCAATCTGTGTACCATTTTGGTGAGTCGTCATGTAACCAGATTGGGTTAGCATTTCATTCCTCTCTTGATGGAAATACCAAAAGGTTTATCGTAGATTTTGGAGTCTATAAAAGCTAGAGACTCGAATTTTTATCGGGTTAAGCAGATTAAGCTTATTGAATTAAATACAATATCTTATCCTGTTCCCACCTAATAGAATTTCTTACGTTCTAGCTTCCAGTTGGAACGTTCTTCGAAATATATTTTATACACTGAAAAAATGTAGAGTATCTCACTTCGTCAGGCACCTCCTCGACTGTATCACATTCTAATTTAATTTCTTGTCGCATAATTTCACATATTTTTCTTTTCTTGCAATCAGAAATTGGCTTGGAGTACAAATTTTATAAAACCCAAAACAATGCCGTAAATAGTACTACGCCCGGAATCATTAACTTTTAATAAAACTTTTATAAGCGCTGGTCTATAAGTACCCATGTTGATATAGCCCAAAAGCTGTCGTTCAAACTGATAAAATTGCAGCCTTATCAGCTCTAAATACGATTGGGCATGCCTTTTGCAGTCACTGTATGTGTTTTTTTTTGGAATAAATAGCAATACCATTTCGATAGCTAACCTTTAGTTTAAAATTATTCGTTCAATCGTGCGGACCGCAGCGGACGAGCTCGTATTTCGTGTTGTTTAAAATATTTCATTATGGGGGGTAGAAATTCTAAAAAAAGCTATAATGTGGAATCTGTGGATTCATCGCCGAAAGCGTCGTCTAATAATAAATCCACAGCACCCCGATCAACGAGCACACCGGTAGCTGCACCCACGCCCGTTGCTGCACCCGAACCCGCACACGCACCCATTGTCATTAATACCGAACAAGTGCCCCAATGGATTAACGAGAATCATTTCGTGAGTGTACTGAGCGCAAATATCGCTCAGTTCTCCAAAATTAAAAGCTTCTCCGTGAAGCCAGCTTTGTCGGCGGGAGAGAACTACGCTACGCTCATGCTAAGAGTGAGCATTGAGGTCGAGCTTAATGGTGAGTATTTACATACTATTTTTAGATCAGTTGGGATATTTACGATAGTACGTATTGGGTATAGAAATATGCAATCCCACTGAGCTATTTTTTTTTTTTGTAATCTTATCTTTTGGTATTATTATTTTGATTTGTGTTTAAATTAAACGCACTCAGCTTGGCGGCCTTCAACTTGTACGAAAATAATACGCTTTGCTATCGATATAATAATTATATCAATTATATCATAATTAGTCATGGAGTTTTGTTATGACCGTAAATAAAAATTTACGTGCTAATTATCTGGTGAACAAAGGCATATTTTTATAGGAATTAGGGAAACGAGCATTTGTGAAATTGCAGAAGAGTACTTAAAGGTAGAAAAAGATATCTGACGGTTCTTGCAAGTAATTCATCTAGTATTTAGTCCAGTAAAGAAATAAGAATGTTCCCCACAACCCTGCAGCCCCGTTTTATAGGCCACTGTAGGTAAAGGGTTTGTCGAGTACAGAAGATTTTACAGACTGTCAACAAGTTGGTGAACAGATAAAGCTATCGTCTTACTTATCACTGAAACAGAAGTATTATAAATAAAAGTTCATAAATCCCAATTAAACATAGATCAGAACATAGATTATAAGTCCTCTAATTACCTTGAATCCGCATGCGGCACGGGTTGGATCCTGAAGTAGGGAGAAAAAGAATCGGAGTGAAATCTGTATACAGATAAAGCTATATCGTCTTACTTATCCCTGAAACAGAAGTATTATAAATAAAAGTTCATAAATCCCAACCAAACATAGATCTGCGTAATCTTATATGCTTCTCGTTCTTTAGGGTTCTTTAGTTATAAGTCCTCTAATTATCTTGAATCCACATGGGGCGCGGGTTGGATCCCGAAGTAGGGAGAAAAAGAATCGGAATGAACTCTATATGTCATCCCTAAGGAACCATATAGTCCTTCAGATATTAAAGCCAAACCTACCCAAAATAATACGCGTGCTCTTAATTATAACTGGTTTTTGGTTTCGGACTCTCTAGTCATCTTGTATGGGTATACGAATGGTTTTTTGCAGGTAGACTACCGCAGCCCAAAAGTAACCATGGATTTCTTAAAAGAAAAGCAGAATGGACTTTATCTGGTCATATTTTTCCAGTTCCTTTAACTATTACCCCGGGGTCAAGGAGGTAGTGACAGCAACCTTTGGATAATGACATAATCTTAAAAAGAATACAGCATCTTCTAGTGCTCTTAGTCCATTTCGATTGAGTTCGGAGTGAGCGATGCCCAAGATGGCAGGTCGTCTGTCTATCTGTATAAACACCTAGATAACAGATTATATGCATTATTTTCCCATGAAAGAAAGAATTATTTTATTTTTATCTTTCACGTGTTATGGATGTTCTCATGAACGTTTCGATACATTTCAAATCTGATTTTTACGTGTGTTAGATGTTGTCAATTTGGAGGTTTTAGCCCTATTTTTTTGATATCGTGAATATAGCATAGTAGAAAATTCTTCAACATCGGGTATTGCACATTAAGTGCAGACAGAAGCGTAGTCGGGAAGGGGTTTAAATGTAGATTCTGAGGGGCATGAATTTATTAGAGATGCGAGCTCTCTTAAGAATACTTAAGTTTGTCCATACGTCTAGATAAGCTAACTAGAGAATCTAACGATGTTTATACACTTTAAGAGTATTCAAAAAGTTTGGGCAGGACAACGTCTGCCGGGCTCACTAGTCATATTATAAGCTCTTATAGGGCTCTTTTTAGAGGACCTCAAAAAAAAACATTTTAGATGGATAATTCGTTGGTATTTGGCAGTCTTTTAGTTTTCCCTAGCTCATAGCTCTGATCAGTCAGAGAAAGTAAGAGCAAGAGAAAACAAACTTTCAGATTAGATGTTTTCCCACGGAAGAAAAGTTTAATTTATTTGTTTGATATCATATTTTAAAGCTGTTATAGGGGAGGGCCTTATAAAAAAAACCAACTGTTTTAGAAGAATAATTTTACATTCTTTTAGGTTTCCCCTTCGTCTGTGGCCGAAATTAACGTAAGCCCGTTTTTCTGTATAGCGGTGTTACGACATAACCTCAAAAACCCAATATAAAATTTTGTTTAAGTCTGGAAGCATGACGACCCCAAAAAGTAGGTTGTCAGGAATCTATTTAAAATTCACAGGAGACAGTCCTTCTATTATGTTATATTAATGTTAAAATTCGTATCATTTAATCGGGCCAAAAGCAATCTACCAAATGTTTTCCCAGACAAAAATTATTCTTTTAAGTTTACTAAATTTCATCACCTTTTTAAGCTCTACAAATGTGTTAAATTTCAGATAATTCCACCAAGCCGGTCTCCTTTATGTTGAAAGTACCACATGATAATCCCGGAATGGAGCAATTGCTGCAAATGTCAAATTTCTTTAATATTGAGAATACGGCATATTTGGATATTGTACCAAAACTCGAAACGCTTTACAAGAACAAAGGCCTAGACATAACCTTTGCACCGCGTGCCTACCGATTTAATAACTCCGAAGAACCTAAACTAAACAACACTGTACTAATGGAAGATCTGGGAACAAATGGTTTTAAGAACATTAATCGTTTGAATTGTTTAAATTTGGAACAAACCAAAATTGCTTTACGAAAACTGGCACAATATCATGCAGCTACGGCGCATTACGTCACTGTACATGGTCTATATGAAGGTTCATTTGTTTCCGGCATGTTTCAAAAAGATGATCCACAAGCTATAGCCATGATAGAATCTATGATGGGTTCATTCCAAAAACTGTTTTTAGCCAATTTGAAGACATATAACTACGGTGAAGAGGTCTATGACAAGATGGTAAGCGGTCTATGGTAATATTTGTTTAAAAGTAACTAAATATAATCTTTAGGTAAAATACTTTTCCAATATGAGCGCCGAGTTTGTACTTATGACTGACTACAATCCCGACGAGTTCAATGTGCTTAATCACGGCGATTGCTGGATGAACAATCTACTGTTCAAACATGAACCAGCGGGTGATATAAGCGATATGTACTTTGTTGATTTCCAAAATCCCAAATATGGCACTCCCGCACAAGATTTACTTTACTTAATCATGACATCCGTACACATTGATCATAAGTTAAAAGATTTTGAGTACTTGATACGTTACTATCATGACAATTTGGTTGAGCATCTCAAGCTGCTGGAGTATCCAGAAAAAATACCCCATTTACGTGATTTACATATGTCGTTGTATAAATACGGAACCTGGGCTTTGAGTGGAGCTATTATAGTGCTGCCCGTGGTGCTATTGGATTCGAGTGATAAGTCTACTTTCGAGAATTTTATAGGTAACAATGCAGAGGGAGAACAATTTAAAAACTTAATGTATACCGGCGAGCGTTATCGTAAATATATTGGAGAGATTTTGCCATGGTTGGACAATCGGGGCTTACTGGATTCATAGTAAGTGTGAAGAGTTCCAGACGAAACAGTTTTAATTCTTCTTCGTTTGCTTTATCCAATCAGCACTTTTACTATTCCCAAAAAGGCAACAGAGGAGGTTAAAGAAAGGTAAGCAAGTGTGAAGAATTCTTGACGAAATAGTTCCAATTCTTCTACGTCTTCTTTCTCTATTCAGCACTGTTACTCCCGCCGCAGAACCAATACAGGCGATTAAAGAAAGGTAAGAAGAAGAATATGATATACCGTAAGATACTCAATTCTCTTGACTTTAATTCGGAATGCATGAGCAAAGGTTCTGAAAAAATAGGATAACTCATAGAAATAATTGAAAACGGATTTGTAGGTTAGACCTGTGTTTCAAGAACTCCGTATCCAAATTCAGTGTTCTTTTATAACCTCAAAAGAGTTCATAATATCCAGTGTATTAATGGTTGTATCAGAACTCTGACAATTTGTGACTTTTAGACTTTAGTTTCGGATCGAGCGATCCCAAAAACGTATATTAAACTTTGATCTGACCTCCGTAATTCACA
This sequence comes from Chymomyza amoena, assembly GCA_037043745.1. Lineage (NCBI taxonomy): Eukaryota > Metazoa > Arthropoda > Insecta > Diptera > Drosophilidae > Chymomyza > Chymomyza amoena. The sequence goes on from JBAMAX010000082.1 coordinate 39,659, forward strand.
CGCCAACCAACTTAAGACATTCAATTCATATTCATTCGAGACATACTGATTATTATATTCCCTGAACTTTTCTGGACATCCAAGAAGCTGAGAACACTGGACAACCAACTTAAGACATTCAATATTTATATTGAGACATACCGATTATTATAATCCATTAACTTTCCTGGACATCCAAGAAGTTGAGAACACTGAACAACCAACTTAGGACATTCAATATTCATATTTATTCGAGACATACCGATTATTCTATTCCCTGAACTTTCCTGGACATCCAAGAAGTTGAGAACACTGAACAACCAACTTAGGACATTCAATATTCATATCGAGACATACCGATTATTATATTCCCTGAACTTTTCTGGACATCCAATAAGTTGAGAACACTGGAGTCGTTCCTGTGCGGCTTTAAAATTCCCTGCGATCACAGTAGATATTTTTGTTTCGAACTCAATGAAAAATTTCATCTACGGATCGGACATTAAAGCATAAAGGTTCAAGAATCCTGACTAGTCTTTTTTTTATAAACCAAACTTAATTTCTATTGCACTGCATTCTAATCAGAACTGTAATTATTTTCTAGCATTCCTGCAACTCCCAAAAAACCAGAGCGTCCCGAATGGTTGGACTTTAAAGACTTTAGCTACATAATTGCAGCAGCCGACTCCGAATTCGATAAAATCTTGGATGGCACTGTTTCCCCGGCTACCAAGCCAGGTGATAATTACGCCTCCAAATTGCTCAAAATCGATGTAAATGCACAGCTTAAAGGTTTGTTAAGAAGACTCTTCAAATAAAAATGGTTCCCTAAAATGTATCCGAATTTTTTGCAGACAACAGCACCAAAACGTTTTCCTACATCCTGAAGCTGCTGCCCAATGTAGAAGTTGAACTTACACCATTTAATCTCTTTCCTAAAGAGAAAAAGGTCTATGAGACAATAATACCAGGCTTTGAGCAATTATATAAGGATGCGGGACTTTCGGTAACCTTCAGTGCCAAGTCCTACAGATTTTGGAAAGAAATTCCCGAGCAATATGTACTTTTGGAAAACATACAGCCACTGGGCTTCAAAATGTGCGATCGTATGCATGGACTGGATCTGGAGCATACCAAGAGTGTGCTCAAAAAGTTGGCTCAATGGCACGCGGCCTCCTTGCGCTATAAGGAACTTAATGGAGCCTACGACGAGCTGTTCATTAATGGCATATTCCGTGAAGAAACGCGTGAATTCTTTCATAATATGCTATCATCCTCCACCAAACCCTATTTTGATTCTGTTAAGAAATTTGATGGTGTCGACGAATGCGTATCCAAACTGGTAAGCATTTTTTTGGAAAACCCTAAAAACTTTTTGTGACGTTTGACTTTATTAGGAAGCAATTTGGAGCACACATACGGATAGAGTTATAGAGGATGCCAAGATTGATGAAAACGAATTCAATGTTCTCAATCATGGAGATTTGTGGATAAATAATATCATGTTTAAATATGATGCTGCTGGCAATATACAGGAAACATATTTGTTGGATCATCAAGTTGCAAAATATGGCAATCCTGCACAGGATTTGTATTATTTCCTTATGTCATCGACACAACTGGACATTAAGGTCGATAAATTTGACTATCTAATCAGATGCTATCATGAGCACTTGGTAGAGCATGCCAAACTCTTGAAATACACAGGATTTGTGCCCAATTTGAAGGAAATGCATATTATATTGCTGAAGCACCCTGTATTCGGTAAGTAAAACAAATTTTTTTAAGTATTAGAAAAAAACTAGTAGCAGAGTTTTGAAAATCTTTAAGAAGTTTAAATAAGCCTTTATAGGCTACCAATATGGGCTTTGTGAAGCTTATCAATGTTCGAAAAATCTCAGTATCCGATAGTTTTGACATATATAAAAAATGATGTTTTTTAGAGGAAATGCCAAAACTCTGAAGTACTACTGTATTAAGACCTTGGGTTCAGATTTATTATATTTTATTTGTTCCGGAACCTACAGATCATATCAAAATTTACTCCAAAAAAAAATGGAAAATCGAATACATAATATAAGTATGTCACTCCTGGCTGGAACATAGGGCGGAAAGTTCAGATTTCACAACCTCAAAATAATTAAAAATAAATTGTTGAAAAAAATAAATCGATGGTTTGTGGGATTATCTCAGATTGAAAAAAATACATGTTTTTCGTCATTTGAATGTGGTCGATGGATAATATTGAAGCTGACACCGGTTCAAACTAGTCACTTTCTTATCATGCAGAGGAGTTTGATGTTATAGTAATAAGTAATTTTATTTTCAATAAATACGTACAGTTTTGTTTATTTACAGTGCCAAATAGCGTGAAATTGGCTTCATCAGTCATTAAAATTTAGCTCCCAAAAATCGATGCAATTACATTTAATGAACATTGTCAATATTTCCGTGCGTTCTTTGAGCTGAATACGATTCAAAGTTTAAAATTGTAATGCAATAACCTTTCCAAAATGATGTTCGACGACGTCAATCGGTTAAAATCTGTCAAAGTTATTCAATAATTATCCACCGACTACATTCAAATGGCGCAACCTGTACTATTTTTCATTTAATTTAAATATAATTCAAAAATAATAAAGTATTTTTTTAATTATTAAAATTAAATATTTATTTTTTCATTTTAAAAAATTAATTTTATTTTTTTAAAAAATTAATTTTATTTTTTTAAATAAAATAATTTTATTTTACTTTTTTTAAATATAATTTTTTAAAATAAAATACTTTAATTTTTTTTAAATAAAATTATTTTTCAAACTACTTTAAGCTTTAAAAAATAATACTACAAAATTTAATACAAAATATTTATGTTTTATTTTATATTTTTTTTAAAAATTTTAAATTAAATTATGAAGTTCCAAATGCCATGTAAAATCTAAAAAATATTTTATTAAAAATTAATCCTTTTGCTTAGATTTTTTTTTTAGCTTTAAAAGGAAAAATTTGTGTTTTTTGTTTGTATTTTATTACTTTTAAAATTAAATATTTTAAGAATAACTTTTTTAATGTGTAACAAAAAAAAAGTATCTTTTTGATCAAATTTGTTTCAATTGATGAAACCTAATATCTAAAATCTTTCAGCTGTTGGCACCGCAGCGGGCACCCTGACCATGTGCCTGGCGGAACCTGAAAAGGACTTGAATATCGATACCTTTACTAAGGATAATGAAGCCGCAGCAGCTATTCTGGTCAAAATGTATGACAATGTTCGTTATAGGGCTCATTTCGAGCGAATAATGCCCTGGATGAACCGAAGAGGTTTATTGGATCTTTGATATTTTAAAACTAATTATAATTCTTGTTAAATAAAAATAAAAATAAATGGTATTTTGTCGCAAAGAGTTTTGAGCTTAAAAAATAATCAAATTTTGGAATGAGCTAGGGAAAAAAAAAATGTTAAATAAATAAAAATAATAAAAAAATAAAAAAATAAAATAATAATAATTAATAATAAACCAATTTGTATTTCGGATATATTAAGGAAAATCAAATTTTAATTCTAGTTTTTTTTTTACTTCAAAGAAAAATATTTTTGTTTTTTTTTAGGGCTCATTTCGAGCGAATATAATAAAAAATAAAAATAAATATAAATAATTAATAATAAATATAATTATTTTTAAATAAAAAAAAAACGGAATTTTGTCCCAAAGAGTTTTGAGCTTAAAAAATAATAAAATTTTGGAATGAGCCACGAAAAAAAAATTGTTAAATAAATAAAAATAATAAAAAAATATTAAAAAAAATAATAATTAATAATAAACCAATTTGTATTTCGGATATATTAAGGAAAATCAAATTTTATTTCCAATTTTTTTTACTTCAAACAAAAAAATTTTCGTTTTATTAGAATATATTCTAAAATCGTTTACTCTTTATAATAAAGAGTATTTCTTTAATTTTAATTTAAAAACTGTATAGAGAGATTGATTTCGTTAGTTTTTGGAACAAAGATGCAGAGCAAACAATGAAAATCCAAAATATAATTTAAAAAAAAAATTATTTCGTAGCATCCGTAATATCGATACATTAAGAACAGAAAAGGTACACACGGAAAGGCATATCGTATAAATAAGCCAAGTATTATTGCAATCAACTCACAAATTTAAATATTGAAAAAAATTTCTAAAAATAATTTTCAAATCAACCCTTTTTGGAAAAAACAAATATTCTGTAAAGTCTAAAACATTATTTTAAAATTTCGGTATGTTTCCTATTATCGGATTTTTTTTTGTTATTTGGTAATTAATTATTTACAAAATTATATTCCCAACAATGTCTGACTCTTAAAGAAGCAAAAATTTCCACTAATTTTCTGCTGCGTAAATCAATCTTAGAATAAAACCACTCAAATGAGTAGCTACTGTACAAACAAGCATTTCATATCATTAAGCAAACGCAAGAGAACTGCAGTGATCTCATCTGCGAGAGAGAGAGCAAAGAAAAAGCTCTCAGCTCAGAAAGAGACGCAAATGCAGATTTTGCGCTCAGTCGTGTTGCAACCAGCGTCAGAGTAAGACGCGTACGGAATGGAATCTCAAAATACGCCCAGTTGGTTAAATCGAGAATTATTTAGTGGTCTGCTCAAAGAATATATTCAAGAATTTAAAAGCATAAATGATTTTAGTATCGAGCCAGCCATAAGTTGTGGCGAAAACTATTTGACTACAGTGCTGCGCATACAAATAGAAGCGGAACTCCAAGGTAAGTTCTAGATGTTCTCAAAAATGACATAAAATTTCAATCATCAATCTAAAACAAACAGATAACACCATCCGGCAGTTGAACTACATAATAAAACTTCCACTGGTTAATGACCGCGGTGACGATCATGATTTTCACTCATTTTTTGTCACGGAATTGGATATGTACGAATCTCTGGTACCAGAGCTGGAAGCTATGTATGCCAAGCACACGGAACTTGCCGTGTCCTTCAAACCACAGCATCTAAAATTCCCAGAAATGCCATTTAAATGTGACTACATACTTTTGGAGGATCTGCGTCCGAAGGGCTACAAAAATCTGCCGCGTACTTTAGGATTAGCCATGCCCGAAATTGAGGCTGTGCTCAAGAAACTTGCGCAGTGGCATGCCGCATCTGCTATGCGCGTTGTAGAGCTGGGCGATTATGAAGATACCTATAGAAAAGGTTATTTTACGGAGGAATTTAGTAAAATGGTGGAGAATATGAATAACGTCTTCAATATGCCATTTTTGGAGTGCATGCAGCAGTATAATATGCATCCAGGGCATATGCAAGTAATTGTGAGTAAAATTAAAAAAAAAAAATTCAAACAAAGAGGCTAAAAAAAGGAAAAACCTTTGGAAATTTTATAGTGATTTTTTTAGAAAGTAAAATAAGTAAGGTTTTTAAAGCCTTTGAAAAGCCTATAGTTTTTCCATTGGATTGGATAACAAATGATTACAGAAGCTTGTTTTTAAAACTCGAATATTATTTGGGTCGGTCTCTAATCCAAACAATAGAATACAATTTTTATACCCTGAACCGTATGGTACCAAGGGTATATTGAGTTTGTGCAAGCCGAAAATGTATGTAACATATAGAAGGAGACGTCGGAGACACCCCAAAGTTACCTAATATATGATCAGGGTGAATAGAGAAGTCGATGTCCGTCTGTCCGTCCGTTTGTCCGTCTGTCCGTGTGAACGCCTAGATCTCAGAGATGGTAAGAGCTAGAGTTACCAAACTTTCACATTAGATCCCATATTATTCCATAGGAGGCAAGTTTATTTTATTTTTTTGAAATCGGGGATAAATTATATAGCTCCCATGGGGGTGTTTGAGACGACCTCGACAAAAAAAAAAGCGTTTTAGATAAATAATTCATTGTTTATGAAGATATCGTAACCAAATTTGGTATTCGAAAGTTTTTTATAGTTCCAAATCACTGTACCAAATTTGATCGAAATCGGTGGACTATATCATATAGCTCCCATAGGACCGATCGGCCAAAATAACTTTTTTAAAGAAAAATTCGCTATATTTCGTTTTTTAATAAAGATATCGTAACCAGATTTGGCATTTGGAAATTTTTTACACCACTTAAACAATGTGCCAAATTTGAACAAAATCGGTTGACTATTCATATACCTCCCATGGGGCCGATCTTACAAAAAATCGATTTTTTAACAAAATTTGTTGTGTTTCGTTTGTTTGTTAAGATATTGGGACCAAATTTGACATTCGTGAGTATTTTATAGTTCCTAAGCACTGTACTAAATTTAATCCAAATCGTTTGACTAGATCATATAGCTCCCATAGGACCAATCGGTCCAAAAACACGTTTTTTATACAAAATTCGATGTGTTTTGTTTGTTTGTAAAGATATTTAAAATAAATTTGGCATTCAGATCTTTTTTAAGGTATTTAGGCACTGCGTCGAATTTTATTGAAATCGGTTGACTATATCATATAGCTCCAATAGGAACGATCGGTCAAAAAAAAATTTTTGCTTAAAAATTCTTCGGTTTTTGGTTTTTAGTGAAGATTTCAGACTTTATTACAAGCTAGTGGTACAGGGTATCCTAAAGTCGTCCGCGCCCGACTTTACGTACGCCATTTTTGGATTCTAAGCTACTAAAAAACAACTGAAACGCAAAAGCCGAAACATGAGGCAAATATCAGATAATAGAGTTACTCCCAAGAAGGCTTAAACGCAAGACTAAAACAAATCTAGAAAATAAAATAATAGAGCAATTAAAATATTAATAATAGCAAAATTTTTAAATCAATAATAACATCTATCCTTTCAAGGGAAAGAGGCATTCTTTTTCCAAGCCTTCCCAATACAAAATACTTATTAATAGATTAACAGATTATAAGTTTAATTGGAAATTAAAAAAAAAATCAATTAAACAATCAATTTGTATGAATTGATGACGAAAGCAAATTTTTCGTTGATAATCCCCACAAATTCGCTAGCAATAAATTGTCACATGGTTAAGTTTAACACTTTCTATTATACTATTATTATTTTCTATTATTATTATAGATTTAGTTCTACAGCAATTCGATAAACATAATCCTCAATCACCATAAGCAAGCATAATTTAATAAGCACCAGTCTAACAAACAAATGATGAAGCTTTAAGCAGCTAATGCTTAAACCAGTTGTGAATTATAAGCATATACTAGTGAAATAAAATTTCATAAATTAATCTCTATCTAAACTATGCATAAGAAACTATTTTAATTCAATTAATTTAAATGAATGTTTATTTTATAATGAGAACAAAAAATCTTAATTGAATTATTTGTTTAACATTTTGTTACATCACTATTATAAAAATATTTATATTTTAATTTTTCGTCTAAAGATTCATAATTCATAAAACAAAAGTGGCATAATATTTTAATTTTTAAGCAAGCTAAATAATAGTTTCAACTTCAAAACGGATATATCAAAAAAGTTTTCGTAATTTCCAGAAATAGTTTATTTATTTATATATATATATATTTTTCAAAATTGTTTTTTTAATTTCCTAAAGTGAATTTTACAATAATTTGGCTTTAAATCCGAATTCGATCACAGGAGCTTGTCCCAGATTTTTATAAATTTATGATAACCCATAATAATTAAAATTTTAATAACTTTCCAATTTTTCACCTGCTTTTCAGACCAATTTTACTGCCAAATTGACGGACTTATATATGGAATTTGGTCGCATAGACGATCAAGAATTCAATGTACTCAATCATGGAGATTTCTGGTGTAATAATTTCATGTTCAAGTACAATAACTCGGGTACCATAGAAGATATTTGTTTTTTGGACTTTCAACTGCCCAAGTATGGAACACCAGCTATGGATTTATTTTGCCTGCTAATGTCGTCCCCCAATATGGATATTAAATTGAAAAAATTCGATGATTTAATTACGCATTATCATGAGCAGCTCGTCGCACATCTAAAATTACTCAAATACCCGCGTCAGATCCCCACGTTGTTACAGCTACAAAAGACTCTACAAAAAAATGGTCTATGGGGTGAGCTTAATTCAGAATAAATTTAATCCTATAATAATAATGACTATATTGAAAAATTCCAGCTTTTGTATGCGCACAGCGTATGCTGCCAGTGGCGCTATACCCCACCAGTCCGGAATCCAATGTGGAGAACTTTATGGGCGATTCCGATGTGAGCATGGAATTCAAGCGCAAAATGATGCTAAATCCCAGCTATGTACAGCAAATAAAAATTATTTTACCTTGGCTAATTGAACGTAATTATATTAACTGAATCTCAATTGGCATTGGACAGGTATAAATAGTTATAATTATCTACCTGTAGTATTTGAAAATAACTTGTTAGTATTGAATTCCGTGTATATAGTAATTTAAATTGTTGCATAATTAAGCCAGCCATAATGGAGTTAATTAGAATTAAACTTCTAACGTTGATTGTTGATTGCAGATAAAAATAAATATTTTTACAAAATAGCTAACAATTGTTTTTAGAAAATAAACAAGCAACACCAACTTTGGTATACACTTTACCATCACCAGAAACTTATAACAAAAAATGGCGTACGTAAAGTCGGGCGCGGACGACTTTGGGATACCCTGTACCACTAGCTTGCAATAAAGTCCGGTTCCTTCACAAAAAACCAAAAACAGAAGAGTTTTTTAGCAAAAAAAATTTTTTTTTTTGACCAACCGTTTCTATGGGAGCTATATGATATAGTCAACCGATTTCAATAAAATTTGACACAGTGATTAAATACCTTAAAAAAGATCTGAATGCTGAATTTAGTTCAAATATCTTAACAAACAAATGAAACACATCGGATTTTGTATAAAAAACGTTTTTTTGAACCGATTGGTCCTATTGGAGCTATATGATATAGTCAACCGATTTGGATTAAATTTAGTACAGTACTTAGGAACTAAAAAAACCTCACGAATGTCAAATTTTGTCCCAATATCTCAACAAACAAACGAAACACAACAAATTTTGTTAAAAAATCGATTTTTTGGACGATCTGCCCTATGGGAGCTATATGATATAGTCAAATTTGTTCAAATTTGGCACAATGCTTAAGTGCTCTAAAACATTTCCAAACGCCAAATCCAGCTACGATATCTTTATTAAAAAACAAAATATAGCGAATTTCGATTTAAAAAAGTTATTTTGGCCGATCGGTCCTATAGCAGCTATATGATATAGTCAACCGATTTTGATGAAATTTGGTACAGTGCTTGGGAACCATAAAAAATTTTGAAATACCAAATTTGGTTACGATATCCTTAAAAACAAACGAATTATCCATCTAAAACCTTTTTTTTGGACGAGGTCGTCTCAAACACTCATATGGGAGCTATTGTATATAATTTTTCCACGATATCAAAAAAATAAAATAAACTTGTCTCCTATGGAATAATATGGGATCTAATGTGAAAGTTTGGTTGCTCTAGCTCTAACCATCTCTGAGATCTAGGCGTTCAAACGGACGGACGGACAGACGGACATGGGTATATCGACTTCTCTATTCACCCTGATCATATTTTAGGTAACTTTGGGGTGTCACCGACGACTCCTTCTATATGTTACAAACATTTTCGGCTTTCACAAACTTAATATACCCTTGGTACCATACGGTACAGGGTATAAAAATTTAGTTTTCAATCGAATTAAGCATTGAGATCAGGAAATATAAAAGAAAAAATTTAATGGCCGAATTATGATCCTAATTTTTTTCTTTTCGACCGATCGATCGATTATAGCGAAACGATTTTGAATAAATTTGTTGTTTGGGAGATCTAAAAGACTTACAAATGCCAAACTTTTCATAGTGATTGGGTACATCAAAAATTTGATATCGATATCTGTAAAAATAATGTCTTAAGTTTATTATTGTTTTGGATATAACAAAATAATTCACCAATGGAAATTGTTATATATTTCGACGAAATCGAAAATGTAAAATTAAGCGTCATGCCTTAAAATAATATGATCTCTAAATCCAAGTTACCCTAAGCTTTAGCTTACTTTCGGGGTCTATGACCAAATGTACTCTTTGCATCTTAAGTTATTTTATACTAGTGGGCTCGGCAGACGTTGTCCTGGCCAAACTTTTTGAATACTCTTAAATTAAAGAAACATCGTAAGACTCTCTAGTTAGCTTATCTGGAAAAATATAAGATTTTTAGATTAGTTTGCAGTTCTTTTCAAACTAGCAAACTATTAGTCGAAACTTCACGGGTCTGTCTTGACCGAATTCTTTCACTTTAGATTGATAATTTATTTGATTCGTTGCGTTTCGTCCTCCGCAAAAATTAGATTTGAAATTCATCGACGCGTTCGTAAGAACACCCGTAACACGTGAAACATAAGTATTTTAAATATATGACAAACACAATTAACTAAAAAATATTAGTTAATCTAACAATGTGCAAAATCCCACATTATAAAAAAAAATACAAAAAATGTTTTCCAAAATTACAAAAAAAAAATGTTAGGGGTGGCAACCCTTGGTATTATATAAAAACAAATGTTGGCCGATTCTCAGCCCAGCCCAATAGGCACACAAAATTTCATAAGAATCGGTTCAGACATTTCGGGGGAGTATGGTAACTAAAATTGTGACACGAGAATTTTATATATAAGATATAAAAATATTTCAACTCATTCATATCCATTCATTTGCTTCTAGAACTAGCAGATCGAATGTTTAGGTGCGTCTTGTTTCTTGGTTCTACGATGGTGTGAAGATTTTTGATATTGAACACTTTTCTTCCTACTGAGTTGTACGAAGTATTCCTCTTAATAAAGCAACTCAAAGATAAAGCATTAGGATCGAAGCTCTTCGTCCCTATAAAGCATGCGAAGGCTTTTTCGGTTCATCTTTGTATGAAGCGATTTCCTGAAAAAAGTAATACCATATATGGTCACTACTTGGTCACTGCCGACGAACATTTCTTCTCACATCGTTTTCCAATCTAAGCTTCTATAAAATATTTCAAAATTTCTACTTAGACTATTTTCAGTCAACTGGGTTTATTGCCGAGAAACGGTCCGTGATAATAAAACACTTCGAATGTCGTGATTTGGCTTTCGGTAGCCAAAGAGCTTTACGTATGAGCCATATTTTTCCTCGATATTTTCAAATGTGAAAACGTGTCGCAATTCCATAACTCAACTGCTTCAGTCCGATTCGTTCCAGGTTCTATAAAATATTTCAAAATTTCTACTTAGACTATTTTCAGTCAACTGGGTTTATTGCCGAGAAACGACACTTTGAAAGTTGTGATTTGGTTTTCGGTAGCCAAAGAGCTTAATTTATGAGCCATTTTTTCCACAATATTTTCGAACGTAAAAACGTGTCGCAGTTCCATAACTCAGCTGCATGAGTCCGATTCGTTCCACGTATCTTTAAAAGTCTTAAAATCGGGAAAAGACAATGTTTCGCAACTTCAAAAAAGCTGCTCAAAGTTGACCCAATTTAAGATAACTAAGAATTTCACGTCAACGTTTCTAGAAAATTAAAAACTAAGAGTCAGTTCCACTTTAATGATATTTAAGTTCTATCCCATTTAAGTAAGGAATCCCAAGTTAGTCATAATTAAATTGCATGCAAAAATCATTGTCTTAGATCTCATACTAAAATATCCACAATCAACAAATTCCATGCAATAACAAGACCTTCGACCGATATCAGTGAAAACTTTTTATCTTATTTGGCAAACAAACCGTCGGAACGAGAACAAAACAAAGAACAACTTGTTAGTTTGAAAATACACCAACAGAGAGTTTAGTACAATTAAGTTTTGTACTCGAACAAGTTTTGAGAGCACATAAAAGCTCTCTCTCTCTCTATGAAAGCTTTAAAAACAAAACATAAACAAAGCTAAAAGACAACGGAAGTTCTGCGCTCACAAGAAAGCGAGAGAAAAAGAGAGAACTTTGTTTACAATTTAACCAAACCGGTTTTGTTGACATAGAAAAACAAAACACTTTGATAGCGCTGACGAGTTTTATGTAGCCGAAGGTTGTATACACTTCAATTGAAATAACAAATTAGTCGCTATAATAAACTTTTTGTCTTTCGATTAATTTTTGAGCAGATGAAAAAATATATATAAAGAATTTGCTTGTGAAGATTTTCTTAAAGAAAATTTAAGCAACAGTTTAGAAGACAGTATAGTCGAAATATCTCTCAAGTATTCTAAGAGCATGCTGAACTTCACGAGATATATCATCTGACACGGATTATCGGAGTATGTAAGACTCTACAGTATTAATACCTTGGAAGTAATATTGTAAGTATTGGATTACATTTTGAGAATTGTCTCATTCTACTGGCGATACGGCAGTTGTTGGATTCAAATGAAAATAATAAATTTGAGAATATCTCTAGTGAACAAATACGTCAAGAACTCAAACGTTTAGTATATAAAAATTACTTTTGAAAATTTTGTTGTAAGCATAAAATATCAGCAAAATTAATCAAAATTCTATATATTTTTTACGATATGGAAGTATCTCTACCGTTTGTACTGCTAGGAATCAGAGTATCCGAAACAAGAGACTTTAAAAATCAAAATATTCGCCAAATACCTACAAATAGCTTTCATATGAAATTTAAGAACAACAAACGAATCCATTGATAGCATTTTGTCTTTTAATACAAAGAGTCGGAGATTTAAGATATTTATATTTTTATACGTGACAATTTTCAAATCTTAGTTGTAGAGCTTCTTTTAAAACTAATCTCTATAAATTGTACATATAAACTGATGTATAAATATTATGGTAAATAAAGAAAATTTATTAATTTTAATATCTTTATTACTAAAAATAAGCAGGAAACATATATCCAAAATAAGAAAAACTTGTGTTTCTAGGGTTTTATAGCACGGATATTTTACAATCTGTACATACGGAACCAACCAACCCCTGGCGTGTGCTCTGAGAAATAAGTTGTTGTAAAGAAACATAGGCCGAAGCCTAGGGCGGCAGAATTAAGGGGTGTCAAAATTTGAGTCACCTACTACTACTACCTACTACAACTATATTGTAATAAGGCACTGATGACAATCACAATCGCATTTAATATATTTTTAATTTTTCTGTTTTTGTGAAAAAAGAGTGGGAAGTTATGTATTGCCTAGGGGCGGCAAATCCGCCATATCATATCCTGTACTAAAAAATGGCGTACGCAAAGTCGGGCACGGACGATCTTTGGGATACCCTGTACCACTAGCTTGCAATAAAATCCGGTTCTTCATTAAAAACCAAAAGTTTCAGAAGAATTTTTAAGCAAACCTTTTTTTTGACCGATCGTTCCTATGAGAGCTATATGATATAGTCAACCGATTTAACAATAAAATCCGGTTCCTTCACAAAAAACCAAAAACAGAAGAATTTTTAAGCAAACCTTTTTTTTGACCGATCGTTCCTATGGGAGCTATATGATATAGTCAACCGATTTCAATAAAATTTGACACAGTGCTTAAATACCTTAAAAACTATATGAATGCCAAATTTATTTCAAATATCTTTACAAACAAACAAAACACATCGAGTTTTGTGTAAAAAACGTGTTTTTGGACCGATTGGTCCTATGGGAGCTATATGATCTAGTCAAACGATTTGGTTTAAATTTAGTACAGTGCTTAGGAACTATAAAATACTCACGAATGTCAAATTTGGTCCCAATATCTTAACAAACAAACGAAACACAACAAATTTTGTTCAAAAATCGATTTTTTGGAAGATCGGCCCTATGGGAGCTATATGATATAGTCAACCGATTTTGTTCAAATTTGGCACAGTGCTCTAATTTCCAAACGCCAAATCTGGTTACGATATCTATATTAAGAAACGAAATATAGCGAATTTTGCTTTAAAAAATTATTTTGTCCTATCGGACCTATGTGAGCTATAGGATATAGTCAACCGATTTGGATCAAATTTGTACAATGCTTGGGAACTATAAAAAACTTTCGAATGCCAAATTTGGTTACGATATCTTCATGAACAAACGAATTATCCATCTAAAACTTTTTGTATTGTCGAGGTCGTCTCAAACACCCATATGGGAGCTATAAAATTTATCCCCGATATCAAAAAACTAAAATAAACTTGTCTCCTATAGAATAATAGGATCTAATGTGAAAGTTTGGTTACTTGCTCATCTCTGAGATCCAGGCGTTCAAACAGACAGACGGACGGACGGACAAACGGATATGGGTATATCGACTTCTCTATTCACCCTGATCATATTTTAGGTAACTTTGGGGTGTCTCCGACGTCTCCTTCTATATGTTACATACATTTTCGGCTTGCACAAACTTAATATACCCTTTATACCACGGTACAGGGTATACAAAATGGGGTGCGTCTTGCATAAAAAACGGTTCGTACCTTCAATAAAATATGCTTAAAGTCTTGCATGAAAGGTTTATGTCCAGTATACAAAATTGCTCTAAATTTTTAGTACAAGAAAAATGTTTAAGACAAGACATAAACCACGTAGGAAAGGCATGAACCGTTTTATGACTCGGGGCATGAACCATTTTTACGCAAGACATGAACTATACAGGAATCATTTTTAGTTTTTTTCTTTGCAAGTCACAAAATATATTATTCGGCTAATTCGGCTATGCTGAAGAAGATGAATAACGAAAGGGAATAGTTTTATTTGGATTCCTTTCTGCGTTTTACCTATTTCATATTTTCTTATTGTCGTCATCTACTCTTTGTTAGCAAAGCTCTACATCTTTTGAGGGAAATTATTTCGTGGCTATGCATGTTGAAAGGGAAATTTATTTATGCAAGACATAGAACCATTTCAGCAAGATAGGAAAAAAAAATAAGCATTTTAGGATGTGCATGCTATTTTTAGGGTTGATTAAAAAAACACTAATAATTAAAAATTCTTATTAATAACTATTTAACTTAAAATAGCCATTAGTAGATATTAAAAATACGAAAGAATATTTAAAAAAAAAAAATTTCAGTTTAATATGAGAAAACTTTTTTTTTTGCAATTACCTTGATTCCTTAGGAAACAGAATAATGGGTTTTAAATCACAAAAACAATTCATTTTCGGGAGACTAGCAGCTACAAACATGTGGTTTTAAAATGAATCCGAATAAAATGTGCGGACTCGTTTTCCGAAGCACCGCCGAATTTTAATACATTTTACATAATTTAATTTGAATGGCATAAACGGAATCTGAGAATATTACACAATATTTAAAAATTTATTTTAAATATTATATTATTATTTTTGCTCAAGTTTTTCTCGTCTTAAAGGCTTTATCCGCTATGTACAAATGGGAAGTTTTAAAATTAAGACAATACATTTTTAAAAATTAGTTTAATATTTGTCCTGCTCTGAAATCCAGGGAGAACGAATTACATAAATTTTTTCTTAAACTCTTCTATTTTTTTATGTTGTGTTATTTAAGATATCAAAAAGGCTAATTTAAATTATTATATTGGCTTTTATTTCAAACAAGACTTTCAGGCATGCTCTGGATTTCGATTCCGACAAGAGTCGACGCGATTTGAAAAGTTTGACTCGCAGCTGTCGAAATGAAAAGTATTTTGCTTTTGTAATCGCATTAATGCCACTAAAATTAATTTATTTTTTATTTTTAATGCTTGAAGAAAATTTAAATGTGCTCACTTGAAGGAATCAAGGTTAGTTTTCATTATATATTTTTATGACAAAATTTTCGAGTGGAATGGAAGTAAAGTGTTCCGGATTTAAACAAAAGAACTTCGAAAAGTTATCGTGTTGCACAAGTAAATTCGAAGATTATTTTATTAATGGAGTGGCTTAAAATATGATGTATATATTAAATAAATTGTGTAAAATTTGCAATTAATTTAAAAATATTTAGTCTCTCAGAAAGAAGATGGCAACAAGAACAATACAATTAATATAGTGGACGAACGAAAACTTGTGGTAACTCTGCAAGTGAACTAATCGATAGCTGGCCAGCTGTTCTATACAAATGATTATCGATAACACTCGAAATGAAAACGATTCGAAGTCGATTCGAACTCAGTCGAAATCTAGAACACCATTTGCCGGAATGCACTAGTTACATGACTTTTCAAAACGAGTCGAAATCTAGAACAGGCCTGTTTCAAAGCGCTACTTTAAAAATTTAAAGGTCCTCCAGTGAACCTTCGTATGGAACCAAGGTATATTAAGCTTGTGCAAGCCGAAAATGTATGTAACATATAGAATAGATTGTCGGAGACGTCGGAGACACCTCCAAGTTAACTAAAATATGATCAGGGTGAATAGAGAAGTCGATATACTCATGTCCGTCTGTCCGACCGTCTGTTCCGTCCGTCCCGTCCGGGTGAACGCCTAGATCTCAGAGGCGGTAAGAGCTAGAGTTACCAAACTTCAAGCAGACAGATCCCATATTATTCCATAGGAGGCAAGTTTATTTCATTTTTTTGATATCGGGGATAAATTATATAGCTCCCATGGGGGCGTTTGAGACGACCTCGACCAAAAAAAGCGTTTTAGATGAATAATTCGTTTGTTTATGAAGATATCGTAACCAAATTTGGTATTCAAAAGTTTTATAGTTCCCAATCACTGTACCAAATTTGATCGAAATCGGTTGACTATATCATATAGCTCCCATAGGACCGATCGGCCAAAATAACTTTTTTAAAGAAAAATTCGCTATATTTCGTTTTTTAATAAAGATATCGTAACCAGATTTGGCGTTTGGAAATTTTTTAGACCACTTAAGCAATGTGCCAAATTTGAACAAAATCGGTTGACTATATCATGTAGCTCCCATAGGTCCGATCTTCCAAAAAATCGATTTTTTAACAAAATTTGTTGTGTTTCGTTTTGTTTGTTAAGATATTGGGACCAAATTTGACATTCGTGAGTTTTTTATAGTTCCTAAGCACTGTACTAAATTTAATCCAAATCGGTTGACTATATCATATAGCTCCCATAGGAACGATTGGTCAAAAAAGAATTTTTTGCTAAAAAAATCTTCTGTTTTTGGTTTTTTGTGAAGGAACCGGACTTGATTGCAAGCAAGTGGTATAGGGTATCCCAAAGTCGCCCGCGCCCGACTTTACGTACACGCCATTTTTTTCAGATTAGTTTAATAGTTTTCCGGTTCTGAATGCCAGGAAAAACAAATTACATACATTTTTGAATTATAAGCTATCAAAAAGTATTTTATTTTTGCGCAGTTTATTTCATAACTAGCTTACAAATTTAAGGGTTACTGAGTTAAATTCGTAAAAAAGTATTTTTTCGATTTTAAAGATCTACTCAAAATGTTGGTAAATAAAGCTTAACATAAATGAAAAAAATATTTTTGAATACCTTTGGATCTAATTGTCTTTCATGTCAAGGTTCATTTTTAGTGAAATGGTATTTCAGCAAACATATATCGGATAAGTTGTGGTGAATAGTGAAGATACATCGATTGGCACACATATTTAGCTAAAGAAAAATGAAAAGAAAAGAAGTTCATAAACTAAGTTCTATAGCTAAAGATGAATTCTAATCGATACAGCTTAAGCCTAGTTAACTATTTTTTAAGTAATTTAAAGAGTATTTCGTTTCAACATTTAATTCCAATATAATATTACTTATACTATACTTATATACCTAATGCATATTATATATTGACTTACAACATATGGGAACGAACGCGCAGTGCATGGAAATGATTTTGATTAGGGCGTGCCGCCAGGACGTGGCGGGATTGCAAAGGACCAACTAGTGCCACAAATGCGTAATTAGCCCCTTCCCTACTGTACAAATATTGTGGATATCGAAACCTCAATGAACACTGTATTGTGGTGTGTGTGCGTGTGGGTGAGTATCCAAGGTGTACAGTAAATAAACAACAAGTGGGCGAAACAGTTAGGAACTCTGGTTTTGGAGTCCGGTACCCATCGAACTTTTTTATTTGAAGTTCAACGACTTGTGGGTGCTCATCATAATGACCAGCTGGTTGGTTTTGTTATGGCTTGATTTTGTGGGGAGGCGAAGGAGTCGCTACTCCAAAGCGTCCAGGCAACCAATTGGCTTGGCATTTATTCGTATGGGACCACAAATGATGCATCCCGAGAGTAAACCATTACAGATTTATCAGTATGCTTAGGTAGCCTTTTGCCGTGCACACAAGACGCCTTCTTATCTGCAATGGGCACAAATTGTTTACTTTATGTCAACAATCGAAAAACGATAGAAACGATTTTCAATTCAACCCGTTGCATCAATGAGGGTAAGGTTTATCGCTTTATTAGTGGAGCCCTGGGGATGGTCTGTTTACATCGAGCTGTAAGTAATTTGTGATGGGTTCTAGCATCGGAAGGAACTTGAATTTTGGTATACATTTTGCTATAGAAATGTTCGTAAATTTGTGAATGTCGTATTCATTCGCTTAATTTGGTAGGAGAAGAAAGCCCTTCCATATTTATCAAAATTGTTTCGACCTTAGATATTCGAGACGTATAATATCATTTATTTATTTGTAGCGCCTCTAGCATTTACTTCGCTGCGATTAAGGAAAAATCTATTTTTGCGATACATAGTAGCCTGGGTGAGTGTTTCTTGATGGGGGTGCAGTTGGTTCCTAGTCGACTTAGAGTTTTTACTTCCCTGAGGATTTCGGGGAACTGAGCTTGCATGCGTTCTCGGCAGATAGAGTGGAGCTGTTTTCCCCGAATATGATCTTCTGCAAAGGAGCCCTAAGTTCGGCAAAACCTTTTCACTTCTTTGAAAAAATGCTGTGCGCTCAATAGGTGATAAGGAATTCGCACATATCAGATATTTCCATATTAAGTTTGACATTTCCGTTGCGAATATTCCTTATTTTTTGATGCCATTTTATAAAGCCCAAATTTTAACCTAATATGCGAATTCAAGTCAGGCAGATCAAGTTGTCGATTCGTTGAGATACTTTGGCCTGTTCCTCCTCGTGAGAATTTTATAGAGGATGGTGTAAATTGCAAAACTTTTTATAAAGAAACTATGGGTATCAAAGTTATTTTTACTTTCTTGGTATACAACCTTCATATTCCATCGAAACTGTTTTTTACTAGTGGACTGAATATTTTTGTCTCATGCTGTCCTTTTTAAAAAAAATTGTATATAATTTATTTCTAAAGCTTTTTGTGAAGAAGCAACAGTGAACAAAATCCGTGTGTAGACTAATTACCATATTTACTTTTTCTGGTAACACAATGTAGCTTTGACCATAGTCCAAAAAAAACCTCATTTAAAAGGCAAATGCCATCATTTCACATAGAAAACAAATTTCAAATTAAGAATTTTTAAGCTTAACGAACAAAATATTTAAAAACAAGTTCTAAAACCCATTTTTAGTTTTTGCATATTCTTCAGTTTCTTCTTAATTATTTGAAGAAAAATCTTTTATCATTTTTAGAATAAAAAAATGGCGTACGGAAAGTCGGGCGCGGACGACTTTAGGATACCCTGTACCACTAGCTTGTAATAAAGTCCGATTTCTTCACAAAAAACCAAAAACAGAAGAATTTTTAAGCAAAAAATTTTTTTTGACCGATCGTTCCTATGGGAGCTATATGATATAGTCAACCGATTTCAATAAAATTTGACACAATGCTTAAATACCTTAAATAAGATCTGAATGCCAAATTTATTTCAAATATCTTTACAAACAAACAAAACACATCGAATTTTGTATAAAAAACGTGTTTTTGGACCGATTGGTCCTATGGGAGCTATATGATCTAGTCAAACGATTTGGATTAAATTTAGTACAGTGCTTAGGAACTATAAAATACTCACGAATGTCAAATTTGGTCCCAATATCTTAACAAACAAACGAAACACAACAAATTTTGTTAAAAAATCGATTTTTTTAAAAAGATCGGACCTATGGGAGCTATATGATATAGTCAACCGATTTTGTTCAAATTTGGCACATTGCTTAAGTGGTCTAAAAAATTTCCAAACGCCAAATCTGGTTAGGATATCTTTATTAAAAAACGAAATATAGCGAATTTTTCTTTAAAAAGTTATTTTGGCCGATCGGTCTTATGGGAGTCTATATGATATAGTCAACCGATTTTGATCAAATTTGGTACAATACTTGGGAACTATAAAAAACTTTCGAATACCAAATTTGGTTACGATATCTTCATAAACAAACGAATTATTCATCTAAAACGCTTTTTTTTTGTCGAGGTCGTCTCAAACACCCCCATGGGAGCTATATAATATTTCCCCGATATCAAAAAAATAAAATAAACTTGCCTCCTATGGAATAATATGGGATCTAATGTGAAAGTTTGGTAACTCTAGCTCTTACCATCTCTGAGATCTAGACGTTCACACGGACAGACGGACATGGGTATATCGACTTCTCTATTCACACTGATCATATTTTCGGTAACTTTGGGGTGTCTCCGACGTCTCCTTCTATATGTTACATACATTTTGGCTTGCACAAACTTAATATACCCTTGGTACCATACGGTACACGGTATAAAAATTTGAAGGTTAATACATATCAAGCTTAAAATAATACTGGAAAGCTCTTAAATCTTAAGAAAAATCATATTTTCATATAATTTTAAAAGCAAAACTTTGAAATAAACTAAAATTTTTAGGATAAGATTATAAATATCTAAAACCTTGACTAAAAACTTATTTTTTTTACTTGTAACTAATTCAAAAATCGCTTTCGGCCAGTTTCTGCGAATTAAATTCATTTTATTTATTTAGATCGTTATTAAAGTTAAAAAACGATTAAGACTGTAAAATTTATAGGCATATTAAAGAAGTTGATTGTAAAGTTATATTTAATTGTTAAAATTTCCCAAAGCTTAGACTTAAATTATTTTTTTTTCAACAGTTTTAGTAAAGTACAATTTTTTTAAAACCCATTTCAAACCCCATACACAGCATTAAAAATTTCACACTATTTTTTTGTTTGAAAGCTGCGTATGGGCCTTTAAAAGAACTCAAAACTTTAACCGCTTCCAGAAATAAACGGATATGCATTTTTATCATTAAAATCTCAAAGAATGAATATCTTTTCACAGTTTCATATTTCAACAAATTGTTAATTATTCTTAGTTTTTGAGGCCCTATGTTCCTAAATCTTTTCCTATTTAAATACGTTGAGCCATTATTGATTAAATTATTTAGGACTAATCTTTATACTAATTTAGCCATTTTTGAAATTGATTAAGCCTTGGGCTCGTTGGGCCCTAAGCATTTTGTAGCGCTGGCAAAGATACCAGCAATTTATCTTGAGATAATTTTAATATTGTATCTTAACTGAAACCATACCACTAGCTTTTGTACTATTAGCTAGACGCTAGCACAAACATCGCGGACTCATTAATCCTGCCTTTGGGCATCAAATCCTGGCCAATTTCTTGACATATTGCTGGACAAATTAAAAACCAAGACCGTACAGCTGGGCAAAAGAGCCAAGAAATCTTGAGGCTACTCTTACCGAAAGTGTAAATAAATACATTCCTCATATAATTGTAAGCTTAGCCAATTTGACTTACAGGGCCACCCACCATTGTCCACGAAGATGAATTCCCAGCATGATGGCTCTACACGGCAAATCTCTGAAGCTTACAACGGTTGAGTGGGCTGCAGTTTTGTTAAAATCTTCTCAAGTCAGTAAGTATCCCTGAGCAGCTGTTTATTTTAAATTGTAGCCACAATCCATTAAGCTTGAATTTTGAGTAATCTGGTCGTGGTTGCAACGAGAGCCGCACGAGGGAGCACCTTTGTCTTGCCTATTAGCTAATTACAATCTTGCAGCTTTTCTAGCCACTCATACGTAGCTAATTCATTGCGACACGCTATTTATATGTGTGTGGGTGTGTATCTGTGTGAATGTAGGTGTCGGTGTGTGTGTGCGTGGGTGTCTAGAATGCAAATTCCCACGGTAGAAGCAACTAAAGTCATGGCGTCTGGTCCACGGGCGTCAGCCAAACCAACTTTCAGTGCAACAGTGACGTAGACAGTTTTTTGCAGTAATGGGAAACGTCATTAAAGAATTATTTTTTGTGGTGAAACCACGAGGGAAGCTTTGGGAATTTGGATTTTATAGTAAGTATGAAAATCGCCGATAGTTTAGATACTAAATATTATGGCCAGCCAAAAAAATATCTTCCTTTTTTCGGGGGTTTGGCCCAGCTGAGTCCCCATCTTTCTACGCCATTGCAGTGCATCATTGTTTGCTCTTCGTTTGGTTGCTTCCGTTTCCGTTTTCACTTCTTTTACTTTTACTTCACTTTACTTTCTCTCTCTGCTTTGTTGACATTCGCAGCGTTACGTTGGGTCGTGGGAAGCGCTTGCCCATCTCCTGGCGCTATCTCAATGCGCTCCATTGACGTTCGCGTCTCCTTTGTGCGTCAACAAAAGCTCGTCCGAGTTCTGTTTGGCTTTGTGGAAAAGGTGAGTTTCAAGCCACAGAAACTGGTCTGCAGTGTTGTTATACCCTGTACTTTCTAGGTTCAAGGTTATTAAAGATTTGTGCGATTTGTCGGAATAGCAATCCACAACTGAACTTTGTAAATAAGAGGAATTGTATTCAAGAGTTTTCTGAAAAAACAAATATCGGCTACATCATCTTAATTCTTCGCATAAAATCCTGCATTTTTACTTGCGACTGAGAAGACTTAGTCATGGAATTTTTCCAAGAAAAACTTGGACTACCTATGGTGCCACTTGAGCATTAGAAGTATCCCACAGTAGTCTTTGGGGTTGTTAGACCCTGAGCTTTCTACGTTCAAGGTTATTAAAGATTGGTCGGATTTGCAGGAATCGCAATCCACAGCATGAACTTTGTAAGTAAAGGGAATTCTTTTCAAGAGGTTTCTGAAGAAAAAAATATCGGCTACATCTTCTTAATCGTCTCAAAAAAACATCCAACTCTGCATTATACTTGCGTAGCTAAGACTTAGCCTTGGAAATTATCCAAGATAAAGCTTGGTCTGCCTCTTATGCACCTTGTTCATAAGAAGTATCCCACAGTCGGTTATCGCCTTGAGTGTATCACATTTTTCTTTGGTGTGCTAAACCAAGTACTATCCCTGTATAGCTTTTACAACTGGGCGGTGTGGTCGTTGCCACGCCTGCTGCCACTATGCCTAATGGGCAGGGCAGCATGAAGTCAGACACGTTCACGGACACGGATACGACCATGGCTATGGCTGGCAGCACGTCGCAAGTCAAAGGCCATTTTTATAGAGCGAGCCTGGACAGCTCAGCTGGCAGGGTGGGCGGCCAATGTGACAATTGCAACGGTGCGTGTTACCTGAAAACTTTAACTAATTTGCTTCTAACTCCAGCTCTTTTTTTGGTAGACATTTGAGACTCCAGCTCGACAGCTCACCATGCTCCGGCATATCAAGATAAATTACACAACAAGCTTGTCACGTTGCTGCCCGATTCCGCTTCCGGTGAGTTTGCTCTGGACTAGCTAAAACGTTTCACACGATACCGAAATGGTGATCAATGAGGCAATGCGTCTGTTTTCACCCGTGCCAGGACTGAGACGCGACATTGCGGACTTTGTTGTGCCACATGGCACACAAATTGGCATCGACATTTACAACATGCAACGCGATAAACGCATATGGGGTCCATTAGCATGTTGTTACAAATCGGTGGCGCATTTTGAACTAGAGGCGGTGCCACCTATGCTTTTGTGTCCTTCACCATGGGATTATGCATTGATGAAATTGCTGTTGGCCACAATATTCCGACAGTATCGCATTAGCAACGTTGCGCAAATACTGAACGTAATATCTCCCTAAAGCTGCTGTGTCAGACATCATGGGAGTAAGTGCTGCAAATTGGGGTTAGTTCGTTTTGTAAACATCATTTGAGTACTTTTTCGAAATCCGGTGCATGTTGATTTGGAGGTTATTGTTATGGCATTAGTGGGAAATAGTACACTGCGACTCGTAGAATCTCTTTGGAGTTTAGTTGGGCTGGATTATTAGAAATTTAATATCTTCTAACGAAATTGACCCAAAAATTCGAAATGACGTCAGATCAAATTTTCAGCCATTTTTTTATTAGCTTAGTAATTAAAAAATACAATGTATCCAAGGATAATGTAGAAAGATAGTCTTTTGAATACGTTTATAGTAGGTTCGATTAAGTTCCAATTAATTTTGTTGTTTTTTTCCTTTTAGTACTCCTCCAGGAAGCATAGGACTTGCACAAGAACTTTCCACCGAGCTCTATTTGACGCAGTTTGCTTAGCTAAGTCCCAGCTGATGCTGTGTAGGGACAATTTGTTTAGGGACAATTTGTTTAGTATTCGCCTTTCAACTTGTCTGCTTCCTTGGGGGTTCCATTTCAAAGACGTCCTGACAATTCTGCTTCGATTTTTCCTAAGGGCATGGCCTATCGAACGCCACTTGCGTGTTCTTATCTCAGTGCAAATAGGAACTTCAGTGCCATAGCTCCGCGTTTGATATCCTGTTGGTCCAGAATATCTGACTGCAGTTTTGACGGAGCCAGCCACTTCTCGCTGACGTACAACAAGAACAAGATGAAGATTCTCAGCTTTGTTCTTCTGCTTAATTGCTGGTTTCTCCATATGCTGAACAGGCGTCCAAATGCTGATCGCGCCTTTTTGAAACGATTCTCTATATTCTCATCCACCCCACCACTGATCGAAATTGTGGTACCAAGGTGTAAAAAGCTATCGAAAAAGTTGATCGTGTTCCTGCAGATGCTACTTGAGAACACCGCTTTGGTTTTGGATGCGTTTATTGAGAGTCCAACTTTGCTAGCAAGTATCTCGAGACATATGTCGTCCGATTAATCCAGGTCTTCCAAATGAGGGGTAAGACTCCTTGCCTGACACCGGTGTTTGTTTTTTGGAAAGATGTATTAATTTCCCCGTGGTGTGGTACCGCCAAGTTCGTATCATTATACATCGCTTTTACTATCGATACGATGTTAACTGGCAACTCCTTTCCTCGCCAATGCCCTCCATATCGCTGCTCTGTGTACTGCATCAAAGGCCTTCTTGAAGTCGATGAACAGGAGGTAACTAGTGTTTTGCAGCGTTAATCCTCACCAGTTGTTGCAGTCAGTAGGGTTCCCTTTCTTTGGTAGCTTGATGATTACTCCTGTTTTCGAAGATGAGGGCCCACACTCGGTCTGCCATATGCGAGTTTCGGCAACATAAATTTGATATTTTTGAATATCTACATTATTATTATTCGGGCCAAAAATATTCGGTTATCATTGGACGGTAGCGATTCCCATTCACAGTAACGTGCCGGTCTTGATCATCACGGAAGAAGTACGGCCCAATGAGGCCGCCGCCTATAAGCCGCACCAAACCGTAATTTTTCCGGGATGCAATGGTGACTCATGGAGTACGTGTGGATTGCTGCCTGACCAATAACGCATATCATTCTGGCATTCAGCAAGAAATGAGCCTCATCGCTGGAGATAATTTTTCGATGAAAATCCGGATCTACGACGCTTCTGGTGGTCAAGCGGCTTCAGTTCTTGCGTCAATTTGATCTTGTAAGGATGTAGGCCAAGATCTTTTTTGTCTCACTGGCACGGGAACATTTTGTACTGTGCCTGTGGATGCAAATTATTCCACTAGACGCTCAATTGTTGATCTGGCAGGACAATTATGACGACCATAAATTGGACGTAGCGCTCATAAAAATGAGGCCACTGACTCTGAATTTCGGTAGTAAATTTTAATAATTTTGACTCGTTGTTGGATCGTATATCTTTCCATGATGAAATGGCAAACCTTACTGAAGAGAAATGTCAAGAGAGCGGGAAAAAATATGGCGTCGTCTAACTGTCCCTATCGGTCTACTTTCGTAGCGGCCCTATTGAAAAACCCGATATTACTACTACGAAGTGGAGCATAGAGCCCTCTCGGGGATTACCACCTTATCGTGGTGAGTCCAAGGACGATGTGCGGGTTGCATAGCTATCGGTAGGGCCACCTAACTCGGTAAGGTGGAGGAAGAGTCCTGAAGCTAAGAGCAGTCCTCAACAAACCCTGACGCCTTTTTGGCAACCAAATTGCCATCAGGTAAGTGTCTGTTTTCCCATATCAGGGGCGGATTCTAACTAAAGAATCTTTGAACCTATCACTCATTGATTCTCATAAAATATGTCAGAATTACATGGAACAAAACAGTAATGAAAACATGTCTCCAAGGGGAACCTAACAATTATTGGTCCCCCTGCTACGGCAGCCAGCACAGAGAATGGAGGATGGAGGTGCTAATTTCACGTTATAACGATACACTGGATTTTCAGAATTATTATACTGAATTATAGACCTAAGTCCTTCCAAGAAAAAAATATAAAAAACATCAATAAAGCAAAGTACAAAATTTGGGAAGGCTTTAATATTCCTATAAAAATAGATGCAGGGTATCCCAATGTCGGACTCCACCTGCCGAAAGTTTTTTGTGCATTCCAAAATGTGTTTAACATAGAGTTGGAGGCATCGAAGAACGATGTTCTTTTTGAAAAAGTGGGTGAAGGAAAAGGTGAAAGGAGGGATAAGCAGCCGACATCGACAATTTTTATCGTATCCAAGCATTGGGGCACCAGACAGATCATCTATCAGGGTAGGTCTTGAGGTAAAAGAATGAAGATGAAATATACGCCTAGAAAAAAAACGCTTCAATTCTGATAATGTGGGACTCTGCCTTACCTGAAACCACCTTTGGCAATCGATGGAGGTAATTTCAAGTAGCTTGGATCATGGACCCTGTCAGATGCAAGTACTTTTAGTTTGCTTGAGTGAAGAGTACAAAGTACAAGCTGAAGATATGGATATACTCAAGCGGATAAATAAACCGCGTAGCCATTGATTAAATTGCTGGTATAGATAGATGTATTTTTTCCACATCAGTAAGGTCAATAAGTTTTCTGCAAAAAAGAGTTTTCTTTTAAATTAAAAAAGAAGAAGAAGAGTCTGTGTGTGTCTTAATAAATTATCATGTTGGGAATGCGTGTTCATCCTGCGGGAAGGTTGTTCCACTTATTGAATAAAGTTTATCTAACAGGTGCGCTCAACTGCGAGTTGTAATTTTCCAATTAAAAATGTAATTCTATGTTGTTAGATTGAATTTGTGCAAACTTGCACAATAATTTACTTTACTGCGATGTATTGCGGCATGAGGAGCTGGAAAAGCTGGGTTGGTTATGGGCAAAAAGGTAAAAGAGTTTTTACTCGTTAGTTAGTTATTTAGTTAGTTGGAAGGACAACTTGTAAAAGCTAGCAAATGGTTATAATGGCTATTGCAATTTGTTGCCTGCACACGCTGCGTATGCGTAATTGATTAAATTGTATGTGCAACAAACTGGCCCAAAGGCAAAGTCTTGGCTGGCAAAGTGCCAAGGCATCTTGCAGCTCCACGTGCGGCACAAGGCGAAGCATTCAAGCAATTTGAATGGCATGTTTTATCGAACTGGGTTATTAATCAATGGAGCTGTCAATGACTCACAGTTTCCACAGCCATCAATTTGACAGTATTAAGGTTTCTTCGAAGCCTTCACTCCCTGAAGCGACAATTGACGCATTTCAATTTCATATCATGCTCAATATTTTTGCTATTATTATTTTTATTTTTATACTTCTTTTAATGTTGCACACAGCCAACTGACTGCTGACTTGTGCAAATGAATAAATTGTGGCCCTTGCCACACTTGGTTGCAACAACAGCAGTAACCCTGCAACTTAATGCTTCACAATCATCCATCCACATCAACAACATTATCAGCATTGCCTTCAACTTCATCATTATCAGCGTCTTGGCACTTGCAACCCTGCCTTGTGCATCCAAATATGCATAATTTAATGCTCTTGGCTTCTGGGCTGGCTGACTCCAGGGTCTTCAGTGAGTCTTATGGTTCTGAGGCAGCTTTTCCTGCAGTTTTCCCTGCATTAGAAGTAAAAGCCACAGCGCCATAATGTTTACGCTGAAAAGTATGCAATAAACGACTCGTTAACGCTTCAAATACAATTAACAGCAGCTGGTAACACTGCACAGTGGGACAAGTGTAAAGTTTTTCTAGCAGAAATTGGCAACTCAGGGAATTGGTAAAATTTTTGGTTTGCTCTCTGAACCTCAAGAATGCTCAAATCATTTTCTTAATTCCTATCAACTCTTTTTCTAAAACTAATTTTAAAACTTTTTAGAATACAAAATAACAAACAAAAATTAGTTTTTTATTAAATAAAATGAAAAAATGTAACTTTTTGAATATTTGATTGGGAAAATAAAATATTTAATCCAAACTACAAGCCAAATAGAACATGAAAAATTCGACGCGGAACTATTATTCAAAAAAATAACGTGATCTGGGGTCGATGCAAATGTTTTTTTTTTTTTACTTTGTTACGACGAATCCGAATCACCTATCGGAATTGGCTTAATCTTATTGCAGGTTAGCTCAGAGAGCCGCCTTGCAATCCCAAGACATACCAAAAACATCATCGGACATCTTGAAAGCAAAACCATCGTCTAGAATGCCCAGTCAAAGATTCTAAAAACTATCACGGGGTCGCCATGGTACGTCCGGAATAAAATCATTCAGAGAGATCTGAATATACTACCCTTTACAGATGAAATTGTCCAAACTACGGCAAAGAACAACAACATACTGTCTTCAGACCCAAACCACCTTGTTAAAGGTCTAACAGGGCTATGTGACAGATCTCGGTTCCGCCGCATAGATCGCTCACCCCAGCTAAGGATATTAAATACAATGTTTACCGAGATCTAGGTAAGACTACCTGGAAAATCACGCTGGGTTTGTGCTTTGGGCAAAATATCGACCAATTTAAATATCTTGGTTTGCATATCAACCCCGCTTTCAACTTTCCTCAAGTAACGCCTTCTCAACAAAACTCTAAACTCCGGATATATACATATGACTAGAGAAGTCGCCATACCCATGTCTGTTTATCGGTCTGTCCGTATGAATGTTTAGATTTCAGGGATGGTAAGAGATAGACCAACCAATCTTTCCGACAAGATTCCTTAGTATTCCATAGGAGATATGCCTATTTTCCTTTTTTGATATCGGGGTTATTCTAATATAATTCGCTATATTTGAAGAAATCGTGCTTAAATTTGTCACTCGAGAGTTTTTTAGAGTTTCTAAGTATTGTACCAAATTTTATCGCTTGAGCATAGCATATAGGTCCCATAGGACCAATCGGAAAAAAAAAACAATTTTTGAATAAATTCATTGTTTTTCGTTTGTTTGAGAAGATATTGAAACCAAATGTGAAATTCAGAAGTTTTTAGAGTACCCAAGAACGGTACCAAATTTGATCAACATAGGACCAAACGGTCAAAAAAACATTTTTGGTTCCAAATTCGTCTGTTTATGGTTGTTTATGAAGATATCGTAACCTAACTTGGCAATCAAATATCTTTTGATGTTCTCAAGCAATATTCCGAATTTTATTGCAAGCTAGTGGTACAGGGTATCCCAAAGGCCCGACTTTAAAGAACGCCATCTTTAATTTCTGTATGTTTTTGGGGTGACTAAATACGACTTAAAAAAACGGACGTAGAATGCCGAATGAAATATCCTGTACCATAAGGTATTTTAGTCAGATTATCTTCACAAAATCATGGACGAATGTTCAAGCAAATGTTTTTGACTTCGGATTCGATTTCTAGCGATCTCATGAAAAAGCCAGACCGTGTATTCTATAGATTTGACGCGGTGGCTACATACCTGAGTCCGACCCCGCACGCCAGGTTTGTTCAGATATATATACAAACCAAAACACATCAAAAATGTATAAAAAGCGTATTTTGGACCGATTGGTCCGATGGAGCTAAAATAATTTTGACATCGGATTTTAGTTATGAAGCCTCAAAATCATTCTTAAACAAATGTGGTCACATGTTGAAGGCGACGAAACCCGACTATGGAATATGATTAGTCACCTGTACCTTTACTCTCGAAAAATTTGGTTCATTGCGTATGTCCTACAAAGTTCCAAACTTTCCAAATCTGGTTAGGATTAATCTTTAGTTAATTGACGAAATATAGTGATATTTATACTTTACAAGTTACTTCGACAAATCGATCCTATACGAGTTTTGATGATAACTCGAAAGTTGCATCAAACGAAGCTAATTAAAGTACATTCGAGTACAGATTTCAAGTTTACGATATGTTGAGAGGCGTGTGAATAAGTCACCGTAAAACGCAATTGCGTGGGTGTCGAGGTCGTCTCATATATTGGATCGAAAGTCTACTGGTGTGTGCAGCGGTGTCAAGATATTGATAGGATTCTCTTCATCTTCTCATGGAAATGTGCGCATCTAGCTGGTGAAAGTTTGGTGATTCTAGCTCTTCAAGTCTCCGAGATCTAGACGTTCATACGGACGGACATATCTCAATCCCTACCCGAGGTTATGATAAGCATTTTGGCATAAAGGATTTGGAGTCTGCCGCGCCTCCTTCTGTCCGTTACATATATTGCATTAATCTAGTATACCCTTTGTACTTTTAAGTACAGGGTATAAAAATTGTAAGACAAGCGATCTCGTTAAAAAATTGTTCGTGCTTTTTAAGGTTAGCACAGAACGAAGACCTTTAGACAAATTCTATAAGAGGAACTCAGCGTGTCGAAAAACATAAGAAAACAAATGCCTCGTACTATAAGTAATAAGTACAGAAAGATTTGAAAGCTGCCAAGAGTACATGAAAATTTAGAATATTCTATAGATCGAATTTAGAAAGAAGCCTGTTCATTTCTAACCCATAAGCTAATATCAAATGTTTTCTAATCACAATTTGAATTAGATTACAGATTTTTGTCACAGAAGACAGATATTTTTATAAATCCAAAAGTTCTAAAAAAAAGAAACCACTTTAAGATTCACAATTGTCCGCTAGAGGGCGCAATAGCCAAGTTGTAAGCTTTCTTAAATGGCTGACTTACATTAAGTACTTCTCATATGATAAACGAACTTTTTGTCGACTAGAACGACCTTTTATCCCATAGTACTCTATCAGCAGTAGAAGGAGCTTCAACAATCCTGCTCTGGTGTCGGGTATAATCACAACATTAATCTCATACGTATATTTGGGTTATATATAAGACCATTTGAGCGCCTTGTAATAATTAAATCATTTACAACAAATCAAAGCAAGTAAATTTTTGCAGTTAGAGCACATCTGGCTTGGTTCATAATATTAATGAGGAAAAGTTTTTCAGCTTTTCAATTAGTTACGCCCCTCACCCATTATAAAGACGATAAAAGAGGCAAAAAGAAAAGAAAAAAAAAACAAATGGCTGCCACATAATGAAATATTTAAGTGGATTTTGTTTTGGTTGGTGTATTAATTGACTGTTGACCAGTTATAAGCACCAAAAAAGGGCATAAAAAGAATAAAACTCGAAAAATAAAAATTTGAATTAGCCGAAAGGGTGTCCGGACAGTGGTATACCCTGCACTTCCGAAAAAAAGCAATATATGCTTAGGATTTTTACAATAAGTTCGGGATTGAGGATTTCGTAAGTTGGGTGACGGTTGGGAGTTTTTTTTGAGAAAAGTTCAAGGGGTTTTGGTTTATTAGGATAACAGGTGGCTTTGGGTAATCTGAAGAGATTAAGATTTTCTAGAAGCTTATGTGGGTTATATAAATTTTTATAAGCGTTTTTTAAATGCATGTCTTTTATAAAACGGATATAATAGGTGAAGGCTCAGAAATTCATTCGTAGGAGAGTGTTGTCAGATATTTGCAGGACTTGCGAAATTCGAGCTGCGTTAGGAAAATTTAAATTTTTAACCCCCGACGCAAAAAGAGGGGTGTTATAAGTTTGACGTGTCTGTTTGTCTGTTTGTCTGTCTGTCTATGGCATCGTAGCTCCCGAACGCATGCAGTGATTTCAATTTAGTTTTTTTTGTATTAAAGGTGACTTATGTGCGAGTGTTGTTAGACATGTTTGGTGAAAATCGGTTGAGCCGTTTAAAAGTTGTGGGGAGTAAAAGTGGGGAGAAAAACATCAACTTTGTCCGATTGGCTTAAAATTTGGTCCTATTGTAGCTGACGACGTCACTGATTCGAATCTGAGGTTATTTTTGCTCTATCTCTTCTCGTTTAGAAGTAATGGCCATTTGAAGTTAAAAACATAAACTTTGTCCGATTGGCTTAAAATTTGGTCCTATTAAAGCTGACGACGCCACTGATTCGAATCTGTGGTTATTTTTTCTCTATCTCTTTGCGTTTTTGCTCTATCTCTTCGCGTTTAGAAGTTATGGCCATTTGAAGTTAAAAACATAAACTTTGTCCGATTGGCTTAAAGGCTAAAATTTGGTCCTATTGAAGCTGACGACGCCACTGATTCGAATCTGAGGCTATTTTTGCTCTATCTCTTCTCGTTTAGAAGTTATGGCCATTTGAAGTTAAAAACATCAACTTTGTCCGATTGGCTTAAAATTTGTCTGTCTGACTGTCTGTCTGTCTGTGGCATCGTAACTCCCGAACGCATGCAGTGATTTCAATTTATTTTTTTTTGTATTAAAGGTGACTTATGTGCGAGTGTTCCTAGACATGATGAAAATCGGTCGAGCCGTTTAAAAGTTGTGGGGAGTGAAAGTGGGGAGAATGCGTAAAAAAAAGCAAACGAGCTTGACCTTAAATGTAATCTATACCTTAACAAGAATCTAAATTATAGTAAGTATATTATAATATACTAAAGTCTAACTTAACCTAACCTACCTATAAAAAGTATGAAATAAAAAATTAAATTAAAAATTTAAAAAACCCCCGAACTTAAGTAATTTTCATTTAAAAAGTGAAAAATAATAAAAGAAACTTAATGTTAAAGTACCTAAGAATCTATTAATAATTCTAAAAAAATACGTCGCGTTGGGGGACCGCTCCTAAACTAACAATTTAAATACAAATAGTCTAATTAAGCAACAAAGATTAAATCTTAAAAACAAAATTAAGAAAATACTTCAAAAACTTTCATAGAATTACTTCAAAAAATTTGCATGTAAGATACGACCGTCAACGACGTCTGCCCTCGCGTGTCCCCCAACGCGACGTATTTTTTTTAGAATTATTAATAGATTCTTAGGTACTTTAACATTAAGTTTCTTTTATTATTTTTCACTTTTTAAATGAAAATTACTTAAGTTCGGGGGTTTTTTAAATTTTTAATTTAATTTTTTTTTGTAACACATAGTAGTATCTCCAGTTTTTATAGTTTCCCAGATGTAAATGATACATAATTTTCCTATATATTACTTGATCCATTTAGTAAAGGGTATTAAAAATCAGAGCAAGCTCTATTAACCTTTATGCTATTTTTAATTCAAGCGAACAGTCCGCGTAATTTAATTAATGCCCAAACTTGCCACAGTCAGGGTCAAGTTATGCCATTTGTGGCAACAATAGCGCCAGTTGGTTGCAAGGAGTGGCAAGGATGTTTTATAATAATAGTTTATGGCATTTCCAGCTGTGTAAAGGGATCGTTGTGGCTAAAGCGGTTCCCCTTTGTAAATATTGTATAAATAGCTGCAACTCAAGCCACATAAAAGTTACCTACAATTTGCATTATTGGCCACTTATTATTATGTTGCAAACACGGTAACGAGCTGAGAATAAACTTGAGAGTTCTTTCCTTTTTCCTTTGCTTTTTAGAAGGGTTTTATTACTTATTTATTAAGGAAAACAGTTTCAAACAATTGTAAAACATTATTCTGGTGGCTATGTATTCCAATTGTACTCAAGGACTCGCAAAGAAGCGCTGGCAAAACTCTTATTGTTAAGAATTTTTTAAAACAGTGCTGCCCATTTGTTTTTCTTGCAATTTACGCTAGATGGCGCCAGAAGTAACAACAGTTTTTTGTTTATTTAGAGCTAAAAATGAAAAGGATTATAAATGTACAGCAATTTATTTTGATACCCAAATACTTGACGAGTGTAAAAAGTTTTTTTTTTTTATAATTATAATTTTTATAATTTATCATGAACCACTAAAGGAATTCTATTATCGTAGCAAATCAAAGCAACAGGTAAGATAATTGTAATTTTTATTATTTTTTATATAAAACGAAAGAAACAAACATGTATTTGAGAATCTTGCGAACCGAAGTAAAGTCGCTCTTACTCTACGTGGCTGATGGCTAAAGGTCTTGCACCAAAGTAAGCACCAAGTTCTTATCTCAGAAGATTTCAGGGTATATGGTGGCCAATA
The DNA here is from genome assembly GCA_037043745.1 of Chymomyza amoena. NCBI lineage: Eukaryota > Metazoa > Arthropoda > Insecta > Diptera > Drosophilidae > Chymomyza > Chymomyza amoena. The sequence goes on from JBAMAX010000082.1 coordinate 73,934, forward strand.
ACCATCACGAACAGAGAGCTGCCAAGAATATGTAAGGAAGAAACAATATTCATACAAATCCGATGGATAAAGTGTGAATGGATCGGAAACCCGCAGGGAGAAAAAAGACGTGGGTTCCCTAGAGCTTCATGGCGTTTGACCAACGACAAGATGAGAGCTCTCTGAAAATGCTGGGGAAATTCATGGCTTATGGTGAACAAAAGAAATAACTGGAGAAATTTTGTTGAGGCCACAGGAGTCACATAGGACACTAACTAACTATCTAATATTTGTTTGAACATATTGAGCTACTAAATTATGACTGCGAATAATACAAAATTAAAAATTGGGTCACAATAAATAGTAAACGCATTTTCCCACTCGTCATGTATTTTTCCATCACATAATCGAAGCATTTTAGTTTTTGTTTTTAGCGCTAAAATAAAGCAGTTGTTGTGACTGCTGGCGCCATCTAGCAAAAATAAATGTAGATTAAAGGCTGCATAACTTTTAAACTTTTAAAAAGAAAAAAAGGCAAAAATATGATATGACTGAGCTTATTTTTGCTCTACGTCGCGACGTCTCGTTTAGAAGTTATGGCCATTTGAAATTGCAAAAGTAAACTTGGACCGACTGGCATAAGATTTGGTCCTAATGTAGCTGACGATGTTACTGATATGAATTTGAGCTTATTTTTGCTATACGACGTATTTTGAAAATGTCCTTTTTTACTAAAATAGTCACAAAAAAATATCCAGCTATTGGAGTATAATTAAAAAAACAGATTTTGAATGCTGAAACGTTGCCTAACATATAACACTAGTCGACGATGAAAAATCTCCCGAGATGAGACTTATATTTTATGTTAGGGCAATGTTTCAGCATTCAAACTCCGTATTTTTTATTATCCTGTTATAGCCTGTTTTTCTTCTAGGACTATTTTAGTGACAAAGGACGTTTTTCAAAAAATGATTTTACATATGATGTCATAAATTCTGTACTAATTCTAATTTTGTCAAAACTTTTTTTTCCTTAAAAGCAGAATAGAATACCTTAAAATATATGTCTCATCTCCGGAGAAAAAAAAAGTGTGAAATTTGTCGACTAGTGTAATAAAAGTCTCATCTCTGGAGATTTTTCATCGTCGACTAGTTTATTGCAATTTCAATAATAATGTGTGCAAAATTCGAAATTTTTTTTTCCTTAATTTTAGTAACTGAAATTTAAAAAAAAAATTATTCTTAAAAGTTTTTAAAAATCATTAGAAACATTTTTTGTTACCTTATCCAGCTGAATCCTTTAATGTTTATCTGTGAAAACAAATCTTCCACGAAAGAACTAGTTCAACCTTAATTAGCTTCATAGTAGCTTAAAAATATGCGCTCAATACGGCAAAGTTTTGCCTAACAAAGTCCATTAAAGGATACGAAACATTTATTTGGTTAAGAAACAGTTGTGGCTTGTTTCAAATCGAATAGGTACATAAATGGATAATGTTTTTGTTAATTATTGTTAAACGTTTACGGCAACAACCTCTAAGATAATTGTAGCAAGTTCTATATACTATATATGGTATGTGTAATTCAGTTTTCTCTTTTTCTATGGCCAAAAATACACAAACGTAGAAACAAGTGGGGTAGTTACAGTTGGTACATCTCGACTTTAACATACTCTGAAATCTTCAAATTTTCATGTCTTTCACTTTATAGAAACTAAGGCGATGTTAAGTAAGATGTTAAGTACAGGGTTCAACATAAAATATATGTCGTTATATAATACGTAATAGTATATACATTATCTTTTGTTAAAAAAACACCAACCAAGATCGGCACGAATAATTCCCTCCAGCTCTTCAATGCTCTGAGGTTTGCTGGCATCTATTTAGGTTTCCCAATAAGCCCACAAATAAAGTCAGGAGGGATCAATTCTAGAGCTCTGGGAAGCCAGTCAATGCTAAATTAATTTGACTACACATATCTAAGGAACCATCGATTGTCTTGGAATCCTTCCAACTTTTTTAAAAAGTTTTGCCACACGTTGTGAGGATTTTCGGATTTCTAGCTTTATATATTGACCGGCGGAGAAATTAATGATAGAATCGGAATGGAAACCACGAGCTACAGTAAAAATTAACAGAGATGATTGCCAAAGGATTGCAAATAAAGCTGGAGATTTATTAATGTGAATATACTTTGCTAGAAAGCAAATTGCTATCACTATAGAAGCAATTATTAAGCTTGCTTGCTAAGTTAGATAATTAAGTTCGGAAGCAAATCATAAGACTTTCACTATTTTAAACAGAACTTGCTAGTAGTAAAGTATTTTTTTTTAATGAATAATTATTCCTTTGTCTTTCCCAATGTACATCTTAAGTAGGCTGCCTAGTCGAAAACTAGGTCAACATTATTGTTCTATAAAATATGCACATTTCAAAATTAAAAATTTGCGTCGGTCAATGAAGCTGATTAGAATTATGCTAAGAATGGCAGAAAACAATAAAGATGCATATTTTTAAATTAAGTTACCCCAGGGACTCCCACTTTGGACGGTATACATATAAAAGACACCAGGACCGTTGGGTATAGTCAACATTTAAAAAGGAGAGCGGTATCGGTATTTCTGGTCGTCCTAATCATTCGTCTATAATCATTGTGGGGGAAGTTTTTTTTTTAGTCCTCAAACTCAATAAACCCTTTAACCCATGGCTACAGGGTACAATCATAGCCAGAGTTAAAGCAAATTTTGCACACATTAACCACCAAAGTAACCGCATTTAAGGAGACGCTCAAACAGATAAGGGAATTGAGCTTAAGTACGTGTCTGTGTGAGTGCGTGTGTGTGTTTGTGTGTGAGTTTGTGTATGTGTGTTTGTATAGCAATCAATACTCTACAGGAATTTTCCTCTAGGAGCTCAGTGTCTTACAAGTGGACTCAACTACTCCGAACCTAACTAGTGTTTGATTGGTTTAAAAAAGAACAGTTGCGGAAAAGGAAGGTACGATAAAAGAGAGCGGGTTCAGTTCTCTTATATAGTGACATATTCATATTGTTAACTACATTCACGCCTTTGAAATTAACAATAAGAATATAAGAATATACCCTTGGAGAGGTCACCAAATGATGCAAGCACTTGACAGTGCCAGCGCCCAGACCCGCTCCGCGGCTAGACCCCTTACGACACTCAGCGGTTAGACCCTCGGCGACAAAAGGCGACACCGGATAAGCCCTTGACTATGATCGGCGGCAGCGCAGCCGTAATCATAAAACCTCAAAGACGGCAGCGCAGCGTCCAGCATAAATCCATGAAACCATCCAAGAATCGGAGGTTTCCTTATTGATCAATACAGCAGCATATGTAAGTTCAATTTAAGACTTGTATCGTGTACGTTACTTAAAGTCTGTGAATTCGGTAGTTTAAGTTTCAATTCAATAAAGTATTTTTTTTTATTGTTAAACGAAACCATCAACTTATTATTATATATATGTTATTTTTATATCCTGTACTTAAAAGTACTCGATTTGTGCAATGTATGTAATGGACAGAAGGATCCCGCAGACCCCGCAATTGATTAACCGTTTATACTCAAACATGCCGTATCATAGACCTCGGAATTTATCCCGCGTACTTTGAATAGCCATCTCGACGATCTCGTCACGAATGAACGCCTGGATCTCGGAGACTAGAAGAGCTAGAAATACAAAATTTTGCCAGCTGATGCGCATATTTCCTGGGAAAAGGAAATTTTGTTGAATCATGCCAATATCTTTCCCCGACCGCCTCGACTGTACCACATTTTTAATATTATTTCTTAGGAATATTTTAATTAGATTTAATTGGCGAACAATCCTATGGGATCTTTATAATATAGTCAGCCGAATGTGATCAAATTTGGGAAGTCTAAAAAACTATTGATTATCAACTTTAGTAACGATATCTTTATAAACAAACAAATTATCCATTTAAAACTTTTGATTTTTTTCGAGGTCCTCTGTAACACCCCTATGGGAGCTACATAATGTATCCTCGATATTAAAAATATAAAATAAACTTGTCTCCCTTGACATAATAATGCATCCAATTTAGTTGCTCTACCTCCTGCCATATCTGAGATCTAGGGGCAGATAGACAGACGGATAGACGGATATGGGCATATCGACTTCTTTAGTCACTCTGATTATACGAGGGTGGATTGATAAGTTTCCAGCCTGACCAAGAGATGGCGCCACTAGGCCTACCTTGAGGTGGCGTTCTATAGTACCATCCTTAGATAGCTTGTAGCTATAGTTTCAGCCCGATCGCCATGTTAGTTTAGATTTGAGAGCACACTGAACAAGACGCCTCTGTGTTTTTCTTGAAAATGGAAAAGCTGAAAAAACATTTCTACCGCCAATTATACGTTGTATAAGCGTAATCCAAGCGAATTTTTGCGTCGAATCATAACCGTTGACGAAACTTGGGTCTACCAATACACTCCTGAAACCAAAGAACAGTCTAAACAGTGGATTGGACCAGGGGAACCAACTCCAAAGAAGGCAAAAACAATTTTTTCAGCAAACAAGGTTATGGCTACTGTTTTTTGGGATGCAAGAGGTATTATATACATTGATTACCTTGAAAAGGGTAAAACTATCACTGGTAGTAGTATTGCTACGCAGACTTATTGCAACGTTTGAGCCACGAGGTGAAAATTAAACGACCTTATCTGGCGAAGAAAAGAATCTTGTTTCATCACGATAACGCACCAGCGCACAAGTCAATCGCGTTGCGATGGCTTAACTCAAAGATCTGAAGTTTGAATGGAGGCCGGACCCTCCCTACTCTCCAGACCTAGCCCCGAGTGACTAATATCTGTTTCCTAACCTCAAAAAATGGCTTGGCGGTAAGAGATTTGCGGACAATGAAGAAGTAATCGAAGCTGTAAATGGGTATTTTGAGGAGCTTGACGAATCAGTCTATAGAGATGGCATTACTAGACTAGAACACCGCTATGAGAAATGTATCAGCCTTGGAGGAGATTATGTTGAGAAATAAAAAAAAATTCTTAAAAACGTTGTTTTTCTTGGTCAGGCCGGAAACTTATCAATCCACCCTCGTACTTTAGGTAACTTTCGGGTGTCTCCTAAGACTCCTTCTGTATGGTATAGGGTATAAAAATGGAGATATCATCATTACCTATAAGAGATATGCACATATTTTGCAGAGTCCAATATGGATGTGTTAAAACTGCCTTTAAAAATAATTTAGTAGATTTTTCAACAGCATGAAGTCCCAATTTAATCCTAATAATATTTTGGTAATACATATTTCCAATCATATCTGCTGCAGTATTTTCAACGACTTTTTCCAGCTGGCAGCAACTTGGCTGCGATGCTTGGTGACAACCCTTTCGGCTCCAGTGTAAATGCCACATAAGTCGCTTGGTTTGTGGTTGCATCAGGCGTCTATAAAGCTCAACATCTATTCTGCCCCACAAAACTCTTTACTCAATTTAGCAGAAGAAAACTTTCATCTAGAGTTGCCACAAAGTTAGGGTCGCATAGACACACTCACACATATGCACTACTCCTACATAAAATAGTGAGGCATACACACAGGCGCAAGTTAGTATGCCTGTCAATTAATTTGCCAAGGCCAAGTTAGTTAAAGTTTTTGACCATGTTGACGTTGTTTAAATGATCAAATGAGTAGGCCACCAAGTGAGCTTTTGAAGCAAAGGAGCTGACGTCAAGCGCTTATTGAAAGATTTCGCCTGTGGGAGCTACAATCCTGACAGCAATCTGTTAAAGTTTTGGTGAAAATGTTATTGGCACTTTAACGCCTTTAATAATAAGGATTTTCAGACTCCTAATGGTAATATCGGCGTAGTCAGTCTATGCAATAATAATCGCGTAATATATAATTCCCATTTTCAGAACCCCAATTTTCCACAGTGTATCACTAAACTATTTTGCACATAGGCCAAAAGCAAAGCACAGTAAAAATATTTAACAAAATTGCATTAAAAAGTTTTTGGCCCAAAGTGGCCCCAAAAATCATTTTTACTGCCACAGCCAAGGAGAGTGTCAAACTGAGCTGCAAGTTTCGAAATTGGCCAACAACAAATCAGCCAACAGACTGTGCACATTTTTAGCGCTTTTGTTGTTGTTTTTGTCTGCTCCTTGGCTTTTGGCCGGGTTTTGGGCTGGCTTTGGCTAACTGCTGTCTTAGACTTGGCAATAATAACTTTTAATGTGTTGAGCATTTTTGTATCTATGAAAGTGTGTGTTTGCATCTGTGTGTGTCAGTGTTGCAAAAGTTCATTTGTTGTGTGACAAATTGTTTTGTACAGTCCTTGAATGAAATTTATAAAGGGAAAAAAGAAATCCAGAAACTTTAAACTGTTACTGGCTGCTATCAATGCGTAATGACCGTGGAATTGTTTGAGGGAGTTCCATGGAGTGGGTCCAACAACAGTTGAAGCATGAATCGGATGGCAAGTATGTTAAAGTTAAGGACAAGCCAGTTGAGTCAGGGAACAATAACAATGCTGAGTTGGACAAACAAAAAAACAAAAAAAAATGGAATAAAGGGAATAGCTTGGTATTAAAAAAGTTGTTATACTCTAACAGATCTTTTGAGCTAGCTCCTAGGGGTGTTACTGTGTGAAGGCGGCTTTTTTTTACTTTTACGGATATTGTGGATACAGTAGACAAGTGGGAAGTGTAGCAGTCAGAAAGGGGTGTGACAGTTCATAAGTCAAACTGTTATCATCACATCGGGTAGTCATAGATTCCATTCGGACTCTCCTAGAGACAATACGAGATGCTGATATCAAAAGATGCGTCTTATCCGTCGCTTAATGAAGTTATTTCTCCCCATTTCTGTTAGTTATGAAGCATTTATCACAACAGCACCGAAAACAAATTCCATCTGACCAGCGAAATTTCTCCCTTACGGAGACTGTATTTCTATAACATACAACAATATCAAACCCACTTTTACTTAAGTCCGTTCTTCTAATGGCTACTAATGTTCAGATATCGCTCCTGAATTGTGGTCCGGACGAACTATGGGGCACATATATATTCCCTTCCTGACGTAACGATCTGCTGTAGATCAGATCATATAATCACGGAACTTTTTCATAACAAGAAATTTAGATCACTTCTCCTAAGTCGCGAGACTTGGGCTGACGGCAGCCCCTGTGGAAACCCCCGGTGGCATCAATGGTTTACGAATGGGTCCAAAACTGAGCAAGGCGTAGGTGTTGGAATCGTTGAACCCAACACCAGAATCTTTACCGCAATGGGCATCTGGCCCAGCGTCTTTCAAGCGGAGATTCATGCCATAGAGATCTGCGCCCTTAGTATCCTTCTCAAGGGAACTAGAGGAGCAAACATATAAATTTTTCAGATAACCAAGCTGCTATTAGGGCATTGTCATCTCGGAGCATCTTATCCAGGATGGTTAAAGAATACCATAACTACCTCCAAACCCTGTCCGCCCGGAACAATGTCGTGCTATGCTGGATGCCTGGACACTCGGGAGTGGATGGTAGCACAATCGCCGACGATCTAGCACGACAGGGTGCCTTCACCCTGACTACATCTCCTGCACCGTTTTGTGGTATTAGTTGGTCCACAATCAAAACCATGATAAACAAATGGGCCGCAGGAGAACATAGGAGATACTGGTTTTCCCTTCTGCGGCTTCATCATGCAAAAGTGCTTGTCAACCTCTGAATGCGATCAAGAAAAAAGGTCTTGGTAGAGCGGACCTAAAGCTCCTGGTAGCTTAACTATCTGGCCACCACACTGTTAGATATCATCTACAGAAAACTAGCCTATCGGACTCTTTACAGTGAAGGCTCTGTCTAGAAGACGATGAAACCACCAGAGATATTCTCTGTGACTGCCCAACGGATTAGCCTCATCCATCTCAGGTCAATACCAACAAAAGACCTACTGCTGTTCAGGCGGAAAGTCTTTTGCTTTAAATTAAGGGTATGGTACTAAAGACCTTTTGGTCGCAGTGCCCACCTCTCTGTGAGGAACCCTTTTAAGGAAAAAAAAAACCTTTGGGGCAGCTGTATATGTCTTTGGGTTTATCAGTTATAATAGGGCACAGCACTGGATTTGGATGATTTATGGCCGCAGGGTGGTCATTGAAGCCCTACCAGAGTAGCGAAAAAATTACTTTGTTCCCCAGAACATAGCTCCCAAGCTAGGCTGGAAAACAAGCCTCTCCAGCCTAGTCCATCGGCCAGCTCCTTAGCACGGAACTGAGGTCCGACTAGCCTAACTTATGAAGCCAACTTGTCGTCGTATTTCAAGAACTAAATACAAAAGTTTCGAGGTCTAATTGCCAGCCAGAAGAGGTTAACCCATCAACCAATATGACTTGCCTACATATAGACCAAGTTGGTCTTAAGCTTGGCCATAACATAAATTTAAACATGTTGGTCAACCCACTCCCTGAGGTGTTGCTTGTTGCTGTTGCTGCCAGGTGAAGTCAACCCTAGTGTCCCCGCCCTGATATTTCCTTCAGCATGTTGCAAGTGCAACAGTTGCAAAGTTTAAGGTTCGAGTTGCAAAGTTGAAAAGAAAGTTCATGTGCTCCTTACAGCGTATTATATTGATAGCGAAACAAGGCTGCTGTGGCAGTTGGCAAACTTTTCGTTGTCCTTGCCAGAGTCTGTGGCTGCTTTGGCATAAATTAGCCAACATGAACTAAGCGAACACACACACAAAAGAGACTATTGACAAGGCCAGGGACGCAGCCAGGAGTTGCTGCTGGGCATCGCAATCCCTCAATCGGAAATTACACCCTGCATGAAGCTCTGTGTGCTCCACAAAAATGTTATTTAACAATCCGCCCCTGGACCATGGCCTTAGTTCGTTAAACTAAGAGTCTGGCCAACACAAATGGCCAACTGATTGACTCTGCTGCGCATTGGTCACTGTTGGTACTTGTTTGTTGGTTCTCCGACAGCATTTTTGCAAATTAGCCCTGCTGATGCGACCAAACGGGTCGGGCACTCTGTCTCTCTTATCCTTGCAACAACATAGAGGATTTGCGCAGTTCATTTGCAATTAAAGCTTTGCCTGGCTGCCGCACGAAATGACGCGCAATTAATTAAAAAGTTTTCAGCAAATTTTCAGCTAGTAAAGCAAAAGCAGTCAGGATGGGTTTTGGACAGATGTTCGGGTGGGTCTTGCTTGAATGCTGGGAGTACTGAATGTGATTATAGCGAAATTCGGTTGCAATTAGTTGCACGGCATGCAAAATCGTTGAAGAGGTGCAAAAAGCAGTTTTGTGTGAACTACTAATTAAAATCGCGTATGCGACAGGTGTTACACAAGACTATTGTGTAAGCATAATTACTGAGCGGAACTAAAGTTTTAACTTAAACATTTTCGGAAATACTACAATATATTCGGGCAAGGCGAGTTTCGATGGGAGGATGGGAATTATATTGGCACAGCAAGAACTCATTTAATAAATATAGATACATATAATATTTTAATCAGTAATTTTTGCTGGGATCGATTATCGGATTGGGATTTAAAAAAAAAATTGACTATCGGGCTCAGAGATCAGCCTGTTCTTCATATGTTTTGGGAATCGCTGAATCCAAATACAAGGTCCAAACTGCTTAAAATCGCTAGCCTATAAAACGAAGTGAGGTTCATATCTATTTATCATATCCGAGAGTACACGCACCTCCAGCTCCAGAGTTCTTTTTAAATATGGGAGTGTCCGGAATTGCATTAACTTTATTTAAAGGTTGAGAGACATGAACCATTTTGAGTGAAAAACTTTTATTTGGAGTTTTTCTCGATCTGTCTTAGGAAGAGCTTAGCTTTTAAAAGTTATGAGGTCAAGGAAGAAAATTAGAAATTAAGCCTCCTTTGGATATCTTTTCTTGGAGTAGTATTAAGATACTTTTTTCCATATGAAATAACAATACATAAATAGTTTGCAATGGCCATCGGTAACATACTCTCTTTGCAACTTTATGGTCGGTGGTTCGATTCACACAGACGTTCTGGGATTGGAGCTCGAATTTGAAAAACGTTGTATTTATGCTGGGGTTTTTTGGATTCTGGGTTCGGTTTTCTGGACAAGTAGTTATCTTTTTTCTACTGAGGCTGATCAAAATCAATCTGGTCTTGAAAAAGCTATAGCACAAATATATTTGCAATTTGTAAGGAAGAGGCTTTAAAATATGAGTTTAAAAGTTCGGATTAAAGCATACTCTACTAAAGATAAGCTGAGACAAATATCACCATAAATTGAAAAACTTTTGCTTTATTTTTAATAAAACACGAAGTATTATTAAGATTATTTCCTTGAAAATATTGCCTGGCAAGTTAAGAAAATTTCTATAGGATGAAAAATTATACTTATTTTTAAACTTTCTTAAATTTATTATAGAGTCAAAAAAGTGCCTTAGCGGTTTACAATTATAATAAAATATTAAATCATATATATAACATAATTTTCCATTTTTAATCGTAAAGGAAAATTGCTTTTGCTTCAACTTCAATTCAAAAAATTGCGTACGTAAAGTCGGGCGCGGACGACTTTAGGATACCCTGTACCAATAGCTTGCAATAAAATCCGGTTCCTTCACAAAAAACCAAAAACAGAAGAATTTTTAAGCAAACATTTTTTTGACCGATCGTTCCTATGGGAGCTATATGATATAGTCAACCGATTTCAATAAAATTTCACACAGTGCTTAAATACCTTAAAAAAGATCTGAATGCCAAATTTATTTCAAATATCTTTACAAACAAACAAAACACATCGAATTTTGTATAAAAAACGTGTTTTTGGATCGATTGGTCCTATGGGAGCTATATGATCTAGTCAACCGATTTGGATTAAATTTAGTACAGTGCTTAGGAACTATAAAATACTCACGAATGTCAAATTTGGTCCCAATATCTTAACAAACAAACGGAACACAACAAATTTTGTTAAAAAATCGATTTTTTGGAAGATCGGACCTATGGGAGCTATATGATATAGTCAACCGATTTTGTTCAAATTTGGCACATTGCTTAAGTGCTGTGAAACATTTTCAAACGCCAAATCTAGTTACGATATCTTGTTAAATAAACAAAATATAGCGAATTTTGATTTGAAAAAGTTATTTTGGCCGATCGGTCCTATGGGAGCTATATGATATAGTCATCCAATATTAATGAAATTTGGTACAGTACTTGGGAACCATAAAAAATTTTCAAATACCAAATTTGGTTACGATATCTTTATGAACAAACGAATTATCCATCTAAAAACTTTTTTTTTTGTCGAGGTCGTCTTAAACACCCATATGGGAGCTATATAATTTATCCCCGATATCAACAAAATAAAATAAACTTGTCTCCTATGGAATAATATGGGATCTAATATGAAAGTTTGGTAACTCAAGCTCTTACCATTTCGGAAATCTAGGCTTTGAAACGGACGGACATGGGTATATCGACTTTTCTATTCACCCTGATCATATTTTAGGTAACTTTGGGGTGTCTCCGACGACTCCTTCTATATGTTACATACATTTTCGGCTTGCACAAACTTAACATTCCCTTTGTACCTTACAGTACAGGGTATAAAAATTGGCAGCACTATTTGCTAATAAACGTTGCACAAAATAGGTTAAAATAAGAAAACAATTAATAATGAGAACTTATCTCGTATCTAAGTACGTTATCTTCAAATATGGAGTTTTGCTAAAAGAAGTATTATTATTTTATTCAAAAAGGTTTACAATTCACAAATGATTTAAACACTGTTCGCCTTAATATGAAGCTTCTATTTCTATATTTTATTTTAGTTCAATATTTAATTTAATTTAATAATTTCTATCTTTAAGATACTAACGAATGGTTAGTTGTTGTATGGTGTGATTGGCCTGACATACAGATGGTGACACCATGTGATTATCCTTATGATTTTTCGATACTACCAACCTTTAAATTGCATCCTGTCAAAGTTTCAAGTCTGTTTATAATTACCCAAGTTACAAAATCATGGATTATGAAAATATATGAATTACAAAAGTCATGGATTCAAAGTCAAAGCAGTTTCGTGTGTTGATATATCATTGTTTTTTGATGGGAAAAAATAACGTCACGGCCCACCAATGGC
>JBAMAX010000083.1:0-123926 GCA_037043745.1 Chymomyza amoena
AGGCACAAAATGTATTAAAGCACAAAATGAAAATCGAATTTTGATAAACCTGCGCTCAAAAGCAGGCGACAACGCATACACAGTTACACACATGCACACACACGCTGATCGTTTCGTTTTCATTCGTTGCATGCGCTTCGGTTAAAACTGTTCGGCCGCGCTGCGCTCGCTCTGTTGCTCTGTTAATGACTGAGCCCAAACTGCGGCGGCCAAAGAGTACTCTTTGGGCGCTGCTGTATGCGTGAGAGAAGACAGAGTGGCGACGTTACGCGTTACGTTACGAAGCAACTTACCCTCCCATAAGAAGTTATCACTTCAAAATCCAAAACCTTTGCTACTTGACCGCCCTTCATTTTACGAAATGCGCACCAAGGTCCTAAGTCTCTTTTTATTAAATCCTAAAATGATTTAGCGGTCCTATGCCCCACTAGGGGATATGGAATCTAAATAAAATCTAAGATTTTATATCTTACTAAATCTCCTGCGTTTATATCACCCAAATCTATCTGTAAACATTATCTTTTCATATTTTTATATAACAATCAGTCACAATCAGGCTCACATATTGAGGCCTTATTTCCTAACCTTGGCTTACATTTTTCTTATATATTATTTTTTATTGTCGGCGTTAAAATTAAATTTTTCTTTTCAGTGTGCCCGTATATTAATAATTAATTTTTTGCCACTTTACAACAAGTGACAATTTGTTGCACCTTCCATTCGCTAGATGGCGCAAGCAAGTTGCTGCATATTTATGTTTAGTATCATCAAAATATTATTTAAACTAAAAGTTATTATTTATATTTTAGTTTTAATCTGAAAGCCAACTTAAAATAAGCCTAGATCACAAATAATTTAAATTTTAAAAAATAAATAAATACTTTTTTTCTTTTTTAATATTACTATAATTCTGATTGATAAACCTTCTTATAATATTAATTTGAAGTTATCTTATATATAAAATCTTTTGTCACAATGTTAGTTACCATACTCATCACGGCTGGACCGATTGCCTATTGGGTAGTCTGAGAATCAGCCAACATATATTATTCATTCGCCTCATGATAAGGGTTGGCACCCTCTCAACATTTTTTAATTTTGGACAAATTTTTTTATTGTTTTTATAATGTGGCATGGTGTACATTGTCAGATTCACTAATATTTTTTATTTTTTTCGTGTTACGGATGTTCCCATGAACGCGTCGATGAATTTTAAACTTGATTTTTGTATGTGTTAGATGTTGTCAATACGGAGGTTTTAAGCCTATTTCTATATGGTTGTGTATATTTTTTTCGTGAGATTGTTCAACACCAGGTTTAGGACATTAAGAAGATAGAAGCGTAGTCGCAAAGGGGTTGAAATGTAGTTTCTGTGGGGCATGAATTTATTAGATATGCGAGCTCTCTTAAGAATACTTAAGTTCGTCCATACGGCATTTTAGAGAGTCATGAAAGTCATCTAATCCAAAAATCTTATGATTGTCTAGATTAGCTAACTAGAGAATCTTACGATGTTTACACACTTTAAGATTATTCAAAAAGTTTGAGCAGAACAAAGTCTGCCGGGCTCACTAGTATATTTATAATATAATTTTATTTATTTTTATAATATTTATAATTTTATTTTATGATATTTAATATGTTTATGGGTTTTTTATAATATTAATTTTAAGTAATTTTTCAAAATAAATAAATAAAATGTATTTAAATTATTAAATTAAAATTAAATTTGATATTTATTTAAAAAAAAACTTTTTTTATATTTAATCTTATAAATTAGATATTTTTGAGTTATTCTCAAAAATTAAATAACAAATTGTGAGATTTGTTTTTTAATTTTATATTTTGAAACTGAAAGTTATTATTTATTAACCCCCGACGCAAAACGAGGGGTGTTATAAGTTTGACGTGTCTGTCTGTCTGTCTGTTTGTTTGTCTGTCTGTCTTTCTGTCTATGGCATTGTAGCTCCCGAACGCATGCAGTGATTTCAATTTAGTTTTAGACTTTAGTATATTATAATATACTTACTATAATTTAGATTCTTGTTAAGGTATAGATTACATTTAAGGTCAAGCTCGTTTGCTTTTTTTTACTTTTATATTTATAATTTCATATAATTTTTATTTTATATTTTATAATTTAATAAATTATTCTTCTAAATAATAAAAAAAACATTTTTTTCAATAATAAGATATTGTTGGTTTATTTTTATAAATTAATCAAAAACTAGATATTCTTTTATTAATTCTTAAAAATGTAATAAAAATGGTGATATCTTTTTTTAAATTTGTATATTTTTTTTATTCTTTTATTTTATATTTTTCAATTATTTTAAAAAATTTGATTACATTAAATATGAAATATAACATGGGGAAAATTGAAATGCTTAGATAAAAATAATATTTTTCACAAATAAAAAAAAATAGCTGCAAAATAATATAAGGTCAGTTATCGATAGCTCCATAAATAAACGGAGTTTTGCAATAAAATTTTACGTGGTTTAAATAGGCTAGTAGCTCTTCCAAAATGAAAATATCATAGAAATCGGAGAAAATCAGGTAAAAAGTGCTCCTTTAAAATTTAAGAGGGCAAAAAATCTAACGAAAAAAACAGGAAAATGAATCACAAGTTTATAAGCAAACTAAAATGTTTATTTTTTATAAATACAAATTTTTTATAAATTTTAACTGTTATTATTGATGATGGACAAAGAAAATTTTGAAGTGTCAAAAAAAAAGTAGAACAAGTTTAAAGAGATAAGTTCTATTAAAGCAAAAATTAAGGCAATTGGAAAAAGCACCCCGTACTTTCCCTTTAAGATAAAGATACATAGATGATAGATGAGCTCACTGACACGCATATCCGCCATTCTTCGATTCTCCTTTTTTTTCGGCCATTTTTATTATGGTGTAAACTTAAACTAGTTAAAATTGTTTTTTTTTTTCAATGTACCCCAATTTTTTTTTTAATATAAAAATTCCTCTTTTCCAGAACTTAGTATAGCTCTGCTTTCCTTACTACTTATAATTATTATTTTTTAATTATCTCAGCTGCTACAAAGATGACCACAATTTTTAGCAAGTTATAATTACAGATGATATGATTATTATAACCAAATCCCCTTAAGCACAAAAGCTTCATAGTTTAAGCTTCTCTATGGCGCTTAATACCCTTAGTCTTTAATTAAGTTAGTAAACCAAATATATGTATATAGTATATACATAGTTCTATATATAAGTGCAACCATTTGGTTAAGTCCATTTGTCCATTAAAGTTCCAACCAACAGTTCCATAGAAGTAGCCACTGTCATCTCTGCTCTCGGTTTAATGTGCGTCTAATTGAAGTTTATGCCAACATAAAAGGATATTGCCTGCCTGCCTGCCTGTTCCGCCGTAAGCCGTACATCAATGTCAGCCAGGGAAACACATTCCGAAGGACTCCTCTTCAAAGCCCACAACCGAACGTGATGACAAGCCAATTAAAGGCAGGCTTAAATATAATCAGCCATCAAAAGGTGTCGATTTTAGTTAGGCGTTGGTTTGCCTGTCAGCCGAGTGAAGTGCCAAAAATGCACGAATAATTCAGTTAGTTGAGTTAATTGCCACAAACACACACACACACACACACACAGTCACAAATATAATACAGACCACAAGGTCAACAAATACAAACAAACACATTCAATACGTCAAGGCAAACCGTCAGAACGGTTGATGAATTACAAATCCCGCCCAGAATGACGGCAAATGCTGACTTTTAATCTTCATATGCCACAGCGTCATCAACAGCTGCATTTCAGTCCGAGTTCCGCCTATTTGGACTGCATCGTGAGTGCCAATTGAAGTTTCGTATACTTTAATTGGGTTATATTTGTTTATAAGAAAGCTTGAAACATGTCAAAGCAAAAAAATTTGCTGAATATTGATAGCTTCTTACAAGGAAAAAACCCTAACCTTAAACCCGTCTTCTTGCGTAAAAACCCTAAGATCTCAGGGATTTTTGTAGTTTTCTGGCTTTACCGAGTCTTTAAAAATTAATTATTTTTAATCTCAAATTAATAAAAAAAAAACCCGCTTCTTTAAGTATCCATCAATGTACATATATATTTTCATAAGAACAAAGAATGAATCATAGTCGACCGCCATTTATTATGGAAATATTTCGAGATAATCATTCGAACAAGCCAAATAATGGGATTCTTTTGAAATTGTTATTCTAATAATAATTGTTATAATTTTCGTAAAACTTTTAAAAAATCCAAAAATACGTCAATTCGGTGTGGTACCATTGGTGCTCATGTGCATAAATATATCGAGGTGAAACTTACTCTATGTGGTAGCCACATCTCATACGGCGTGTATAATGTTAGTTTCATCTTATACGATGTTCAAATCATTCAGGTAAAAACTCAAATGAAAAAAAAATTTATCATCAAAAAGGAAATAACAACGGCAAAATCGGACAGGACCGTATATAATAGTCTTGATGATATAAATTAAATAAAGAAGAACGTGAGCGAGCGTGCGAAGCAAGCAGAGGGGCGAGTCCTTTAGTATAAAGAAAAAATTTCATGGGTACGTAATAACTAATCTAATAGAACAAGAATTTCATTTTTTTTAAAGGACTTAGAACATTAAACAAAATTTTGTATTATTACATTAAATAAAAAGTAAATATTTTTTTAACTTGATGAAAAAATCGAAATTAAATTATTGTATTCTTTAAATGAACAAGAACTACATATTTGTTATGAATTAATTAAAAGGATAAACTAATTGGCTTTTTGATTTGATGCAAAAAAATAATAAAATTTTTAAAAAATTTTATAGAACAGGAAATAAAAGTTTTTTTTAATCGTATAGAAAAATTAAGTTTTTGTGTTATTTTCGTTTTTTGCATTATTAATAGAGCAAAACTTAAAAATTTTTTTACGGTGGAATAGAATTAAATTTTTTTATTATTTTATAGAATAAAAACTAAATATTTTTTTCATTGGATAAAAAGAAAATTTTTATATTATTTAATAGAACAAGAACTTCTTTTTTAATGGGATACAAAAAATTTATAATAATTGGATTTTTTTGTTAATATTTGGTAGAATAAAAACTTGTATTTTTTAATGGGATAAAAACAATTAATTACATTTTTGTATGATATAAAAGCAGAGATAATAAATAGTTTTTTAAATTGTTTCTTTTTGATTTTAGGAAAAACGTTAACAATTTTTTGGAAATTTAATAAAAGAGGATACTGATGTCAAGGAATAGAAGCAAAATGGCTGCAAACACAATAAAGATAGGGGAATACACTTTTAAAGCCGTAGAATCTTTCACGTATTTGGGCTGCAAGCTAAGCAGCGATAACGCAATGCATGCCACAATTGACGATAGAATCCAAGCGGGCAACAGATCATACGCATCACTTATAAAACTCTTCAAATCACGGCTCCTCAGTAGAACATGTAAATTTGCGCTATATAAAACTGTAGTCAGGCCAGTAGTATGCTACGGATCTGAATCTAGGACGCTGAGTGAAAAAATCAAATCCAAGCTAATGGTATTTGAAAGAAAAATTTTAAGAAAAATTTTTGGCGCTATTAAATCATTAAAGCAAAAAGACTAAGGTGGTTAGGCCACGTGTCACGAATGGATCCTTGTAGAGCCCAAAAGAAAATCTTAGATGCAAAATCATACAACACCAGAGCAAGAGGCAGACCAAGATCGCGATGGATGGAAGAATTAAAGGAGGATATGGATAAGATAAAGATAAAAAACTGGAAAGAATTAGCAAATAATCGTGCAACCTGGAGGCATTACGTTCAGCAGGCCAAAGCTCACAAAGAGCTGTAGCGCCAAACGATGATGATGAATAAAAGAGGAGATAAATGTTTTTTTAATTCGACAAAGAAATTAAATAAAATTTTTGTATTATTTTAGTTTTTAAATTATTTAATAGAACAAGATTAAACATTTTTTTTAATGGATAAAAAAATTTAATTACATTTTCGTATAACTTCATAGAATAAAAGCTTATTAGCTTTTTTAAGTGTATGAAAAAATACATACAATTTTTGTATAATTTAATAGAACAGGAAATAAATATTTTTCTTTTAATTGGATTGAAAAAATTAAATTTTTGTATTAATTTTCTTTTTTAAATGGGGAATAATAACACTGTACAACAGTGATTTAGAACTTTTCAAGTGACCTAGTGTACGTTGTAGGTCTTGACGAGTAGATCACGATAGTGTGTTTCAAAATTGTCTAACACCCCCAAAATCGAAAGCTATTGTTAAAAACCGTTTTTCGTGTACTGCGATCACTCCAACAATCACAACGTCGTCATTTTTCAACCGATTTTTGATTGCGGATTTGGAAAGAAGAAGATTCAAGCTTTAAGATGATATATATTTGTTTATACTTCATACAAAGAAACTTCGAGATTTTTTAAAAGTTATCTAAGATTTACACTTTTTTTTTTCGTTTTTCACACTTTGAAGTCGTTTTTATATAACATTTTGTTAAAACACCTTTACTTTTTTGCATTTAATCTTGAAGAAATGTCAATGCCGAGTTATCAAAAGTCATGGCTTATCAAAATCGGTCGATTAATGTTTGAGTTACGACGCTTATTGTAAACAAGACAATTAAACTTTCGTCGACAAAAAAAAAAGTTTTAGATAGATTATTCGTTTGTTCATGAAGATATCGTAACCAAATTTGGTATTTCAAAGTTTTTTATAGTTCTTCTTTCCAAAACCGTAAAGCAATCGAAAATCGGTTGAAAAATGGCGACGTTATGATTGTGGGAATGATCGCAGTACCCGAAAAACGGTTTTTAAGCAATATCTTTCGATTTTGGGGGGTGTTAGACAATTTTGAAACACACTATCGTGATCTACTCGTCAAGACCTACAACGTACACTAGGTCACTTGAAAAGTTCTTTGATTTTTTGATTTTGTAGTACAGTGTAATTAATTCAAATGTGTGGATTCATGGATAAATAGCTGAACAAATTTTTGTATTTCGAAGAAAAAATTGAATAAACTAACTACTTTTATTACCATTGGAAGCAGTTTTTCATTTACATAAACAATTTGCAATTTGATTTTTTGTCAATTATATAAAAAAATTGCTATAGTGCCAATAAAATTAAAAAAGGAAACTTTTTGCTGTTTTATTTTTAAAATTTTTTTCCAAGCTTCAAAAATAATTATTAATTTAAATTATTTAAATTTGATAATAAAAAAATTATATTTTGTATTCTTATTTAATTCTAAACGCTGCTGATCCAATATTAATTCAGCTAGTAGCTCTTCACAAAGAAATATTTTAAAATAAAAACTATAAACTAATAATAGTTTAAAAAATTCTTGAAGTATTGTAATTTCTAAATATATGAATAAATGCTTATTTGGCCGTTAAAAAAGATGTTTAGCTAGTTGCAATCAATATCTTAAACACTTTAAAAAATAGTGAAGGTTAAGGCTTATAAAAATTTTAAAAATATTCTGAGCGTTTTAAAAAGTTGTAGTTCTCAAATTTATTTTTGAAATTCCACTGCAAAAAAAGTTTCCAGGGCACAAAGTTTAAGAGATATACATACATATACATATTTATATACCTCTTGGGGCAAGAACTATTTATTTGAAATTTTTCTCACGAATGATTTCATATTTAACTTAAGCTAAACTTTTTATACAAATTTTCATTTTAACACAAATATAATCATAAATATGAAATATGGCTAAAGGAAAATTAAAAAATGCACGCTCCACTATAATTAAGTGTATTAAAAATTCCACTCGTTGAAGTAAATATTATTTTGTCTTTTTTTGCTATCGAGTTTCGTGCAAATTTTGCCCGTTTCCGGTTGCTGTGCATGCACTTCCGCTCACAAAGGCTTTGAGTGCAATGTAAGTGTGTGTGTATGTGTGTGTGTGGGTATCTGTGTGTGTGTGTGTGGGTATCTGTGTGTGTGTGTATCTGTGTGTTTGACTTTCACCTGCAGTTAAATTATGGGCTATGCACATGCAATATCCGATCAAAAGCGATTATAGAAATAATTTAAATTGTGTATTCTAGACAAATAAATAATTTATGACAGCCATAAATCTACTAAAATTGTGTTAATTTTAGATTCAATTGAAAGATTGACAGTTGCTTAAACTTAAAGCTTTTTCAATTTAAATTAAAGTAGTCCCAGATATTGACTGACAGCCAAAAACAATAACTTGGCTCAAACAAAAGCTGTTAAGCTTTTGTCTTAGGCCCAACAAAGCGGGCGAATCCTCAAAGTGCTTAATGTATATTTCACTTTGATTATGGAAATTACAGGCCTTAATATTTAATCCAATTAAAAGCTACACAGCTGAAAACATTGTTCAAAAGTAAAATTAAGTTTCAAAGGACTTGTCCGAGGACTACATTAAACAGCTTAAAGTAGAGCAGTGAACTCTTAGTTGCCATTTTGCCTTATCAAGCTCGATAATCACAAAATGGCAGCTGCATAAATTTGAAGTTCATAAATAAAATGTAAAACCGCAAAAATTAAATAAAACCCAAATTGGTAGTTTGTTTTTAAAAGCAAATGTTTTATAGTGAATTAAATAAAGCCATAGCAATAAAAAAAATTTGCTATGTTCAAACGAATAAATTTTATGGCATGGAGACGTGCCAGAATTCCAAAGACTTTAAAATTTAAGCTTAAATTAATTATTAAAAAAAATGTTGCAAAAAGTTCGAAGCAGAAACAGAACTATAACTAACAGAAGCAGAAACAAAAACAAAAACAGAAATTGAAACAGAAATAGAAACAGAAACAGAACTAAAACTAAGAAGCAGAAACAGAAACAGACACAGAAAGAGAAACAGAAACAGACACAGAAACTAGAACTAGAACTAGAACTAGAACTAGAACTAGCACTAGAACTAGAACTAGAACTAGAACTAGAACTAGAACTAGAACTAGAACTAGAACTAGAACTAGAACTAGAACTAGAACTAGAACTAGAACTAGAACTAGAACTAGAACTAGAACTAGAACTAGAACTAGAACTAGAACTAGAACTAGAACTAGAACTAGAACTAGAACTAGAACTAGAACTAGAACTAGAACTAGAACTAGAACTAGAACTAGAACTAGAACTAGAACTAGAACTAGAACTAGAACTAGAACTAGAACTAGAACTAGAACTAGAACTAGAACTAGAACTAGAACTAGAACTAGAAGTAGAACTAGAACTAGAACTAGAACTAGAACTAGAACTAGAACTAGAACTAGAACTAGAACTAGAACTAGAACTAGAACTAGAACTAGAACTAGAACTAGAACTAGAACTAGAACTAGAACTAGAACTAGAACTAGAACTAGAACTAGAACTAGAACTAGAACTAGAACTAGAACTAGAACTAGAACTAGAACTAGAACTAGAACTAGAGCTAGAACTAGAACTAGAACTAGAACTAGAACAGAAACAGAAACAAAAGCATAAGCAGATTCTGCTGCCGTTTCTGTTCCTGATTCTGCTGCCGTTCCTGTTCTTGATTCTGCTGCCGTTCGTGTTCTGGATTCTGCTGCCGTTTTCACCGGATTTTGTTTCTGTCACAAAAGTACTGGATTCTGTTGGAGTTTCTTTTCTTGATTCTGTTGCCGTTTTCCCCGGATTCTCTTTCTGACGCAAAAGTACTGGATTCTATTGCCATTTCTTTTCTTGATTCTGTTGCCATTTTTACCGGATTCTGAAATAGAAACAGATCTGAACTAGAAAAAAAAGCGAAGCAGAATTTTCTTTTTCTGCTTCTGCTTTTTCTAGTTCTAGATTCTGTTTCTATTTCAGAATCCGTAAAAATGGCAACAGAATCAAAAAAAATGGCAATAAATCCAGTACTTTGCGTCAGAACGAATCCGGGAAAACGGCAACAGAATCAAGAAAAGAAACTCCAACAGAATCCAGTACTTTTGTGACAGAAATTTCAGAAGCTTCTTTTTGTTTTTCTTCTTTCTTTCCATCTTTGTTCCGGATGCTGCTGCCGTTCCTATTATCGATTCTATTGACGTTTTCACTAGCCGCTGTTTCTATTGCAAGTGTGTTGGATTCTGTTTCTTTTCCCGTTTCTTTTGCTGATTCTGTTGCCGTTGCCACCGGATTCTGTTTCTGTATCTGCCGCAAATGTACTGGATTCTGTTTAAGTTGTGTATGAGAACACAGCTTAATTGTTTTTTATTAAAAATTTCGCCATTTTCCAATACTGTCATTGCCTTAAAAGTAGCTTAAAGTTCAGTGAACAAATATAAAAGAAATTAAAACACTCCATCAACTGTCATTTAAACCATTCTGATTCAGATTCTGCTGCCGTTTCTGTTTTAGATTCTGTTGCCGTTTTCACCGCATTCTGCTTCTGTTGCAAATTTACTGGATTCTTTTTCTGGTTCTTTTGCCGTTTCTTTTCCTGATTCTGTTGCCGTTTTTACCGCATTCTGAAACAGAAACAGATTCTGCTGCCGTTTCTGATCCTGATTCTGTTGTCATTTTTACCGGATTCTGTTTCTGTCGCAAAAGTACTGGATTCTGTTGCTGTTTCTTTTCCAGATTCTGTTGCCATTTTTACCGCATTCAGCTTCTGTTTCTGCCGCAAATGTACTGGATTCTGTTTCTGTTGTATGTGGTAATACAGCTTAATTGTTTTTATTTAATATTTTCAGCTCACTAAAAAATACGAAAAATATTCGCCATTTTCCAACACTGTCATTGCCTTGAAAGCTGCTTTAAGTTCAGTAAACAAATATAAACCAAATTTAAGCACTTCATCAACTGTCATTCAAACCATTAGCAGCAGATATGACTCAAATCCCCTAGAGCATTACCCCTAAAAACTTTTCCACTATAGTTTATAACGTCTGAACGCGACTTTTGTGGCGTTTGGCGTTGAAAACATTTTAAGCGCTGTGCCACATGGCGCATACTTAATGTGCCACAATTTGATAAATAAATTTAACAATTTGCATAAATGTCGCCTGCGTGCTGCATTGCGTATACGCAACTTTGCTTTAATGCATATGCCCAAAAAATTTATCACTCATACGCAGTGTGGGTCCACATTAAATGTTTATTATATGCTCACATGTGGAATTTTTATGAACACTAGAGAATTAAATCAGCCTCCCTGGGCCACTTACCTTTCATCCAAACGCATGCTACTCCGGCTGATGTCACTCCTACGGACATGGAACGGGGTCTTTGGAATATGGATTTGGAAAAACGTCGCACCGTTGGCAATTGCTGGGGCGGATAGCCCGCCAAATCGTTGAGTTCATCGTTAAAGTTGACATTGCGTGCACGCGGCTAGAGTGCCACCGATGGCATCGAATTGCTGTTGGTTTGATTCTCGTCCGACATGCCCAATGCCGAATAGCTCACCTCAAGATTATGTGTCATGGTAGGTGGGGCAACACTCACATGTAAATGCTTTGCAACACTGAACTTTTTCTGGAGAGATATTTCTTTTTAGCTGATTTAACTTTTGGCACTTGATTTTCTGCGTTTTTCACTGAACTTTTGTCAAAGTTTCTATTACTTTTATTATTATAAATAATCTCTTTAAAACTGCGTAAAATAGATAAAGATTTATGGGTTTAAAAACGCGTGAGTAAAAAAACAACAAGTCTGCTTCAGACATTTTGAGAGACTGCATTAAGCTGCAGCTTTCAACTATGCATATCTCTGTGTGTGTGTGTATCTGTGTGTCGTTTCTTTATGAGTGTAAGATACTTCATTAATACAAATCAACAGCCGTGAGCTAATGAATATAAACAATTGAATGCATAGTTTTATCTCGGAACCGCTGCACTCTCCCTGACAATGATGAATGAATGCACTCGTGCACTTTGCCACAGCTTGGCAACAACAATAACAAGCACATTGTTGCAACTGCAACAGCCATAACTACAACAACAACCACAACAACAACAACAACAACTTAATTGAGTGCAAAACACGTCGTTTAATAAAGTTCAAAATGCCAAGAGATGAGGCATCAATCAAATTGCTTGATTTGATGCGAACATTCAATTCAAACAACGATTAAGCATACACTGAGAAAAAAGGGGTACAAATTAAAGAAAGTTCCAAGACAAGTTTTATTTACTTTAATTAAGTATAAATCTTTTCTAAAATGAAAATAGTATTATGGCAACCCTAAAAATTTCTTAGGCTGGCAAACGCTGCCAAAAATCAGATACTTTTAATGCAAAAATATTCAAAAATTTCAGAAAGTTATGAGAGAATATTTCGTAACAATAATTATATTTGCTTCAAGTACACTTTCTCAATTTAAAACAATGTGATGGCAACCCTAAATATTTGAAAGGTTTGCAAATGCTGCATAATAATTAGCTGCTTGTTAATGCAAGACAATACATAAAAATTCATCTTTACTTCGAAATAGAAAAAATGTTAGAAAATTTAGAAAAAAAAGGTGATAATATTTATTAGTAAGGAAAACATTAGAGGTAGGTATTCATGCTTTGTGTTGAGTTGAGGAGTTGAGGACTTTTACAAAAACAAAATGTATGGGGAAATGCAACCCTGTGATTCAACTCTCAACTCAACTTTTTCTCAACCTTGACCTATTTTTACTTTTTGCTGTTGAGAAAGTGTTGCATAATTATATGACTCGATGCCTTTTTCAGCACTGCAAAATTTGTAATTTTTTAGCCATTTCCTGCCTTTTTTGTACGAAATTAAGAGAATAAGACATAATTCCTAGTTGGCTGCAAATTTGAAAATGCTTAGGCAAGCCTTAATATATGCTGAAACTGAGTTCAGCATTTAAGCACATCGGTTTTCGTCTCAGGAACCGACCACGTTCTGGCGCCTATCAATTGTCTTGGGAATGTGAAAATGGTCGCCCTGACGCGAGTATATTATTGCATTCAAGTCCAATGCATAATTATCAAGAATTTCAAATTTGGTACAGTCCAGGCGGTGCCCGACAGTGGAATACCCTGTACCGTTTCTATCGAAAAAATTGTTTCTGCATATTCCTACTAAGAACTTTCCAATAGAATTACATATTTCTTTTTTTGCTGAAATTTGATATTTATACCTATAAGTTCCGTAAATTGTTAACTGATTGTGATGAACCTCGAAAATTACGGCAAAGAAGCTATTTAAAGTATATGGGGTAAGTTTCAAGTTGATATGTTGAGGGGTGTGGGAGAAAACACGGTAAATCGATAGCGCGGTGTGGGGGTCGATAAAATTTGGATGTGGATTTATTAATTAGAGCCATATGAATCAGCTTACCAAAAATTGTGATTCGAAGTCACTTTTAACTATAATTAGGTAGAGTCAAATATTGACGCTGTTTGTATATTTTTGACTATAGCTTTTGCTGCATTTGTCCGATTTTGTTCATTTTTGACCCACAAATCCGTGGACCCATAAGGTCTCTATTAAATTTCAGATAAAAATATTAATAGGTGTTGCCAAAAACCGCGAAAATCTACTGCGGGGGATCGGGAAAAGATATTGGCTGGGTTCAACAAACTTCACCTTCTGAGGAAATAGCGCACCAGCTGGATTTGACGTTTCTAGCTCTTCTAGTCTCCGAGATCTAGGCGTTCAATCGGACGGACACATGGATGGATGGATGGACATAGCTCAATCGCTTCCCGAGGTTATGATAAGCATTTTGGTATAAAGGACTTGGGGTCTGCCGCGCCTCCTTCTTCCGTTACATACATGGTACAAATCTAGTATACCCTTTGTACTTTTAAGTACAGGGTATAATAATGTGGGACTTAACAAATAAATATCGGGTCAACCGGTGTAACCTAACCTAATATAGCTTTACTTTAATTTTAGAGTACACCAAATTCTGATTTTACATGGTAGTTATCCTTGTAAAAAAATCGCTGATTTTCTAAAAACAAATACGTATACGTAATATAGTTTTACAAAGTAATTTTCGAGTATGCCAAATTCTGATGTTATACGATAGAAATGTTCGTGAAAAACCGTATAAGAATCACTTTGACTCAACAAAAAATTATGTATACGTATGTAGCCTTACAAAATAATTTTGAGTTAAACCTGTTTCTATTTTTACGCGGTAGATACGTTCCAGATAACAACTTTAAAAAAACATGTGTAAACAGACATGATGAAAATTTATTAAATTTGAAATCGGTAACAAAATTTCTAAAATATTATAATATAAAATAAATAAATTTCTAAAAGTATTCTACTAATATTAAAAACTATTCCTGAACCTTACTATAGTTATGCTTGTTGTTAAAAAAAAAACAATTATTGCAAGTTCAATAAAATTATGCCATTAAACCAAAAGTTAAGTTTACGCCTTACAAAATAGTTTTCGAGTACAAGTTAACGTACTCTCAGTTAGAGTATAAGATAAAGTAAATATAAAAGATAAAGCTCGTTCTCAAGCTGCACTCAATACATTTGAGTTAGCTTTGAGAACTTATTGATTTGATCTTTGGTGCATCAAAGCTTTAGTAAGCTTTAAGCTTTATTAAGAAAGCTTAGATTAGGTATTAGATTAAGTTAAGCTAGATTGATAAGTTAGTCTTAATCGGATAGCACAAGACATAACAACATAATGAAAAATAAAATAAATAAAGACATTATATAATACAAAAACATGAAGTTACAAAGTTAATTTAAAAATATTAAAATCTGAAGTTACAAAATTAATTTACATCATATTCTGTTTTTACGCGGTAAATACGTTCCAGAAAAAAACAGTATAAAACCCAGTTTATAAAAAAATAAATAAATTATTAAGTTGCTATAAACACGAATAAGAATATAAAATAAATGGAAATACAAATTTAAAAACTTATCTAAAATCCTGTGCAGGGAAAGATATAAACAAATGATAAAGCTGCTATGAAAATAAATTAGAATATAAAATAAATTAAGATTCTGCGTATAACTCAAAAAAGCAAATTGTTAAAAATGCAAATAATAGATTAGGTTGACAAAAATATTTTTCCTTCAATTTTTAATTAAATAACTTTTTTTTTCAAATCCAATGAACTTTTATCAAAAATTTTTGCTAGAGCGTATTACGTAATAAACGTGTACAAAATACCGTGTAAAATCAAAATTGGTTGCTTAAATTAATATCTTTTATTATAGTATTATATTGTATATAATTATTGTTTAGCTATACTGTTCTTGTTATTCCGAGCCTGCAATCAAAATTTATGATTTGAAAAAAAAAACGTATACGCAACGTAGCCTTAAAAAAATAAATTTCCCGTGCTGAATAAATATTATTTTTTGCAAGAAAAAAACGCAACAATAAATACTGTTTAGACTCGACAGCAGCAAGTTCAATGAATTTTAAAGCTACCTTGTGCTCCTACCTAATTCCAAACACCCATGTCAACATTAAAAAATTCCAAGAATTTGCTATTCCAGACGCCAAGTTCTTCACACCTCAGCCCATGAGACTCATTTCTGTTGTCAATGAAATATTGGAAACATTTAAAAAGGTCATACTGAAACAAACGAGCAGTATTGTAAACAAAATAACCTATTAAGTATTTGGAAGGAATAATTGCAGAGACACAAAATAAAAAATATATTTTTCGGGTCTGGAGGTCAGACCATGTTTACTATATGTTTTTGGGGTCGCTGAATCCGAATACGAGGTCCAAAAAACCCCAGCACATCAGGGTTTCGACACAATCATCAAATAATATTTTTTTTTATTTTTATTTAATTTTTTTAAAAATTAATTTAATTTTTTTAATTTTTAAATTAATTTATATTTCCTTTCATTTTTTATCAACAAATAAATTAATTGAGTTCGTTGACTTTATTTGTTTTTTTTTAATTTTTATTTTTATTATCTAATTTAAGTTTACTTTTTGATTAAGTATTTTAATAGTAATTTATTTACAAACAGCTCATATATTATTAAAAAATATGATAAAAGCTTATTCAAAGTTGTATACTTTATGCTTCTCGTTATACTGGCCCAATTTACAAATAAACCTCAATTTATGATCCAAATTTTTCTCTCTGTGTACTCGCATTAAAATGCCATCAAAAAGCAAATAGCCAAACAATTACAAAGACAGCTCCAGTGATAAAGTGCGAGAGTGAGCTAAAAAACTAAAATCAGCTGTAGGGCTTTAAATCATATAAGAGCGATAGAGATAGAGCTAGCAACAAAAAAGTACGTTAACTTGATTTTATAAAGCGCTAAGCACTTCCGTTACTTTGGGCCAGCAATAAGCACACACTCACACACACACATAAGAACTAAATTGAGTTTTTATTAGATTTTGATGTAATTTGTCACGATTTGCAGTCAAGTTTCGACCCGCGAGGGCAACTCGTGTTGTTGTTGTTGTACTCTATACAAATTGTATATATATTTATATATATATATGTATACATATGTAACACAAAAAGGTAGCGCACAAAGTTCAACAACCAACAACACACACTTCACACACACAAAAGCCTCTTTAACTGTGTCAGGAAACTGTG
Source organism: Chymomyza amoena (assembly GCA_037043745.1). NCBI lineage: Eukaryota > Metazoa > Arthropoda > Insecta > Diptera > Drosophilidae > Chymomyza > Chymomyza amoena. Next base: position 16,535 of record JBAMAX010000083.1, read on the forward strand.
GAAATGTTTCAAAAATTTAAATGAAAAGTCATGTGTACACTGTACATAATATATATGTATAAGTAAAATGTGAGGCCTTTAATGCCAAAGTGCACAGTGGGACTAAGGTGATAGATTTAGTGGCCAAAAGTAAAAAATTTCATGGGCGAATATCCATATATGTATATATTTATACAAAGTATTTAAATATATAAATAATAGCGTACGTAGAGTCAGGCGCGGACGACTTTAGGATACCCTGTACCACTAGCTTGCAATAAAATCCGGTTCCTTCATAAAAAACCAAAAACAGAAGAATTTTTTAGCAACAATTTTTTTTTGACCGATCGTTCCTATGGGAGCTATATAATATAGTCAACCGATTTCGATCAAATTTAATTCAGTGCTTTGGTACCTTAAAAAAGATCTGAATGCCGAATTTGGTTCAAATATTTATACAAAGAAACTAAACACATCGAATTTTGTATAAAAAAATGGTGTACGTAAAGTCGGGCGTTAACGACTTTGGGATACCCTGTACCACTAGCTTGCAATAAAATGCGGTTCCTTCACAAAAACCAAAAACAGAAAACTTTTTAGGCAAAAATTTTTTTTGACCGATCGTTCCTATGGGAGCTATATGATATAGTCAACCGATTTCAATAAAATTTGACACAGTTCTTTATTACCTTAAAAAAGATCTGAATGCCGAATTTAGTTCAACTTTTTTTACAAACAAACGAAACACTTCGAATTTTGTATAAAAAACGTGTTTTTGGACCGATCGGTCCTATGGGAGCTATATGATATAGTCAACCGATTTGGATTAAATTTAGTACAGTGCTTAGGAACTATAAAATACTACGAAAGTCAAATTTGGTCCCAATATCTTAACAAACAAACGAAACACAACAAATTTTGTTAATAAATCGATTTTTTGGAAGATCGGCCCTATGGGAGCTTTATATGATAAAGTCAACCGATTTTGTTCAAATTTGGCACCTTGCTTAATTGCTCTAAAAAATTTCCAAACGCCAAATCTAGTTACGATATCTTTATTAAAATGCAAAATATAGCGAATTTTGAATTTAAAAAGTTATTTTGGCCGATCGGACCTATGGGAGCTATATGATATAGTCAACCGATTTTGATGAAATTTGGTACAGTGCTTTTCGAATACCAAATTTGTTTACGATATCTTCATGAACAAACGAATTATCCATCCAAAACCTTTTTTTCGTCTCAAACACCACCATGGAGCTATATAATTTATCCCCGATATCAAAAAAATAAAATAAACTTGTCTCCTATGGAATAAAATGGGATCTAATGTGAAAGTTTGGTTACTCTAGCTCTTACCATCTCTAAGATCTATGTGTTCAAACGGACAGACGGACTGATGGACATGGGTATATCGATTTCTATAGTCACCCTGATCATATTTTAGGTAACTTTTGGGTGTCTCCGACGACTCCTTCTATATGTTGCATACATTTTTGGCTTGGTCAATCTTAATATAACTCTTTGTACCATACGGTACAGGGCTTGTTAATAAAATACATTTTTTACAAATAATGTAATGTGATGACAACCTGACTATTCTAAAGGAATCAGTCAGCTGTTTTTTATTCAAAAAAGCAGGAAAATTAAAAAAAATATGAAAAAAGATAATTCTTATAGTTAGAAAATTTGTAAAAATCTATTATATATATATTCTTTATATAAATTAAATACAAATTCGAAAAAAAATTTTCCTAATTAACTCGATACTCCCAAGCATTTTTATATTTTCATTTTTAAAATAATTTATTTTTTAATTTAATAATCTTATCTGTAACTTCACTCTAAGCTCAGTAAAAAAATTATTTCTAAGAATCTATCGTGAAAAATCTGAATCATCAGTAAATTATAAACTTGCAAATAAGTTATCATATATAATACATATTTACTAAACCCAATGTGTTGTCATACTATAAAAAAATATTTTGAAACTACACTAAAGTTATTTTTGACTATAAAAACAATTTTGTTTTCAAAACTTTGGTAAAGCAATCAAAACTTATTCAAACTTCAGAATAAAAATTACGTATACGCAATACAAGCTAGGGGCACGCATATAATGTTCAAAACTTCTCAACTTTTTTCCAAAATTTTCTCACTTTTGTCCCACTGTGCACAAACACATGAATGCCAAATGAATTTTACTCAAACATATGGTCACACGTACACACATACATCACACAAAGACACGCGCTCACGCATTTGTACGCGAAGGGCGTGCCATTTTGAGAAATGTGTTTGTGTTTGAGTGTGTGCGACGTTTTTCATCAGCATAATGAAAAACAAAACAAACACACACGCACACATGTGGCGGATTACTCACACACATGCAGGCACACCCATGGAATTTCATATAATTCATAGAACTAAGCACAGGACATTCACAAACACAGAAATGTATTTGTCAAATGAGTCGCAAAGCCTAAACAAGAAATCCCACTCTCTCTCTATGCGACATTTTTCATTATTATGTTATTATTATTATTATTATGTAAAAAGGTTTGATTATAAATACAAAATGTATTTAATTTGAAGCGTTTTTAAAAAGATACGCATTTAACTGCGGACTTAGTAATAATATATAATAGTAGACGTATATTGCTCTAACATTTATTTGTTATTTATTATCTATTTGATAATTATAAAAATAACATAATGTTTTATTTGCATTTTAAGGTCCAGTTCAATGAAGCCATTTTTATTTAAAAACTCATGGACAAAGCATTTAAGGAAATTGAAACGCCAACAGGAGTCTAAGCTGCCCTGTGTAATAAAGTGGTTCGAGGAACAAAGTTTTTATACTTATTTTAAAAAATTGAAAAATTTTATATTAAAAAAATCAATTTCTTCCTTATTTCGTATTTTCTCTAAAATAAAATTCTTTTTCTCGAAATTAGTGTAAATAATCAAACCTGATATAAAAAAATATATGGTCCTGATATATGACCTTAGGAAGTCCAAAAGCTTTAAAATAAGTAAACCTCACTTCAATTTATTTATTTATGTTATTTTTTTGAATATTTAATTAAATTTATTTAAAATAATTTTTTTGCTATTCATCCTTTTCTGAGTTATCCCTAACTTTAAATTCTCATCTTTTGTTAAATTTGTTTTGCAACGATATCAATATCAGCTACGTTAGAATTTTACTTTATTAATTTATATCATCATAAATTAAAAGTTAACTCTCGATTAGAAAATAGGATAGGCTGATACTTAATATAATACATTCTAAATTAACGAATCTTCAATCCTATTTTGAAAATTTTAATTTTTATTTATTTTTTTATATATTAATAAATCATCTTTTTCGCTGGGCAAATATTTCAAAGAAAAAATATCTTCTATCAAGTTGGTTTATTTCTCTTTTTTAATTATATATATATTGGGTTGCCCAAAAAGTAATTGCGGATTTTTAAAAGAAAGTAAATTCATTTTTAATAAAACTTAGAATGAACTTTAATCAAATATATAATTTCCATTTTGTTCGATAACCTTTTGCCATCTTCCCGGCAAATTTTGTATTCCACGCTCATAGAACTTCTGGCCTTTATCTGCAAAAAACTGAACCAAGTGCGATTTTATAGCCTCATCATTGCCGAAAGTTTTACCATTTAAGGAGTTCTGCAAAGATCGAAATAAATGGTAGTCTGATGGTGCAAGGTCAGGGCTATATGGTGGATGCATCAAAACTTCCCAGCCAAGCTCTCTCAGTTTTTGCCGGGTCATCAAAGATGTGTGTGGTCTGGCGTTGTCCTGATGGAATATGACACCTTTACGATTGATCAATTCTGGCCGTTTCTCGTTGATGGCTGCATTCAATTTGTCCAGTTGTTGACAGTAAACATCCGAATTAATCGTTTGGTTCCTTGAAGCAGCTCAAAATATACCACACCCTTCCAATCCCACCAAACAGACAGCATAACCTTCTTTTGGTGGATATCAGCCTTTGAAGTGGTTTGAGCTGGTTCACCATGCTTGGACCATGATCGTTTTCGATTAACGTTATTGTAAACAATCCATTTTTCATCTCCAGTTATGATTCGCTTTAAAAACGGATCGAATTCATTGCGTTTAAGATGCATATCACAAGCGTTGATTCGGTTTGTTAAATGAATTTCTTTCAATTCATGTGGTACCCAAATATCAAGCTTTTTCACCAGTCCAAGACTTTTTATATGATAATGAACGGTTGATTTTGGTATATTTAACTTCCTCTTATCTCACGCTCAGTTACATGACGATCCAATTCGATTAATGCTTTGATTTGGTCATCATCAACTTCATTTGGCCGACCTGAACGTGGCTCATCTTTAAGTGAAAAATCTCCAGAACGGAATTTGCGAAACCAATTTTGACACTGTCTTTCTATTAAGGCTTTATCACCATACACATCACGTAACTTTTTAGCAACCTGCTCTCAGTTTTTCCTTTACGGAAATAATAATATAAAATATGACGGAAATGCTCTTTTGTGGACTCCATATTAAAAAGGGCGCCAAACAAACAAATGTAAACAAAATTACGCGCACTTTTTTCTAAAGCAAGCTAATAGTGACAACTAATAAATGTCAAAAGAAAAAATACAATTAAATAGTCACAAGCTGTTAAAAAAATTAGAAACGCCGACTATATGAAAAATCCGCAATTACTTTTTGGGCAACCCAATATATTAAACTTTATTCAATTATCAACCAATATTTGTTTTCAATCATATTAAGAATATTATTATTAAAGTCTACTTCCACGCCAAAGCTCGTGCTTTTATTTTAATCACTTTATATTACTACGCAGGTTCAGTTCTAGGCTACAGAAATAGAGCCAGAACCAAATGGATGAGTGATCATACTTGACAGATTGTTGAAGAAAGGCGGCAAACAAAAACTACAATTCTTAGCAAGGACAGTAATCATTCATTCAACATTGACTGCCAACCTAAACGGACAATAACCGGACAAACAAATCAAAATATCAGCTCAGCGAGATAAGCGAAAATGGGCTGACACCCAGCTCAAAAGAGCTATCGGGATCAAGGCGTCGTAATGAAAAACCAATACGGGCGAGGGACGGTCGCCTTCTCACAAATATGGACGAGCAACTACGACGTTGGGCTTAATATTTTTGCGATGTTCTTAACAATCCGCTGGGCCAAGAAGAGTTTGAAGAACATTCAGAGACACCGACTGAGCCACCAATCTTCCATGGTGTCACATTGGTCAACCGACGAAAAATGAAATTCTAGCTATTATTAGGACACTTCAGAGCACCAAAGCCATATGGAAATCTAATCAACTTCCCACCATAACGAAACATCGCATATTCAACTCTAACCTGAAGTCTGTGCTCTTTTAAGGGTGCGATTCCTGGAAATAAACATCCAGTATAAATTCTCTGATTGAGCTTTTTGTAAGCCGGGGGCTATGAAGAATTCTGCGAATTTAGTGGCTCCAAAGAATTTCAAACAATGATTTAAGTAAGATCGCCCGACAAGCGTTCCGCTGGAACCCACACTGTTCTAGACATCCCGGGGTGCCAGCTAGGACATGGAGGCGTACAATCGAAGCAGAAATGCGAAAAGCCAACTATACATGGAAAAACGTCAATGTTAATGCACATATCAAAGTTAGAATTAAGTTGATTCTTGAGGATCCATGCTCCACTTAGGAGTTCAGAATTCGTAGTAGTAGTAGTATATTACTACGCCAACTGTAAAAATTTATATTATAATAATAAACAAATTTTTTTAATGAAATTCAAGTTTAAAGTGCAGACAAAAATTACGTATACGCAATCTTGTTGTTATATTGAAATTATTAACACACACTAACTTTTATGTAGTGAGTAGAGATTTATGTATTTTTCAATATTGCCTTATAACTTTTAAATTTATCGGTTGATTGTCAATAAACAAATATTTGCAAAAATAAAAATAAAAAATATGACACAAATTACGGATACGCAACGCGGCCTTCTGTACACTATTTTGCAATAAAAAATTATGAAAACAAGAAAACCACATAAATTTTGCACATAAATAAAACACTTTTCGCTTTTCCCAAACGACTCTCAGGTTTTTTACTTGTTGACCACAAAAACTTTGCTGAAGAGGAACGCTTTGTTTATTTGTCTAAAAAAAGCATTTAAACCATTTATTTTGACCACAAGCAATTTTCAAGTTAAAAGTATAGACCAAAAAATATAATACGTATACGTAATTTGGTTATGTTCAATTATAAGACAAAAATTACGTATACTCAACGCCGTCTTTTGTTAACTATTCATAATAAAAATTCAGGAAAATAAAAAACACCTCAAATACATTTTGCTTGTCTCAAATGACTCAGTTTTTTATTTACTATTTTTAGCGCAAAAACTTCTAAAGCGGAACGATTTCGTTTTTTGTCTACAAAAAACAATTAAACAGTTCATTTATGACTATAAACAAAATCTTTTAGTTACAAATTTAGACCAACAAAACAACATATGCAATTTTTTTGTTATATTAAATTACGTATACGCAATGCAATGGCAATAAAAATTATGACACACAAATTGCGTATACGCCAGGCAGTTTTTTTTAGGTTAAAATGCAGACCAACAAATTACGTATACGCAATTTTTGTTATACAATAATAAATTACGAAATTACGTATACGCAATGCAATAGCAATAAAAGTTATGAGACACGGAAATTACGTATACGCGACGTAGCCGTTTATGGTCGATTAAATTCGATGTGGGCAGTTCTAAAAATTTGTACAAATGTTATGAGAGCTAATTTTATAAAATCTAATAAGTAACAAAAGAATTCAAGCATTTCTGCAGCCATTGTATAAAACTGGGTACGGAAATGAGGGTTTTAATATCTTAAGTGGTTCAAATTTTGAATTAGTTTGTTGTAGTCCCTGTAGAGGCTTATATTAAACATCTTTAAATGTATATTGTTTTCTGTCTTAAAGTGCTTAAATTATAGTTAAAAATTACTGCTTCAATGCAAACTTTTGCTTTTATATAAAAGTTAAAAGCTTTTGAAATTTTATTAAATATCACCTTTTAACCTTTTATATTAAAGTTTTCCAGACCTGACAGAAAGTGAGCTTAGTTGCTTTTAATTTTATAGGAAAAAACGAAAGAAAAACAATAAAAAATCTGCTTAAAAACAAATTGCTAATTTTTTTGTTTACTAGAATTCCTATCTAAGCCTTTTTACCTTCCTTTCTTCCACGGATAAGCTTAACTGCCCTGCATCAGTTTTTCTACCGGAGTAAACAAATAAAATGCGAATAAAAGCTAAAGTTTGAAGAAAAAATGGCGGACGTAAAGTCGGGCGCGGACGACTTTAGGATACCCTGTACCACTAGCTTTGTAATAAAGTCTGATTTCTGCACAAAAAACCAAAAACAGAAGAATTTTTAAGCCAACATTTTTTTTGACTGATCGTTCCTATGGGAGCTATATGATATAGTCAACCGATTTCAATAAAATTTGACACAGTGCCTAAATACCTTAAAAAGATATGAATGCCAAATTTATTTTAAATATCTTTACAAACAAACAAAACACATCGAATTTTGTATAAAAAACGTGTTTTTGGACCGATTGGTCCTATGGGAGCTATATGATCTAGTCAAACGATTTGGATTAAATTTAGTACAGTGCTTAGGAACTATAAATACTCACGAATGTCAAATTTGGTCCCAATATCTTAACAAACAAACGAAACACAACAAATTTTGTTTAAAAATCGATTTTTTGGAAGATCGGACCTATGGGAGCTATATGATATAGTCAACCGATTTTGTTCAAATTTGGCACATTGTTTAAGTGGTCTACAAAATTTCCAAACACCAAATCTGGTTACGATATCTTAATTAAAAAACGAAATATAGCGAATTTTTCTTTAAAAAAGTTATTTTGGCCGATCGGTCCTATGGGAGCTATATGATATAGTCAACCGATTTCGATCAAATTTGGTACAGTGATTGGGAACTATAAAAAACTTTCGAATACCAAATTTGGTTACGATATCTTATAAACAAACGAATTATTCATCTAAAACGCTTTTTTTTGTCGAGGTCGTCTCAAACACCCCTATGGGAGCTATATAATTTAACCCCGATATCAAAAAAATAAAATAAACTTGCCTCCTATGGAATAATATGGGATCTAATGTGAAAGTTTGGTAACTCTAGCTCTTACCATCTCTGAGATCTAGGCGTTCACACGGACGGACGGACGGACAGACGGACGGACGGACAGACGGACAGACGGACAGACGGACAGACGGACAGATGGACATGGGTATATCGACTTCTCTATTCACCCTGATCATATTTTAGGTAACTTGGGATGTCTCCGACGTCTCCTTCTATATGTTACATACATTTTCGGCTTGCACAAACTTAATATACCCTTGGACCATACGGTACAGGGTATAAAAATATTGTTTCAGTTGCTGCTCTACAAAAGCATTTTTACCTTTTCATACATATAAAACTTTAAGAGCTAACTAAAATATTTTAAGTTGGCCTATAGTTTCGACTACATTTTTTTATGTACACAAAAACTTTTACTAACTTTAAGGCATTTAACAATTAAGACTTTTATAAACTCTTTGCCGCACTTTAAGCATTTTTAAAGCTCTTTTTAAGTGAAACGCTCAATTAAACAAAAATGCTACCAAAATTCATAAAGAAAATGGCCGCAAAAAAAATTATGTTGTCAGGCAAGTGTCAGGAACCCAAAGAATAAAACTAAATAAATTAGAGCTCTGCACGCAATAAGCTCAGCTTCAAGAATTTGAGATACAATAAAATACAACAAGTTGGGGGTTATGATACATTGAAGGCCATTATTATTTGCAGATTCCAATTCTCGCCATTTTTTTGCTGCTTTTTTTTTGGTGCCGTGCCAAATGGCGTACTCGTTGACAGCAGCTACATGTGCTGTGCCCTTCTACAAGGATTTTTGCTTTTAAGGACACACTACTTTGCACATAAATAAAACACTTTTTGCTTTTCTCAAGTGACTATCAGGTTTTTGTTTGCGTTTTGACCGCGAAAACTTTGCCAAAGCGGAACTGTGTCGAAAAAAATAGATTTAAAGAACTTTTTTTTTACCATAAACAAGAAGTTTGCGATTTAAAGCTTACCTAAGGTGAAATGAAGTAAATAAAAATTTTACTCTCAAAAGCTAGAACTTATCGCTACCATTTTAAAATTTTACTGCATACTTATCGGGGCCTTACTGCATACTTCAGCAATATTTAAAGGGTGCTTGAGACTTGGTTATGTGCCTACTGCGTGGAGAGATGCAAAGGTTGTGTTCATTCCCAAAGCAGGAAAGACCAGCCACCTCTACCCTAAGGACTTTCGGCCGATCAGTCTTACATCCTTCATTCTCAAATCGCTCGAGAAAATTCTTGACGAAGACATAAGAACCTCGTTGGGATCTGGTTGAAGGGTAGACCTACGGAATCAGCTCTCCACACGCTAACACGATGTATTGAAGGTGCTATGGAACACAAGGAGTACGCACCCGCATTATTTCTGGACATAGCCGTGTCGTTAGAAGCTCTCAAGGAGGGGCTTCAATCGCTCGATACGAATGGCGGCACTTAACGATGGATATGCAGTCTGTTGAACTGCAGAAGAATAAGGGCTGAGTGGAACGGTGCCATAATCTCCAGGGAAACGAACAGAGGAACCGTGCGCAGAGCTGAAGCTAGATGGAAAAATCTAGACAGCTGTCACACAGCGAAAATCATGCTGGCTCATTACGGCAGAAACAAAGTAATTTCATAATAAAACTCTCACACACTGAATGCAGAACCATCACGGGTGTGCTAACAGGACATTGCCTCTTAGCGAAGCATGCGCATAGGATGGGACTAACGACAAGCGAATTATGCAGGATCTGCAGGGATCCGGAAGTCCCTGACACCCTAACACACGTACTTTGCGACTGCCCAGCTATCTCTAGACATCGTCTGGCTAGCCAAGGAGAACCAACGTTTGTCGGTTTAGAAGAGGTGGCCAGGCTGCAAGTTGACCGTCTACTTAATTTCGCCAAAAAGTCAAATTTTTAACACACCATTACATCGTTTAATAACCTCCAACCTGGCACAGCTAAGGACCAAAAGGTCTATGCTAGGCTGCGCTTTCTTGTGTGGCCAGCCAGTGTTACCTAAACTAACCTATCGGGGCAAAAAAAAGCAACTCATTCGATTGTAACGGAGTGTATGCATGCTTGAGGATAAAAGTTACCTAAGGTTAAAAAATTAAAAAACCTACAAAAATTGTATTGTTTTATAGAACGAAATAATTTGAAATTTCTTAACATTTACCATCAAAATCCAGCTTACTTTTCTAGCAAAGCATGCCGCAGCCATTTTAAAAATTTCATAGCATACTTATCAGGGCAAAAAGTATTCCATTCGATTGGAACGGAGTGTATGCACTGCTTGAGGGTGCGTGCCTCTGATAGCATTGCATACATCTTTTAATCAGCACACATACAGTACACCCCAGCTTTGTGTCCTTGGCATTTTCTTGACTAAGTACATACAAGTAAGTACATAACATACAACTACAAATATATAGCAAGCATATAGCGCAGCTTTGGCACATGCGACAGTTACCGATATGCAAATTCGGTATGCATTTTATATAGCAATCAGCATAAAGTTCACAAACTCATAGCATATTAAAAAAGGACACATACTCACTATATACACACTCACACACACACACAATGCACATGTGTAGGTTGTGCTATACCGGTAAAGTTTTTAACTCGGTCACCAAAGCTGTCAACTGGCAACAGTTTGACCCCTATATGCAGTTACGACTACCACTACTGACAGCTACAAAATGGCTGCTTATCAATTTACATGGCTGCCGCCAAGCTTGCTATTTAGCAGCTTGCGCTTTGAGGCTATTTCCGCTACAGCTGCGAATTGAAATGAAAACAAAATGGCGGTACGAAAGTGAAGCATGTAGCTTGACTTCCGTCATTTAAAACGCTTTGTTGTAATTGTTGACAGTTCAGGGCAAGCAAAATGACAAATGTCATATATGCTACATGACATAAAGACAGTGCAGGGCAAATTTTTAAATGCTATTAAAGACGATTTTTGTCCTTTTTGTAGAATAATAAAAATGCAGCCATAACCTTACAAATACAATCTTTTCTTATGTATGTGGCTCTGCGATTATGGCATACATAAATAAAACAAAAATCTTATGCTTTGTCAGCTGACAGACACTAAGGAACAGGGAAAAGCGGAGTGCCTGCCAAAGGGGCAGGACAGGACTCAACGCTGGGCATTTTTATTTATGTGCATGCATTAAATAAACGTGGCATATCAAAAGTTCAGCTTCAGCTTGAGCTTTGTTTTCGCATATTCCCATAATCCTCTACTGACGTTACTTTTTTATTTATTTAAGGATATACATATATACAAGGAGTATACTCCTTTTTGAGCTAATTTATGCAACGAATAAAAGAGCACTTAATAAAAGAGCATGTTTGAGGCAATAATCAAAGATACAAATTGGTTTCCATTAATTCTGCCCTAATTGGTTAGTCTTTCCTTTTAGTATATACGTTATTTTTTGAGAACTGTTATTTTAAAATTATCTTTATATACTTGACTATAAAAACTTTGTATAAAACACAAGATTTTATATGTGATCAGTCTTAGCAAGAAATTCGTGACCTAGCAAAAACAATGTATGTATATGGAAAATAAGTTATTCGGGTATGCAGCCATTTTTTCAAAATTCCGATTATTTAGCGAGCTATCGATACTGAAACTAGAGTTTTTCATTTTAAGACTTTTTTTGACAACCTATATAAATATAAATAAAGATATTGACGCGAATTTTTATTCCATGAAATATAAAATTTAGAATCTGTAAAAAAAATTTTTATTTAATTTTAAAATTAAAAAAAAAAACGGGTTCATAAAGTTTGTGAATTACTTGCGGCGTAATGAAAAGAAATTGCAAACATGCTGTTTTTATTGTTAAATGCGATTTTTATTGTTCAATAATTGAGCAAATTAATCTCGACGAAATTTAAAATGGCAACTGAAAAATGGCGGCCATTATCTGCCTCTGCATGGAGGAGATACTCCAGTTCTGCCAGCTAATTGGTGAAATGAAATAAAAAATGTTTTTTGTTTATTGATATTAATGAAATTTTCTATGGCTTATTCTAAATCAAAATGAGTTTCAAGAAAAAATTAACTGAAATATTGACGTTCCAAAAACATGCTTTAAATGAAGGGAATCGGAACATTAAATCAAGTCCTTAAAAGACGCTCTATTTCTATAAATATTGATCGCATCGAAATATCTTTTCAACGAATATGTAGCTATCATTTTTTGTAAAAAAAATCGATTAAATCGACTTGATACAAACTCCACTTAAACTTATTATCTTTCAATACCAAAGAGCTATGCTTATTTATAATTTTAAGAGGTAAAGTTTTCTATGGAAACCATGTCCTAACTAAAATAAGTAAAACTTCTACAGCTCTAGGAGCTTAAAGCTTTATTTCCAAAAAAAATTGTAAATATAAAAAAAAGGAATTTGGTTCCGAATCTATATATCAAAGAAAATGGTATTTGTTACACTATTTATAACTCAAGAACGGATTAATCGATTTGGCTCAAAATTGGTGGAGAGGTAGAACCAGGAGACGGACATAGGATACTTTTTATGCCGTTCGATCGCGTTTCCGTGGAATCATAATAAAACGTGGTATAACAAAACGCATCTGACATGGAATAACAAAACGCAAATGACACCTACACGTAATTTTGTCTATGGTTAAGTAAAGAATTTGATAATATAAACTTTGTAAGAAATATGTAATCATCAGTTATTTGTATTCTCATATAATCTCAATCTCAGCGACCAAGAAAATCGAATCTTTCGCGACAAAGCCGTAATGCAAGAAGGATACGAAACATTACGAATGAAATGACTTAAGAAGCACAAAGAATTCCCGTGAAGAGTCTGGCGATTTCCGCCAAACACTGCCAGTAATTCCAAGATCAACTGCTTCTGGCGAAATAAAAGCTTGCCTCAAATCATCGAATCTATGGCGCAATTTAAAGAAACTTCAGCTGAAAACAAATATGAGAGTTCCATTGCGTAATGATATATCTGCTGAAGATTTCTCCAGAGCAATTGCTGACTATCGGTAATGGTCGAGTACCGGTTGACGAATCGAGCGGATTGAGTTCTCCTTAAATTCGATCTTGTATTTATACTGAAAAATCTTGCGGAAGCAACTTGGATACAAACCCAAAGTGCGGCAGGACAACTTCTGGGCTTACTAGTTTTTAATAAAATATGAGGTGGTTACTAATAGAAACTTACTATGGCTAGCGCTCTACCAATATGTAAAAATCATTAAAATCGAAGAGGTCGAAAAAAAAAACTGGCTCGCTTCACTTTTTTTCTACTTTGATATGCAGATTTAATCCATATACAAGAATCGGACTTTAGATCTGGACTTTTTATCTTATGCTGTATAATTAAATATATTTTCCTAAAGCACATTCTAAACAAAAGTTTAGCGCATTTTTAGCAGATTTTCGAGCTGCTCTGTTCTGACACTTTGAAACAAGAAAGATTAAAAAGCAGTAGAGCAGAAACAAATTATTGATAATTTTTGAAACGAAAGAAACAGAGCGGAAACTTTAAGATAAAATTAATAAATATTTTTAAAATATTTTTTATATAATTTAAAGCATTTATTATTATTTCGAACTACGCATAGAAATATTGGAAATTTTGATTATAATAACGATCTATATGTGAAAACAAATTTTTTAAGAAATGTTTTTGGAAACATCAAAATGTAATGAAACTTGAAAAAATTTTTACTTGGTTTCGATTGTATTGTCTGCAAAGTCAAAAAATCAGACCCAATATTGCAATTATCATATTTCATTTCATTAAATTATATTTTTCATGACTTCTTTTGACTAAAAAAATGAGTTTAATTGACTTTTTTAAAAATTCGCATATCTCAAGTATTAATAATACTCAGGAGAAATACGCAGATCTATAAAGTTTGCTTTAGTATGGTATATCGGACGATCTGATGTCAAACAAGCATTTTATAGACAAAAAAAATTTCTAGATCGGACTTACCCCTCTTTACCCTAAAATAATTGTCAATACATTGAGTTAAGAGTATTTGAATAAATTCCATTTCATTAAAATTCAATAAGTCACATTTAACTTAATTAAAGTCTAATCAACATAATTTAACTAAATTAATCTTTATTTAACTCAATTCACCTCGATTCAAATCAATTTAACTCGATTTGAATCAATCCAACTTAATTATTTTCCATTCAACTAAATTCAACCTAATTCATTTTTATTCAACTCTATAAACTCAATTCACCTCAATCAAATTAAATTCACTTTTATTCAACACTATTTTACTCAATTCAACTCAATTGAACCCAATTCAAATCAAATCAACTAATTTTAGCTTTTGTTTTTTTCACATCTATTCATCACTATTCAAATTAATTTAACAGAGTTTATCTCAAATCTACTCCATTCAACTAAATTCAATCAATTTAATCCAAGTCAACTCAATTCAACTTAATTCAACTCAATTCACCTCTATTCAACTCGATTTAACTGAATTCAACTGAATTCAAATCAGATCAACTTAGTTCAACTCAATTTGCCATTATTAACCTAAATTCAACACGATTTGACTGAATAAAATCGCAATTCAACTAAATTCACGCCTATCAACTTAATTCGCCTCAACTAAATTGAATAAATTTCAATGCATACTAAATCCATGCAATCTTGTCCAATTACATTCAATTCAATTTAGGTTAGAATGACTACTAAGGATCATATTGGTATATTTTTTGATTATTATGATTATTAATATAATTATATTCACAATTTAAGAACATGAAAGGGCTTAATTAATAAAAAACCTTACAGATCTTCTAGTATAAATTCACGTTGAAGATAACTATGCTTCGGAGTACACAACTTCTATATGTAAAAAAATGAAACACTGCATGTCAGGATTCCGACTTAACTCCAGAAGACCCATAAACAAACTTATTTTTATTTTATTTTTTGGTCATTTCAAAAAACACATTTTTCAGGTTATGTCAGAACGCAGATATGCTGCAGAATTTTGAGCGTCAGATTCGTTTTCTGCTTATTAATCCTCAAAAGTTTTATGTTGAAAAAAACTTTCAGATTGAAAAAGCTTTCTCATTAATATAAGAATATGTATATGAAAAAATAAAAATATTATTGCGATTTATAGAGTATTTCAGCTTCTTTATTTGTTTTCACATGTTGTGCGTATATTATGTTAATATTTTCCGCATTTCCTCGACTTGCTTCGTGTTCGCACTTAGGATGCTCCCATGCAAACATTAAGTAGTTGGAATAAATTTTGCCTGGCTTCTGAATGACTGCAATGTGTTGAAAGGATATTATCCGAACACGCACCTCAAAGCTTTTAAGCCGGAACAAAGCGCTTTAAACATTTCTACAACTCTGGAAATTGTATCTAGTATATATCCAACTAGTTAGTATATATATATACTAACTACGTGAACTGTGCATTTAAAATGCTTAAAGCTATCTGGTCACATGGTTTAATTTTACTACATAGTAGCTAGTCACTAAAACAACAACAAGGACATAGCCAACAAATGTCAGCCTCAGCTCAGTAAGAGAACCCTTATCAGCTTGGCTTGGTTAAATATAAATTTTTTCCTGACCTTACTCTCAAAAACTTATAAAAGCTTAGGACTAAGCGCTGCGTCTGAGCTGGCATCATTTTCAATACTTTATGAGCTGCCAGGACTTTTTCTTTTGTAATAAAATAAAAGTGTTTTATTTCTGCTTTTTAATTTGAACTTTTTTCTGATGTTTTTTCTTTGCCTTTGCCATATCCGGTTTCGTCTATTACTTTTGGCAAGCGCCATTTTGTGCGCCATGCTGCCTGCCAAGTACAAATTGATTTGTGGCACAAAGCCTAGAGTAAACTTTTCCATTAAAGGTGTATATATCTTCTCGGCTTGTGGTTCTTGAAATGGAAATTGTTTTCTTTCCGCACATTTTTTGTTATTGTTTGTCTTATGTGGGCGCCAAAATGATTTTCACACCTCTCTCGAGCTTTGTGTGGCTGTGGCAACATAAAATTAGCAATTCAAACAAAGCAACTTTTTATAATCTAAAAAAATCATTGAGCTGTGTTGCCGCCAAGGCGCAAGGATGCACAGAGTCAAAGCCTATTCATTTGTTTGTACAACACCTAGCCGTATATATATACTACTATATACTATACATATATAAAGTTTATATGCCGTATAGATATCTTGTTAACAATAGCCTGAATAGACAACATGCAACTTTTGCTTTTCTATTTTGAAAACTTTCTTTGCTCTAGCCAAAAGTTGTTATTGAAAACTTTTACAATTGAATTCACTTTAGTGTTGCACAATTTAAGTATTAAATTTCCAAAATTTAAGTCTATAAACATCAATTTTCGTATTTATGGCAAGTTCTTGAAAGGAATTTAAATTGCTGCCCTCATAAGTAGGCTACATTTTCTTGAGGGGGCATATCTGCCATCAAATGATTGATTATGGAAAGCCGGGCCAGCTGTTTGGCATGCTCCTCATACACTTTAAGTGTGGCAGAAAAAGGTGGGTTAAGTACGTCAACAGGCTGAAGGAAGCATGGCAAATGCTTTAAAGAACTTTATATAAATTAAATTGATTAATTTGTATTTAATGAGTAGTTGTCTTTATAAACTTATGCACACATTTTGTAGAATGCTGAAATCGGATGAGACGTTCTAAGAGCAAATTAACGGCGCGGAAAATTTTATTTTCCATAGAAAAGTCTAGCTGATATGGTTGATGCCGTCAACTATTTATCAAAAATCGCAGATCGTTTCAAAATTTCAGTTTTTAAGCTTAACAGAGAAATTTAAAAAGCAGCTTTTTCACTTTTATTTTTTTGTAACTAAGTTACTGAATATTTTTATTAAAATTAAGTTTATTTTTCTGGTAGATTTACAATGCAAGAATATAATCATGATAGGAAGCACAATATTTGCCTTTAGCGTCTTTTGAAAGGCTTCTTTGCGTATACGTAACTATTTTTCGTCTCATTATTGCACACTTGAAATATTGAGAAAAAAAAGGTTCTCATATCTTCAAATATAACTTTAATACAGCCTACAAATAGTAATTAATAATATTATAATGCAGTTGACGTATTTAAGTATGCTTAATCTGTATATAAAAGAGAAGCTTATGTTTTACGTGTTACGGGTGTTCTCATGAACGCGTCAATGAATTTGAAATCCGATTTTTGCGTTCGTTAGAGGTTGTCAATGCGGAGGTTTTAAGCTACGTGGTTCTGTGTATTGGTTTGTAAGATATACACATTTTTTTGAATATCGGTTTTTGTGTGTATATTGCCACATATACAAAAACTGGTATTGTTGTTAATCAATGATCGAGTTCAACATAGTTTTAATCATTGAGAACAGTGAATGGCGTATTACTGTACGGTACCGAATGTTTTCCGCTATTAGAAAAACGTCTGAGTAAATTTCAGGCAACAGAAATGAAGTACGAAGATATGGCCAGAAATGAAAGAATACGTTCAGAAGTAGGGCAGAAGAAGTCAGAATATACAAGAAATCGAGGAGAGACAGCTAAAATGGTTCGGACATCTACATCAGTTGGACGAGTCAAGAAAAACCAAACAGGTACTGGGAAATGAGAACGGAAGGCAATGCACCGAGAGGAAGAATAACTTGGGAAAATCGCATTCTGGATGTGGGAAGGATGAGGAGCAGAACCCTGGCAGAGATGAGAAGAGAGAGCCAGGACCGACCTAATTGGAGAAGATGGGTATCCTGATGCTACCCCGATGCCTAACAGCAAATGGGGATTGAAAAAGAGGAGGAGGAGGAGGAAAATCCTCTGAACTGGGATCAAACTTTAGCAGATGCTGCTATTACTGCTCATCCATATCAAATACGTGTTCTATTTGCGATTATTTTGGCAACATGTTTTCCATCAAATCTACCTAAATTGTGGATAAAATATCAAGATTATTTATCGGAAGATATTTTGTTTCGAGTACGTCAAGCTTAGCGTAATCCAGTGATGGAATTTTCGCCGGAAGCTTACAATGAAGCTTTAATCCATGTTGAAGATTTATGCTTGACGATGGATAATAAAGCATTAGGACAATTGGGAATGCCGTCTCCTTATCGATCTGACAGTATACGATGACAGTATACATGATGTATTTCAATTGGAAGAAATGCAACGAATCAAATTAATTACACAGGTCTACAAATACAGGGGTCATGTGAGTTGTTGGAAAGCTAAGAGTCATTTCCGAAGTAATTTGGTGCGTAGAATCCGAATCCGGCGTCAGAACTGGCCCATCACGTCAGGATTTTGAGATATTTGAGGTTATGTACCCAAAAAATGGCGTTTTTTCCTACATTTGAGGTTATGTACAGGGCGCAAAAAATTTTGCGGTCTTTCTTTCCAATTACATCATTGAGTACAACTCTTACCCTTTAATTTAAGGGTTCAAGAGATCAACTACGATTTTTTTTCGCAAAGTTATGGCTTTTCGAAGTTACGAGATATAGCCCTTCGACGTCATTAGCATTTGCAATAAGCCTTTGAGATAACACAGGTCAACATGGTTCAGTTGTTGGAAAGGTAAGAGTCATTTCCGAAGTAATTTGGTGCGTAGAATCGAATCCGGCGTCAGAACTGGCCCATAACGTCAGGATTTTAAGATATTTGAGGTTATGTTATTTTTTGGGTACATAACCTCAAATATCTCAAAATCCTGACGTGATGGGCCAGTTCTGACGCCGGATTCGCATCCTACGCACCAAATCTTCGGAAATGACTCTTAGCTTCCAACAACTGAACCATGTTGACCTGTGTTATCAATCGAATCGTACTGCCCAAAAACGTGAAGATCGCAATAAACGTGAAAGAATTCGGTTAAGACAGACCCGTGAAGCGCAACTTTCGACTAATAATATAAAAATCTTATATTTTTCCAGATAAGCTAACTAGAGAATCTTACGATATTTATTCTTTTAAAGAGCATTCAAAAAGTTTGGGCAGGACAATGTCTGCCGGGCTCACTAGTATATATATATTTCACAGAGTTCCAAGGTGGAACAAAGGACAACAATGCGAATACTTAATATATTTTTAATTCTAAAGCCCTAATTTTTTTACTTTTCCGTCTTCTCTTAGACTTCGTTTCTATTTTGAAGTTGAGGTTAAGTTTCATGATGATAAGTTTCAGCTGATTTTCGTTAAGGGTTGGCAAGCCTTTCAAATATTCAGGGTTGTCACCCCATAACTTTTATTCATGTATTTCGTCAGGTATGCAGCTTATGAAAATAAAACTAAAATATAGTTATTTTTTATTTAATTTAATAATTCGCTTTATTTGCCGAAGTAATATAAAAATATTGCTTAAAGCTGGCTTAACATATCGGATAAGAGCAGGGCAGTAGAGAGAATATCCGAGTTCCAGGGGAAATCTCGTATCCGGGCCACCATAAATTTTTCTTAATTCATAAAAGTACGTATAATTGTTGAAAAGGGTGAGATCTACATAAAAAAAGTATAGAAAGGATTTCTGAGAGAATAGATGATTTGATAAAATTATAATAATGCAGCGCTGGTAGAATGATAATTTGACAATATTTTTTAAGCAAAAAACTTCCCGAATGACTCTCGAGTCTGCGCCCCTCCGAGAGCTCCGGGCCGGGAGTACAAAGCCACCGACCCACTCACCCTCTCGACGGGCCTGGATAAGAAATTAGATATCTCAACAGCCGAGAAATTGTGAGATAAAATTTACAAATGTAAAGGAGTTTGACTTGAATGTTAAATGTTAAGGAAACCAATGGCGAAAAAAAACTTCAATTATAATGAAAAAATAAGTACCATATGAATTTTTTCTAAAAATTCGTAAATTTTGGCCCAATATTAAAAAAAAATTGGTTTAGTCATCGTTTGAGTAGGCATCTTAAAACTTAGCATAGACCATTTTTTCCTACTATCCGTATTGAAAACTGTGAGATTTATACGCAGAAATGGAAAAATCATTTGTAATTTTTTCTTTTAGAAAAAGCTTGAAAAGTCATGCGGACTTAATTACAAATTTTCAAAAAAATTGGAAATCATGCATATTTTAATATTTAATACCTGCCACAAAATATTAAAATAAAATTCTATCAGTAGCCAGTGATGAGTTGCAGTGTATACAAAAGTCGTATTATCTTCTTTAAAGAAGAAATTGATTATACAAAGTGTTTTATGCTGTGGGTTTTGGCTTAAATTCGCTTTTTAAATTTGGCACATACCCATCCTTTGAGTAGCCATCTTAAAAATTGGCAAAGATGATTTTTTTCTCATTATCCGCATGAAAAACTCCGCGAGTTATATGCAAAAATGAGCAAATAAAAACCGCTTTCACTAAGAAGTTTTACCCTACAAATATTTGGTTATATTCCGTTGAAAGATAAAGTTAAAAATTTGAGAAATTTAAAGCCTATGAGTTCATTTGTATCAAAATTTGTTACAAAATATCAAAGTTAAGTTCTAACATTAATCAACGATTAGTTCAGTTTACAGTGTATATCAAAGTCGTATAAACCTTCTACACTCATGTTTTCCATGCCAATCATAATCTATGACGTTTAACCAATTTTTCAGTTAGATTGCTCAAAGTTATTTCCAAAACTTGGCAGTCTTACAAAAATTTTGCAAACTTAAGTGCTGCAAAAGATACAAAGAAACCTCTAAGATACTTTTTTATTTTTTAGCTAAGTTGCGTCTGAAGCATTTTAGATTACGTAAATGCTGCAAATACAAACAAAAACCGAAAATCATTTAAATGCGTGGCTATCAGCTGATAAAAGCCGTAACAAGCGGCAATAAAAAATATGCGGAGTATCTATGTGAGCGTGTGTGTGTGTGTGTATGTGTGTGTGCGTGTGCGTGTTAGCCCATTGCGGCAACTGACCAAAAACAATAAGTAAAGCGAAATGAGCATAAAAAAGCAAAGAAGCAAAGGAGCAAAGCAAAACACACAAATAATAGCAAAACAAAGAAAAGTTAATACAGCGTGCTAAATTGTTTGCCACGTGAAACATATACAACACACAGATACAAAAACACGCACACAGATACACGCCCATAAAGCGACACAGATACAAACATACGTACTATATACTCCCAAGACATCAGTTGTCATAAGCCAAGCAAATACATATGCACATAAAGCACATACACATACGTACTTATATATATATATATGTGTTACAATAAAAACCGAGAACAACTTTGTTCAACTTTACTTTGGTCAGTAACAAGGCTAACATAAAACGCCCAAAAAACAAAAAAAAAAAACAACCACAAAAGTTGGCCAAAACAAACAATAATAACAAAGTCATTTGTTTCTAAAGAAAATCCAATAATAAAGAAATGCAAGAATTCTAAAGCAATAATTACAATCTCGAAATGATATATAAGACTGAATGACAGTGATTGAAGATAAATTTGTGGCCTACTATCTGCCGCAAGATCTTTCGAAATAGCTCTAATTTGCAGGGTAAAGTAATAATGGAAATAGCTCAAATTTGTAATACTTGAGCCTACTTTTATAGGGCTTACAAATTTGAGCTACTTTAAAATATCTTATTGCGGATAAGATACTTTGTAGGCAACAAATGTGACTTTAACCACTGTTATCCAGTCTAATATACATTAGGACACTTAAGTTTCCGGAAAGTCTATTATTATATTACCAAAAAACGATTCAAATATTTAGTTTAGTCACAAAGAATAATTGTATTAAAGCCATAGGATAGAAATTGGTATATTATCTTTAAATCGAAGTGCATGAATAATTTTTGAAAATCGTTTAGGACGATTTTTTAACAACCAACCTATCATCAAATTATGAACCAGCTCCAGTGATATGTATCAAATCATTTAGAATGTTCGATTTGTTGAGCAAAAATGCATAAAGACAAAAGTGCAATTTTGCATTTGTGCCTGAACCAGGAAAAGTCAGCCATGCAGAGTCAAATACGCATCCAGATCACATCTGGACTCTTAGCAAGTGGCATTGGTCATGCCGCACTTAGATCTCTTCTCCCAAGTCGAGAGACTTGGGCTGATGGCAGCCCCTGTGGAAACCTCCGCTGACAACAATGCTTTACGGATGGGTCCAAAACTGAGCCGGACGTAGGTGTTGGAATCGTTAGACCCAACACCAGGATCTCTACCGCAATGGGCATATGGCCCAGCCTCTTTCAAGTGGAGATTCGTGCCATAAAGATCTGCGCCATGAGTATCCTTCTCAAGGGAACTGGTGGTGAAACATCTGAATTTTTTCAGATAGCCAAGCTACTATTAGGGCATTATCATCCTGGAGCATCTACTCCAGAATGGTTAAGGAATGCCATAACTACCTCCAAACCCTGTCCGCTCGAAACAAAGTCGTGCTATGTTGGGTGATGGACACTCGGGAGTGGATGGTGGATGGTAACACGATCGCTGACGATCCTGCACGACAGTGTGCTCTACTCTGAGTACATCTCCTGCGCCGTTTTGTGGTTTTGGTTGGTCCACAATCAAAACCATGATAAACAAATGGGCTGCAGGAGAACATAGAAGATACTAGTTCTCTTCCGGGGCTTCGTCAAGCAAAAGTGCTTGTCAAACCTCTGAATGCGATCAAGACAAAAGGTCTTGGCAGAGCGGACCTACAGCTCTTGGTGGACTCCGAACACTGTTAAATACCATTTGCAGAAAATTGGCCTATCGGACTCTTCAGAGTGCAGGCTTTATCTAGAAAACGATGAAACCACCACACATATTCTCTGTGACTGCCCAGCGCTGATATGGGACAGAGCCTGTCACATGGGAAAGGAACGGATAGGGACCCTTCCATCTTAGGTCAATACTAATAAAAGACCTACTGCTATTCATGCGGAAATATTTTGCTTGAACTTAGGGTATGATACAAACCTATTTGTGAGGAACCCTTTTCGGAAAAAAACAAGGCTGCCTAAAAACTGAAATTTTAAAGAAAATTGTATCTTACCTATAAATCGAACTGCATTAATAGTTTTTAAAAATCGTTTGAGGGCCTTTGGAACCAGCTAAGCCCTTTACTTAAACAAACTGCTCCTTTGATCAAAAATATGAAACAGCTCAATTGATGTATATAAAATAATTTATCTTGATCACTTTGTAGCGCAAAAATGCGTAAAAGCAAAAGTGCAAATGTGCATTTGTGCCCGTCGCAGGTACAAAAAAGTTGGTTACTTTTACTCAAAATAGTTTTATACGAGGGTGGATTGATAAGTTTCCGGCTCGACAAGAGATGGGGCCACTAGGCCTACCTTGAGGTGGCGTTCTATAGTACCATCCTTAGATAGCTTGTAGCTATAGTTTCAGCCCGATCGCAATGTTAGTTTAGATTTGAGAGCACACTGAACAAGACGCTTCTGTGTTTTTCTTGAAAATGGAAAAAAAAAACATTTCTACCGCCAATTTGACGTTGTATAAGCGTAATCCAAGCGAATTTTTGCGTCGAGTCATAACCGTTGACGAAACTGAAACCAAAGAACAGTCTAAACAGTGGATTGGACAAGGGGAACCAACTCCAAAGAAGGCAAAAACAATTTTTTCAGCGAAAAAGGTTATGGCTACTGATTTGGGATGCAAGAGGATTATATACATTGATTACCTTGAAAAGGGTAAAACTATCACTGGTCAATACTACGCAGACTTATTGCAACGTTTGAGCCACGAGGTGAAAATTAAACGACCTCATCTGGCGAAGAAAAAATCTTGTTTCATCACGATAACGCACCAGCGCACAAGTCAATCGTTGCGATGGCTAAAATCAACGATTTGAAGTTTGAATTGATGCCGCACCTTCCCTACTCTCCAGCCCTAGCCCCGAGTGGCTATTATCTGTTTCCTAACCTCAAAAAATGGCTTGGCGGTAAGAGATTTGCGGACAATGAAGAAGTAATCGAAGCTGTAAATGGGTATTTTGAGGAGTTTGACGCATCAGTCTATAGAGATGGCATAACTAGACTAGAAACACCGCTATGAGAAATGTATCAGCCTTGGAGGAGATTAGGTTGGGAAATAAAAAAAATAAATTCTTAAAAACGTTGTTTTTCTTGGTCAGAGCCGGAAACTTTTCAATCCACCCTCGTATGAGGCGCTTGTTTAATATATTATTTTACCTAATGGTTTTGTTACGTTGATAAAAAACTAAACAGCTGTTTAAAAACTTTCCTTTAACATATCGACATTTTATCGATCCAACTACCTAACTCCTGCAAACGCTTCGCCTTGATAACATTTACTAAACTCAGATACATCTTGTCAAAAGTGCTTGAGTGACGTATGCAGGAAATTATTTGTTATCTTTAGGAAAAACGTCTGGTCGACGGTTTTACTTTTCTTCAGTAAAACTTATTGAATATTAGAAAAATGTTGATTTTCAAAGTCTTTTACTGTCAGCAGGGTATTGTAAGGGACATATTAAGTTTATGCGCATGTATGTAACATAGAGTGGAAGATTTTGGAGGCCTTCCGAAGTGACCTCTAATATGGTCAAAAGAAATAAATGTGAACATTAGAGTGTACATTTTTGCAATATCTTAAAGATTTGAATCGCCTAAAAAGTTTCCTTTGCATATAGCGCCTGTAAAATTTAAAGACGATCCGTAGGTATTCGAAGGAGGATAGCTTAACAATTACGACTTTCATATAAATGCATAAATAGCATTATTAAAATATTAAATATTTGACAAAAATATTTCATACACATTATCTATGGGATGATTAAAATTATCTGTTGTCCAGTAAAAAAATTAACGAAAACAGTTAAGTTCAAGCAAAGAAATTTATCTACTTAACGGAAGCCTTTTTTTCTAATTTCAAAAATGGGTTTTTCCTTGAAATCGGTTTCATGAAAAAAAAAAAAGTACCATAAGTACAACGGCTATACTACATTTGTGCAATGTAGATAAAGGTCAAAAGGAGGCGTGGTAGACCACAAGTCCTTTATACCAAAATGCTTATCACAACCTCGGGTAGCGATTGATCCATGTCCGTCAGTCCGTCTGAATGAAGGTCTAGATCTCGGAGACTAGATGAGCTAGAGACACCAAGCTTTGCCAGCTGGTGCTCATATTTCCTCAGAAGATGAAGTTTGTTGAATCATGTCAATATCTTTCCCCGATCCCCAGCAGTAGCTTTTCGCAGTTTTTGGCCAGACGGTTTAATATTTTCATCTAAAAGTTAATAGAGTTAGAAAATCTTTCGAGAAATAGCAAGCATCCTCACAATCAAACCATAAATATCAAAGAAAATATCAACAAAGTCTTTTAAAGGCGTATATTCGAGTCGCCCAACTGGTAAAGTTTTAGTATAGGGTGGGCCATCAGTGGATTTGGCTGTTAAGCACTTATAACTCGAAACATAACCATCCAAAGTGGTTGCTCTTTGACATATGTTACATTTAACATTACTCAATTTTAATCATGGATAGATTAACTATCTAACACCGCTTAAAAAAGGTACAGTCGTATTCAGAAAAATGTCTTTCCGTTTAAAATAATACCACTTCGTGCATTACGCTCAGTTTAAGACCACTCTGATCGTCCTTCCGAGGCTGGACCCAAGAACATTATTGATCGGTTCGTGTCTTTTGGTTCCGTGACCGTCACTACAAGATATTTTTATGCCCGTCCGATAATAATATTGCTGCAGTTCAGTCACTTACTAGAACCACTTTGGGAGGATCTGAATTTACGGGCTTATAAGATTTAAACGATGCATGGACCATTAGCAGTTTCGTTTATGAGTTCAATGGAATCCATCAAAAAAAAAAAAGTATCAAATATTACAAGTTTCGTGTACGGGCCTGTAAAGCGAACCACGGTTGTCCTCTGGGCAATATAATTTTTCTTACATAAAAAAGTAGTTCTAAACTTGCATTTGGTGCATACATTTAGCCAATTTTATTAGAAAATATACAAAAATAATGCAATGAACAATCAAAACACCAGATGCCCCACCCTTTATATTTGCCCAATTTCGTTGGCAAATATACGAACAAAATGCAATTGACAAGCAAACCAGCTGCTGTCTCACCCTATTCCAGGTTAAAGCTGTTGATTCAAGTTCCTCAAGTCGCCAAATCTTTCAGAAGAGTTGCTGAGTTGGGACTAAGGTTATAATACCATTCGAGTCATCTTTATAGTAATTTTTTTTTTTTTTAGATTACTATATTACAACTTGGAAGCTGAACGTATTACTCCATTCCAGCTATGTCGAATCCCAACGAACAGACTTACTATTTTCATAAGAAGGCATTTTCCTAAAAGTGGGTATGGTAAATTGGATCTTTAGGTCGTAATGCCCACTCTCTTTTGTAGCCTTACTAACAATTAAAAAAAACAAACCATATGATTCTAAGAATCTTTTGCGGGTGACTTAAAACTTCACCTTTCTTTTCCATAATTATGAGTCACAGTCTAGAAGTGCTCATCATACACCGAAGTCCTTTGTTTTTGTCTTTTGAAATATTTTCCTTCAAATTTGGCGCAAGTTTAGCCATCAGCTGTGTGTATAAAAAAAATTCTCAAGAATTTACTTAGTCGTTTTCAAATTCGTCTTGTACTTAGTTAATTACATTATTTTTTAAAAAATGGCAAACAAAAATGTATCAAAGTGAAGAACACTGGGGCAAACTTTTTTTATGGAATGACTACGATCTTGAGAGGGTCAAGGAAAAACAAAAAACTAAGTTCAAGAAAGTACGGTAATTGGTAAGAAAGATAAAACGCAAAGAAAAAAAAATCAATGACCCGTTGGGTGTATTGTTTTTTTTCACAAAATGGTCAAGGATGCAAAGAAAATGGAAACGTTTTAAAATAAGAAAAGAGATAGGAGTCAAGCAGCAAATAAAAAGTGTATAAAGAAAATAGTCAGGGCAGTTAGAAAAAGGCTAAGGAAAAGCAAACGAAAAGAAAAAAAGGAGTTTCTGCCGGGGCAGTGGCCGACAGTGGGCAAGTACTCAGAGTGGCCCTACAGATACAGTGGGCCAGCAAACAATACTACCAATATAAAAGGATAAGTCTGCGAAAAATTTAACCAACTTTTTACGATAAAAAATGTAGGCGTATTCTGAGAGGGTTTAACAAAGAAGCTAACACAGAAATATTTCTAGAAAATATCAACGTTTTATTGCTTATTAGGCTCATATGCATATTAGTTTTTAACGAACTGAAATATAGGTTTTTATTTTGTATTATTCCTATATTTTTTTAATTGTGACTTTTGACGTTTTAATGTCAGCTCCAGATCCTGATCTTGAAGTAAGTAAATATTTAGACGTAGTCAAAAAAGAAAATATATATTTTGCAAAAATTTTCTGCCTGGGATTTATGAGTAATGAAAATTATAATATATGGTATATAGGATATGCTAATAGTATGGACACAAAAAAGATGTATTTATCACTCAATATTTTTTCTCCGATTTCGATAAAACAAAAAACCCTCATTTTCTTCATAATCGAATAAACACGTGTAAAACAATTTGAAAAATTTTTAAATTTATGCTCGAAATATAATTTTTTTAAAACTTTGCTGAATATGACGAAGAATTTCATATTAATGGATAAATAAATAAATAATAAACGTAAAATTAGAGAAAAATAATTTCCATATAATTGATGGAACTATAGAACCTATATTATCTACAATAATCAAATTCGGGTTAGTAAAACCAGAGATATTTGCTTTTAAGTAGACACAAATTTTTTGTTTAATTTTGGATTATTTCAATACGTTTAATGGATTTTAGCACCTGTAGAACTAAATATATATAAAATTTGTTTTTAGAGCATAGTTCGTATTATTGTAAAAAAAATTTTACAAACAAAAGCTTTTTGTGGTGGGGCAGAATATCTCAATGTCCAATCATCGTTATCAGACTTTAAAGTTGATGATAAAATTTTGAAAATTTCGAAGTTTTAAAAAAGACATAAATTAAATTTTTTTTTAAGTCCTATGGCAAAAGTTGTCTAAAATACTATTTTTGGTAATTTGTCAAATTTAGATATAAAAACCTAATAAAGTTCAAAGTTTTTTTTCGTACAAATTATTGCATTGAAAAAATAATTAATTTTTTTTTGTATTTGTTCCAAGTAAACTTCGAATTTTTTAGCCTATAAATTGAAATAAAATGGAATTTTTTTTAAATCGTAATGAAGAAGCTATTAATCTAAAATACTATTTTTGGCATTTGATTAAATTCAGATAGAAAGTTAGATTTAGAAAACTCCAATTTGTATATTAAAAAAAAATGGCGTACGTAAAGTCGGGCGCGGACAACTTTGAGGATACCCTGTACCACTAGCTTGTAATAAAGTCCGATTTTTAAGCAAAAATTTTTTTTGACCATCGTTCCTATGGAAGCTATATGATATAGTCAACCGATTTCAATAAAATTTGACGCAATGCTTAAATACCTTAAAAAACATCTGAATGCCAAATTTATTTCAAATATCTTTATAAACAAACAAAACCGATTGGTCCTATGGAGCTATATGATATAGTCAACCGATTTGCATTAAATTTAGTACAGTGCTTAGGAACTATAAAATACTCACGAATGTCAAATTTGGTCCCAATATCTTAACAAACATACGAAACACAACAAATTTAGTTAAAAAGTCGATTTTTGGAAGATCGGACCTATGGGAGCTATATGATATAGTCAACCGATTTTGTTCAACTTTGGCACATTGCTTAAGTGCTCTAAAAAATTTCAAGCGCCAAATCTGGTTACGATATCTTTGTTAAAAAACGAAATATAGCGAATTTTTACTTAAAAAAGTTATTTTGGTCGATCGGTCCTATGGGAGCTATATGATATAGTCAACCGATTTTGATCAAATTTGGTACAGTGATTGGGAACTATAATAAAACTTTCGAATGCCAAATTTGGTTACGATATCTTCATGAACAAACGAATTATCCATCTAAAACCATTTTTTTTTGTCGTGGTGGTCTCGAACACCCATATTGGAGCTATATAATTTATCCCCGATATCAAAAAAATAAAATAATCTTGTCTCCTATGGAATAATATGGGATCTAATATGAAAGTTTGGTTACTCTAGCTTTTACCATCTCTGAGATCTAGGCGTTCAAACGGACAGACGGACTGACATGGGTGTATCGGCTTCTCTTTGGTGTGTCTCCGACGACTCCTTCTATATGTTACAATACATACATTTTCGGCTTGCACAAACTTAATATACCCTTTGTACCATACGGTACAGGGTATAAAAATTACTCGTCCAAATTAAACTTAGAATGTGCACTTAGAATTTTTGGCGCATTGAGGCACCCTAACAATTCTTGAATACCTCTCACTTTTGTCAATACAGATTTTTCATTACAATTTATTTCAAAACATTTTTATTCTATAATAAAGTAATCGAAAAAGAAAGTAATCGGAAAAGCCAAACACACATTTACGCAATTTTCTCTGTACTCTGTATAAAATGTTATTTTTATGTAAAACAAATAAAAATCATATAATGGGAATTTTTGTTAAAGACTTTTATGTGGAAAGCATTTTACATATGTGCTCAAGCTATAAATAATATCAAACATAAAATTTTATGAAAGCCAAGTAAAATGTTTTTGGATGGGGTCTGGGGGGCTGTTACTTAGCTTATGATATATGAAAAATGGTTGGAAATATATGTATAATATATAAAAAATGCAGAGAGAGCTCGTAAAATGGAAAAATTGTTGACTGATATTAAAGCGAGCGTTGACTGGACCAACTTAAATGGTATTTATTTATAAATATATGGAAAGTATTTCAATAAGCCACAAATAACTACAAATATTAAAAGTTAAGTCTGCAAAAATTTATATGAGTTGTAGCCAAGCTGCAAGGCCAACTAGATTGACTAAACAGCTGCTTGTTTGCCTTTGGCCAAAAGCAGCTCATTACATGGCAAAGAAATAGAAAAAATATCCCAAAAAAACAGCAAAAGAAATAAAGCCAAGTTTTTGTGGCCACATTGCATAGAATTCCATGCCATGCCCATTCACAATGGCCAATACAATGTTACACGCCAAGCTAATTCTAATGCCATTGAGGCCTGGCCAAAACCCAGGGCCAAAACAGAGACGGCAAAAAGGTACAGCCGCAGCGGTCAAAGGTCGAGTTAATCTATGAATGGGGCAAAGAACAAATTGCCAACTGCTGCCACATTGTGGCAAGTTATAGTATACGAGGGTTGCAAGCAAAGTTAGCCTCGCTTCATATCTTATATCTAGTTTACTCTTCGTACCGCCCTGGCGCCTCCTGCATGTGTGTTTGGTCAAAAAAATCCTAGTCCATATATTGTTTGCCTTTGCCCCCTCCCTCCAGAGTTAAGGGACGCCATTGCTTGCCCCAAGTGGCTGCCACGTGCACACACTGCAGTCATTTAGCATATCGTAAATTTCAAAAGGAAGGAAATAGTCTTAAAGTTTTTCACCAGATGAATGGCTGCCCTTTTGGCCAAGTCTTTAAATTATTTTGGTCTGATGAATACATAAATTTAAACGCCATTCTGTCACTTAAATTAATATACTTCATTTATTAAAAGCAGCTGCCACATTCCACTTGCCACCTGACAGTTGTAAGTTGTCAGTGGTCAGTGGTCAGAGAGGGTCCGTCATCTGCTCCACTTGGGCCTATTTTTGGGTTTATATTATGTCTAGGTGTGTCTCATGGACACAACAAATTGCCAATTTCCAGGGTCACACAACAACAACAACAACTTACATTATTTATAAAAACAACAATAACAAAGCATTTTAATCAAACAAATATCTCAGACACGCAAACCTACAAAACCGACGACCGTAATTCATGTAATTATCCGACTTGTTTGCCAATATTATATCTATTGTGGCCCAGAGTGTGGGATAGAATGGTATATTGATTGAGCATATGTTTACCCAAAAGTTCTCCAAATACAAATAACCAATGTTGCGTATACGTAACATAATAAATTGCACTACTTAATAACTATGGGGAGCAAAAACAATTTAGATGCCTACAAGAGATAAACTACAATGATGAGCCTAGAATTAAAATTGACATTAGATAGATACACTTAAATAATGTTTAACATATTTTGACCTCATTCGGTAACTGATGTATAAAAGAGATTAATATTATTATGGCTTAGAGAAAAATTTGAATGAAATATGTCAAATTTGTTGGTTGAGTGTTATATTTAATTGGTTACTAGTGAGCCCGGCAGACGTTGTCCTGCCCAAACTTTTTGAATACTCTTAAAGTGAATAAATATTGTTAGATTCCCTAGTTGGCTTGTCTGGACAATCATAAGATTTTTGGATTAATTGACTTCCATGACTCTCTAAAAAGCCGTATGGAAGAACTTAAGTGTTCTTAAGAGAGCTCGCATCTCTTATAATTCATGCCCCACAGAAACTACATTTCAACCCCTTTGCGACTACGCTTCTGTCTGCACTTAATGTCCAATACCCGATGTTGAACAATTTTCTACTATGCTACATTCACGATATTCCCAAAAATGCGTATATCTTACGAACCAAAATCCATAAACCCATCGCAATAAGCTTAAAACTTTCGTATTGACAACCTCTAACACACGTTAAAATCAGATTTGAAATTCATCGACGCGTTTATGAGAACATCAGTAACACGTAAATCAGACTTTTCTGTTGTATATATGTAAAAAAAAGACTCAGGGGCTTGAAAAAAGCTAATTGAAAAATGCAAACCTATTTGAAGTAAAATTCGTGGCATAGCAGCAAGCTTACAAAATAAAACTTAAATTAAAAAAAAAACTTGTTTTTTAAAATTCTTTTGGCTTATAGTACAGGTCAGCATGATTTAGTTGTTAGAAACCTAAGAGTAGAATCAGAATACGGGCTCAGAATTGACCCATCAAGTCAGGACTTTAAGATATTTGAGGTTCTTTACCCGAAAAACGGCGTTTCTTCGTACTTTTTCCAATCAAACCATTCAGTACCACTCTTACACTTTTATTAAAAAGTTCAAGAGATTAGTTACGAATAGTTATGGCTATTCAACATTACGCAATATATCCCTTCGTCACCATTAGCATTTGCATAATGCCTTTGAGACAATTATTATTTACTGTATAATTTCATTTGCAAATATTCACTTGAGGGCTTATTTTTTAGACATCATATTCGTCCTCCGCATGTAAATAACCTCAAAATTAGGAAAAACTACGTATTTCGATTACATATCCTCAAATATCTCAAAATCCGTGATGGGAAAATTCTAACCCCGGAATCCAATTCAACGCAGAATTTTTACTTACTTTTCCAACAACCTAAATAATTGGCTTATGTGTTTTCTGATTCTCTAAAAAATCTTTGAAAAAGAACTACTTTCAAAAACATTTTTGATCTACTTAAAATTGATCTCATTGAAAACTAACGCCTGAAATCCAAAATTTAAGTTTTTTTGACCTCACATGGGATGTACCATATCTTTTTTTAAGCCTACAAAACTTAGAAGACAACTGTTCGATTAAAAAAAATGTGGTACGGTCGAGACTGTGCCGGACAGTGGAATGCCATGTACTTTTTCTCTCGAAAAAATGTTTTCTGCATATTCCTACTAAGAATTTTTTTTTTTTGGTGAAATTCGATATTTATACGTATAATTTCCGAAAATTTTTACCGATTGTGGCGAAGCTCGAAAGTTACGTCAAACAAGTCTCCCGCGCCTCCTTCTGTCCGTTACATATATTGCACAAATCTAGTATACCCTTTGTACTTTTTAGTGCAGGGTATAAAAATAAAATTTAAGCTCACCGAATCTTTGCATAAATCGATGGATCCTCTTCTCAGAGTCTAGAGAGAAATGATGTTATTCTTTGCAAAAATTTTTAGTTGCACATGGCGTAAAAATGTTGGGAGTAAGATACTGTGATAAAAAGAACTTCAGCAAAGTGACGTCATGAAGAACTTCAATACAGTGGACTGTCTCAAATGAGATGACTTAGTAGCTACAGAGGACCAAGCCATAGAATCTGTGTAGTAGGGTGATGCGTGAATGTTCCCACCATAGGGGTTCACGTAGGCAGTTATGGAGGGTTTTTACCAATGGAGTAATGAGGCAAGCTCTTCCGGCGGGTTCGTGAGTCAAATCGAGTCATTATAACTTATGCGAATCATTGTGAACAAAAGTGAAGTGCGTCATGCTCATATTGACCTTGCGGTGGAGTTGCAGGTTACTAAACTATCTATATCTAGGAAATTGCTTGCTACAATCGATAACAATTGGTGGAACTGTTGGATTGAATCAAATATTGTAGTTCGAAGGTTAGAAGCTGATACTAAGTCAAAAGCCGCAAAATGGTCAAAACTGCGGGCATCTGGGTGGCATATTCAACTGAATGCTGCACGCAAGATGATGCTTCAGGGAACACCTTGCTTTACATGTCCATGTCAGGGTTGCAGTATGCGCTTTGTAGCATTACGCGTAACACGCGAGCAGCACAGTAGGAAGGGTCTTAGCTACGTTTTTATAGAGACCATACAATTGCAGATAAAAGGAAGCCGCAAAGAAAATTTTCCCATCAGCTTGCTGAAATCCAAGGAAATGGCAAAGAAGACGCAAAAGACAAAAAACAGCTATAAGCCGAAAAGGCCTTGGGCAGTGGTTTGCCATGAATTTAACGCCTTATCGTCGACATTTGTGCGTGGCTACGGCAGCAATATGGCCAAGTTCCATTTCCCTGCGCATCATTTTTGTGTGTGGAGTTGGCAGCCCATCACTGTGGGTGACCTCAGCCACCTGATGATCCTCAATGGACTTTGACGTGGAAAGCCGTCAGTCGCAACGCGGCCGCAGTTACGAACTCAAGTTATGAACTGCAAAAAAAATGAGAGGGCCTTTCTAACAATGCCTCGCTGCCATACCAAAGGAAAGCGGCTTTGTGGATTTGTAAATGGTGTCCTTGCCTTGGGTTACATTTTTTTGTGGATTTTTTTTGTTCTTGGCGAAAATTAAGGAAAGCAAAAAATAGGAACAATTTGAATGGTAAAACGAAGGCAGACTGACATTAACAAGCTTATTGTGACTTGTTTCATTAGCCAACTTCATCAAATGGGCCTAATATTCAATCATGAGATTCGGTTAAAAAATCAAAGGTCTAAGTTGGGCGTAAATAATCATATTTTTAGTGTAATTCCTCACTATTTAACTAACTAGGAGAGGAATACTATGTCAAGGCTATGCTGACGAAAGCGACATCATAGCAAGAGACAAGTATGAGGAAACACTTTGCCACATTGTCCAACTAGATCTTAAGGAAACCAATGACTGGTGTAAAAAGGCAGGCCTGAGTCTCAACCCATCCAAGACAGTCATAGTACCATTCACAAGGAGGTATACGCTTGAAAAAATGAGGAGTATAACCCTATCGGGATGCAGAGTTGAAATAAGCAAAGAAGTTAAGTATCTTGGTGTGACCTTTGACTCCAACCTATACCTCAAGACTCATGTACAATAGATAACACGATAAATAAGTGCTCAAGGGCTCTCTTTATGTTGAGAAGTATTGCCGGGAAGTCGTGGGGCACATCATGGGACTATTAACATTGCTCTACCTCTTGGTTGTCACACCCATGCTAACGTATGGGGCCATAGCTTGGGGCAGCAGAGCCTGTCTTAACCCAACCAAATCCAAAATGCAGAAAGTTAAGAATGCATATGTACATATGACAGGAGCAATGCGTACCTGTCCTACTGCGATTTTATGGAGATAATTACACATCTACATATCGTTGCCGATATGCGGCAAAAATCCACCTAATAAAAATTGGGAGAGTAGGGGATAATTTTAGCCTCAACAAGAAAGATGCTGCAGATCTAGCAACGGACGTGCCTATGCCTCTACAGCCAAGGAACGAGATGCTAGCTGAGTACAGGTTCAATCAAAACTTTGATTCTCAATACGAAAAATTCTTGGACCCCTCTTGCGGCAGTTCACTCTATGCAATAAAATGGTACACAGACGGATTAGTCACTGATCAAGGAAGTGACCTGGGTGTAGTTGGACCCAGGACCAAATGTTACGAACCTCTAGGCAGGCACACCAACATTTTCCAAGATGAAGTCTGTGCTATTGGAAGATGTGCAAAATTCAATTTGAAAAAGAACTACAATGGATGTTTCTATCCTGTCTGATAGTCAAGCAGCGATAAAGGTATTAGTCAAAGCCAAGATCATGTCAAAGCTGGTCAAAGAAGTGAGAACGTCACTGGAGAATTTATGATTCAGGAATAAGCTCACGATTTGATGAGTTTCAGGACATAACAACATTCCTGATGTGACCTGGCAGAAGCACTTGCAAGGACCGGTACGTAACCACGTGGTACGGGACCTACTAAGAATAGAGGAGAATAAAAAACGACTGCTTCACTGGGCGCAGATACCAGGGCTTAAACAGTTAAAAACCCTCTTCTCCAACTACAACCGTAAGAGGTTAAAAGTCATGATAACGAACGGGAAGAGCACCGTGAGAATCATGTCGGGCCTTCTGACGGGACATTGTAGGTTCCGTAGGCACTCAAACAAAATTGGCATAGTGGATAGTGAACTATGCCGCTTACAGAATGCTACAGAGCATAGAGAAAGAAACTTCTTGGCATACATTATGTGAATGTATGGCACTCACTGGTAAAAGAAACAAGCTCCTGGGCATGTACGTTCTCCCACCGGAGACCGTTGTAACTATAAGTCCAAGCAATACCGCAATACATGCAGGCCTTAGGACTTTTGGTAGATCTCTAAGCCATGAACGGGGCACAATAGATCCACCTGGATCGCAGTACACTTATACACCCCAACAATAATGCCCCTGGGCATGAACATACGTTCTCCCACCGGAGATCATTGTAACCATAAGTCCAAATGAAGTACTGGAATACATGCAGGACATAGGACTTTTTGGAGGGCTCTAAGCCATGAAGGGTGTATAATATATCCATTTGGGTCGCAGTACATAACATTTCGAAAGATAAATGAGTGAGTCAGTTCATCCTAAAATATTTTTGATATATTCACAAGAAAAACACAAAATTTTATCTGCTGATTTTAAGCCTCAGATTTCATCCAACTGTCTAACCAACTAGCAATAATCGGCTTAAGCCACTTTGATAACTTAACGCCAATGTTAACAAACCAATCATTAGCTTTTATAAACATTGATGTAGTGTGGGAATAATCCACTTCATGCCCAATGATTTATGAACCAGAAGCCATTAGAAGCGGATATTGGTTTTAGCCACCGACAAAAAAAATGTATATTTAGTTCTAGGCAAAAAACACTTTAGAAAATGTTTGGCTAAATCAATAAATTTTGGCAAGCTTTATTAAAGTGTTGACATTAAAATTAAATTAACAATTCCTGTCAGTACTACCAATTAGCATTAACTCTACTTGAGATTTGCTTTTGTGCAATCATTGAATACAATTTCAATTGCGCCTAATAAGTAAGTAAGCAACTGAGCCAAGTACTAATTAGATTATAATTGCAAGGAAAATATTCCCAGCACGCTTCGTAAGTAGGCCAAACTAATTGTAGATGTAAATGATGAGCCCACAAATGATGCGCCAATCCAATTAAATTCTCTTGTATCTGTTAAATAGCTACCAGGATAAAATCGGCAACAAAATGGCTGACTCGGGAAGACTAAAGCGTAGAACGTTAAGCAGTCAGTCCCCCATATATATTAAAGTTAATTGGTATGTAAATTTTTTGTTGTTCAAACAAAATGGCCAAAAACGCAAATAACTGTGGCAGCCATTTGCGATCCAAGGGCGGCCATTTTGCTAGTTGAGGTGATGAAATTTTCAAGGCAGCCATTGCATTTAGCAATGTCACCATTGAGAGAGCGCAAGAGAGCCTGATTGACAAAAATTGTTACTTGATTTATGTGCACTATGTGGGGGTGAGTGTGTGTGTGTGGGAATTGTATCTGTGTGGGGGGCTTGTTTGTGTGTGTTTGCGTTAAGCGCTTTTTTCTGTTATGCATATTGCGGCGCACGTGGGCGTTGTATCTGAAGCAAAGGAAGGAAAATAAAAAGGACGAAAACAACAACAACAACAACAAAACACTAACAAGTAACAGGCAGGGCTGAAAAACTGTCCCAGCCGCTTTTGCACACGAAGAGCACTAACGAAACATGTCAAGGAAAGTAAGTCACAAAGCACACACAGATAAACAACACACACAGACTCTAGAGAGACACAGAGAAAGAGAGAGAGAGAGAGAGAGGGTGAGAGAAAGAACAGCAACAACAGAGAAAGCAAAACACCTACGGGACTTTAAACAAACATCACAAACTTTGCTCCACATTTATTTTTTTTTTTACCCCAACTATATATAGAACTCTTTTTTACCTTTTACTCTTAACTGTTTTGAGATACATAAGTTAAAGGACTTTTTGTATATTGAGTTTATAACTAACTAAAAATTCACTTACAACAAAATTGTTTACAACTTTCACAACAGCAACAACAAACACAAACAACAGAGACATCGATTTTTTGTGTCTATATTAAAAAAGGCAGAGCAAAATATATATGAGCTTACATTGCGTATACGCCATGTCTGCCGGAACAAAGTGAAACTAGACAAACAAAAAACAAGGAAATTCAAAACTATTACACACACTTGCTCCTTTTATGCCTTGCACTTTATTTTATAAAAATTGAATTTGTAAAAAAATTTAAATTATGCACTGAGCGAAAAAGATGAGTAAATAGCGCAGGACTGGGGTAAGAAAAAGAGGCCGACCATGAAGAAGATGGCTTGATGACGTCGAAACAGTGAACATTCGCAATTGGAAAGAAACAATTGAATAGAAGGGAGAGAGAAAGAGTCGAATGGAGGAAGATTGTTGATGAAGCTATGGTCGACCCCGGACTTTAAAGCTAAGGAGGAGATGGCTTGATGACGACGAAGCAGACCTTAAGACAATGAACATTCGCAATGGGAAAGAAACAATTGAATAGAAGGGAGAGAGAGAGTAACACGAGCAAGATTGTTGAAGCTATGCTCGATCTTTGAAGCTAAGAAAGAGATGGCTTGATGTCGTCGAAGCAGACCTGAAGACGATGTATATTCGCAATTGGAAAGAAACAACTAAACAGAAGAAAGAGAGAAAGAGTCGAATGGAGGAAGATTGTTCATGAAGTTATGGTCGACCCCGGACTGTGAAGCTATAAAGAGATTGCTGAATAAGGCCGAGAGTATTGACTATAAATTGTGACAAGAAAGAATACACGTGGTACATCACGAATACGTTCCAGAAAGACATACGGTCAATAAAGAGTTTTATGTGACTGTAGAGAAGTAAGCGAACCGGCACTTATCGACGACGACGGCGTGGAGATCCCGCCGCCCAGCCATACGAGGTCAGGGTCGCAATACAGCGACTCAAAAACAACAAAGCCGCCGGCCCTGATGGCCTACCTGCTGAGTTGTTTAAGGCCGGAGGCGATGAGCTGGTTGGGTGCATGCACCGGCTCATTTGCAGAATATGGCTGAAGGAAGCGACGCCCAGCGATTGGAACCTCAGTGCCCTCTGTCCTGTCCTGAAAAAGGGAGACCCCACTATCTGCGCCAGCTACAGGGGTATTGGCCTTCTCCCTATCGCATATAAGGTCCTTACGAGCGTGCTGTGTGAAAGACTAAAGCTACTCGCAAAGGATTGGACCTTATCAGTGCGGCTTCAGACCTGGCAAGTCCACCGCCGACCAGATATTCACACTACGCCAAATCCCGGAAAAGACCCAAGAACATCAAGTCGACACTCACCACCTGTTCGTCGACTACAAAGCAGCTTTCGATAGACCAATACGGGATCGCGTATATGCCGCAATGTCTGAGCTCGGTATCCCTGCGAAGCTGATAAGGCTTTGCAGAATGACGTTGAGTAATTCCTGCAGCTCCGTCAAGGTAGGAAGCGACCTCTCCGAGCCTTTTGATACCGTGCGAGGTTTCAGACAAGTCGACCCCTTATCATGCGACCTCTTCAACTTCGTCATGGAGAGCGTTCTGCGGAAGGCCGGCGTGCATCACAATGGCACTATCTTTAACAAGAGTATCCAGCTCCTTGCGTACGCCGACGACATCGACATCATTGGGCGTACCAAGCGAGATGTCACCGCGGCCTTCAGTGCCATCGAACGGGAGTATGCGAAAATGGGTCTGGCGGTAAATGAGGGCAAAACGAAGTATATGCTGTCGACAAGTAGGGACGTGCGGCGGCTTGGGTCCCAGATTGCGGCCGACAGCTATACTTTCGATGTTGTCAAGGAATTCATCTACTTTGGCACTGCCGTTACCACCGACAACGATGTCAGCCTGGAGATCAAGCGCAGATTCACTCTTGATAACAGGTGCTATTTCGGTCTCAATAGGCAATTAAGTAGTAGAAACCTCTCTCGCGAGACAAACTAACACTCTATAAGGCACTCATCTTCCCAGTGCTTCTTTACGGCGCGGACCCTGGACCGTGTCGCTTACTGATGCAGCTGCCTTGGGAGTTTTCAAGAGGAAAGTACTGCGCAAGATCTTTGGTCCTATTCGAGTTGGCGATGACTACCGCATCCGTACCAACCAGGATCTGTATAAGCTCAGCTTATCAACATCCAGCGGCTTCGCTGGCTATGGGAATGTCGTTAGGATGGACGAGGATGCTCCAGCTAGACGTGTGTTCGATGCGGTAGTCAGCGGCCGTAATCCGGTAATTGGGTTGTTATGGCCACATAAGAAGAAGAAGAAGATGTGACTGTTTTGAGGAATTTACGTGAACGGGTATTCGGCCGGAATTGTGGCCACGATTGTGAACGCATTTAAAGCAACACACTCGATAAATGCCATCGACCAGGCACCGTACAATCGAGATATAGCCCCGTCTGACTTTTACCTCATTTCAAAACTGAAATTAACCCTACGGAGAACCTTTTTTGACTCCAGACCGAACATAAAACAAAATGCGACAAGAGGGCTGAACGCCAACCCGGCCAACGCCTATAAAAATGTTTCGAAGATTGAAAGAAGCATTGGCATAAGTGCATTGCTTCAGAAGGGGCATATTTTGAAGGAGACAAAATAAATATTGAAAAAGATTAATTATTTTGCTTTTTATTTAGAAATTTTTGTCACAATGTATACATATTCCTGCTAGATAACCGTCTCAAGGCCAAGTTGTATCCTTTTTATTAGCAATATTTACTTATACCAAGAACGATATTCGACAATATTCAAACTTTAGTTTTTCGCAGAGAAACTTTGCACAGGATAACGCTTTAATGAAACTTTAACCGCTTCACACTTTTTAATGATTTTTGTTAAAAAGTGATTTCCTTCCTGGTACCGAAGTGATTTTAAACTTATTCTCTAACACCGACTTACACTAACCTGCAAAAATTTAGCACCACGTATCACTACATCCCCTTGGTTGTAGAAGCATTTATTTTTCAACAAGATAAAAAGCCAAACCCACACGTTCAAACTTTGCAAAAAAAATTTGGGAAACTAAAGATGACAGCAGTCTACTCAAAGTGATGGATTATGCAACCTAATCTCAGGACAGAAACGTAATAGAAATATTGTGGACAGAACTAGGCAAAGAGATGCGGCAACTGTATACAACTAGGCAAACTCATTTATGAGTATGTCTAAGCTGAGCTTGTGGACAACTGCATCCACTCGAAAAGTTGATAAAAAGGAAGATTAGAACTTGTGCAGCCATCATAAAAGTGAAGAGAGAATGTATGATATTAAATACCACACAGGCTCTATGCTCCACTTAGGAGTCCAGAATTCATAGTAATAACACAACGATGATATGAAGATTATTTGCGTATATAAGTATTGAATACAGTTGCTATACCTGTCTATTTAGTTGTACCCACAAGAATTCTATGAAATGGGCGCCCACAGTCGAAATATCCATCAACAACAGCTTTTCCAGCGTATTGGCATAAAACTATCCGTCAAATTTCAATTAATCCCTTCTACGCTTACTTTGCCCTATACAAGATACGATAGAGATAGAATTTTCAAAAGATTTAGAAAACAGATAGCTCTTAAATTATGGTATTGTAGATTAGCATCAACTTCTCTGCTCTCAACTACAATCTACTTTTGAACCGGCTTTATCTTATAGACGCAAATATTAATTGAAAAGATAGTCCATAGTCTAACATCAGTCGAACTAGGGTTGCAAATAGACGGCTGATAACATATGTATCCAAGAAAAAGATAGAATTAAGTATAATCTTAAAGAGTCCAAGTATTTCCTAAAAACGCTTCTCTGAAGAGGAGTATAGCCAATATTGGATCAAAGTGAAGCTAGCTTAGAAGAAATCACTTACAGAGTGTGTCGATCTTACCAGAAGAAAGACTTCCCTATTTGGCGACCATAGAATCCTAAAGCGAGTTGATATCGACTAGACTAGAACTATCTCAGATAATTTATTTAATCTAGGGGCGAAGCTGTAAGGCTGGTAGTGAACCAAAAATTCTTAAAATTCTAAGAATCGTAGTGTAGTCTTCCCAACACAATTTGTAACTGCACTTAAACACGATGATAGTGGTTATCTAGTGGTATGGAACCACTCAATCATCCTCTCTTGGCTACCGGGGCACTCAAATCTTGTTTAAGTGGAATTAAAAATTTCCCTACCACTCAGCCACCCTATCTTAGGTGCCGGGGCAGGAACGGTTCAGTATTACCAGGCAACCTACCGTTTATAGATATAGAAATACCTTAACCGGACGATGAAT
The DNA here is from genome assembly GCA_037043745.1 of Chymomyza amoena. Classification (NCBI taxonomy): domain Eukaryota; kingdom Metazoa; phylum Arthropoda; class Insecta; order Diptera; family Drosophilidae; genus Chymomyza; species Chymomyza amoena. The sequence goes on from JBAMAX010000083.1 coordinate 58,617, forward strand.
TACAAGTTATAGGCACGGTCGTAGCTTAGGCGGAAAGAGAATGGGACTGTGTACCAGGTGGTCGCATCTCCCGAGCACTCTAGCCACGGTACAATTCAAAGAAAACATCTGAACTGCTGCCTTTTCACAAAAAGGGACAGGGATGGTGGTGGAAATAGGCGCACTGCACTGTAGGCGTAATGGATGCGAAGCTGCTCGTGCCCCATCACATCTGCTGCCGAAGCTGCGAAAACAAGGAGAATACAGAAAACATCCACCACCTGCTATGTGACTGGCCGGCGCTTCTAAGAAGGCCGAACCCAGTTTCTGTAAAAACTATTCTTTGACAACTTGGGCAGTCAGACTGCGAAACCTCAAAATGGTTCTGCAATAAGGGAGACTAAGATGAATAGATATGTTCGATAGTTTTTGATCCTCTAGTACCCACTCCCTCTCTTTCCTCTCTATCCTTCTCCACCCCTCTCTCCACCACCACTCCTCCACTCTTTTTCTCAACCCTTTGATTCCTCCTCTCTCCCTCCACCACTTCTTCGAGCCCTCTTTCGCACTCTACACCCTTCTCTCCACCCCTTTTCCATCACACTCCCCAACACCCTCGCCATCCCCCTTTCCATCCCCTCTCCATTCCCTCTGCATTCTTTCTCCTTCCCCTCTCCATCCCCTCTCCATCCCCCTCTTCACCCTCTTTTTCGCCACTCTCAATCTCTCCCTCTATCACATCCTCTTCTCTCCGTCCTCTTATCATATTCGTATCCTCCTTTTTCACAATTAGGCGAGACAAGAACTGGACTTCATGGTCTCTGGATGATCTTAGTTACTGACGGAGCAGCCTATTCAACCAAACTAGTGGCGGTTTAATGGGATGGGTGGGTGGTGGATGGGCGCGAGCTCTAATCTACAAACAAGACCATCTTGATTGGTATGCCAAAAACAAGCCGGCAATTTCACAACAAATTTCTAAGCTCAAAAAGTTAAGCAAAACAGTTGCTAAAGTGGTTTAACCCGCCAACAGAATATTATATGAAACTTCTAAGGTTAGCAGTTATGCTCAACATCTCGAACTTAAGCTAAGGGAAGGGCAAGGATTATTTGCCAGTCAACATCAGAGTCTTTAGTCAGAGAGACGCAGCAAAGTATGCTATAAACCCTTTATACGCAACAAACGCGCACACAGTTGTAAATGCGCATTAAAGCTGTACACAACTCATTATTGTTATTCGAAAGGACTCACACACACACACAGAGATAGGAGCACGTCTTACTGTTCATTGGTGTGTGTTCAACTGTTTGCCGATGTAATCACAAGTTTCACATGTGCTTCTGATGTCTGTCAGTCGACTGTCGTCGCCATATGCAAATATCCTTCAGTTGCAATATGACACACATCTTCACTTCCACATTTTTCTTTAGATTTCAATTCCACTTCAATTTAGAATTTTATTTATTTTGTAGCTCAAGGTCACACGCACAAATACACGAAGTATGTTTGGTAGCTTTACTTCTTTTTTGTAAATATTCTTTTTCTTTTGCTGAAAATTCACAACAACACTTGGATTAATTAGCGAATTTCACGCGCAAACTCTGACCACACCAAAACGTTGAAGATACGTTTTTATTATTTTTTTTTTTTTTTGATACGGGCATTCCCGACGTAACCGCTTTGATGCTACGTTAGCGTAATTTTTTACTTTTTCGCCCAAAAGTATGCAACATCTTCCTCGTGCGATTCACGCATTTGCTCTGCCGCTCTGGCAATAACAACGACAACGACGTCGACAACGCGCAGCTCCGCACTGAACTGACAGACAGTCTTACCGACTGCGGAGGCAACAACGACAACGCTGACGACGACAGCGACTGTGACAGCGACGACGACGCTAGCTGCGCTGCTGGCTGCCTAAGCAACGCTGAGCAGCTGTGCTGCTGCTGAGGGTCTGACTTGGTTAAAGAAATGGCTTCACTTTTTGCTTTTGCCGCTTTGTTACAAACACACACACACATGCACGCACATGTGTGCATGCTCTGCAGCACACGCATGCCTATGTGTGTGTTGTCAGTGTATTGGTGTGCGTGCAAACTTTCATTTATTCAGTTTTTGCCTTTTCTGTTGTGCTAGGCTTGTGCATCTGTATGTGTGTGCATGCTCTTTAAGAGATTGTGACTCTCGCTCTCTTAAATTGCGTTTGTTGTGAGCAGTTAATGCAAGCGAATTAGAGTTGCCAGGTTTTGCGATTTGTGAACAAAGTTTATTTAGCATGTTTATTTTCGAAAATGTTTTTTTATATATATCAAAAAAATGTATTTTTAAATTTAATGGTAAGTAATTTATTGCAAATTTTGTGAAGCTTAAAAGTTGTACAAAGGTTTCTAAAAATGGCGTCGAAATTTATTTCTATATTTTTATAAACAATCTTTTTTTAATTAATTTTTAATTAAGATTTTTGTTTTTTATAAGTAAAAAATTAGAATTTATTGCAAATTTGGTGAAGCTTAAAAGTGGAACAAAGGTTTCTAAAAATGGCGTGATTTTGTTTCCTTTAGATTCATACTTTTGTATCTATTTTATAAACAATCTTTTTTAAACAAATTTTTTAATGCCGTCGTCGAAATTTATTTCTATATTTTTATAAACAATCTTTTTGAATTAATTTTTAAGGCCATACCGGGAAAAATTTCCGGTAAAGTCGGGTAGGATTGATTTTAAGATACTATGCACCATATAAAAAAAATCGATCGATCGATATTTTTATAATTAATCTTTTTTGATTCAATTTTTTAAGGCTTTTCAGATGGTAACATTTCCGGTAAAGCCGGGTAGGATTGACTTTAAGATACTCTACACCTTCACACATAAAAAAAATCTATCGATTTATGTAAAATTAAGAATTCTTCTAAGACTCTCCAAACCAATTTGTTATGGGCGACTTTGGTTTCAATATCTTTACTAATAACATACATATCTTTTTACCGCTCGTGAGCTATAGATTAACGATTTTGATGAAATGTAGTATAAAGATTGTGAGCTCTGAAAATAATATATCCACAAAACGAACGAATTTTCGTTATTTCTTTTTTTCTCGAAACAAATACTTTCCTGCAAATTCCTTTTACGACATTTCCAATTGTATTTTTATTCCATAAATTTTAACAACTTTTGATGAAAATTTCATATTTCCAAACGGATTTTTTTTATTCCGTAAACTGATTTTGATAAAAATCTAAATTTTATTGAAAGAAGTTATTCAGGCCTGTTCTAGATTTCGACTCGTTTTGAAAAGTCATAACGAGTGCATTCCGACAAATGGTGTTCTAGATTTCGACCGAGTTCGAATCCACTTCGAATCGTTTTCGAATCGTTTTCATTTAGACCAGCTGTGCAGAGCAGCTGTGTTGTTTATGTTTGTTTATATGGCGCTAAATTGAAATGGAAGCGGCATCATACAGCAGCCGTCTTTTAAAAATGGACACGTAGTAAAAACTTAAGCAATTTGTAGTTTGCATTTTAGTTTTAAAAGTATAACATACAATTTTTCGCCAACTCTATGTGTTTATTTTATTTTAGTCGGCAAATTATTTTAAGCAGCAGTTTCAGAGCCACCTTCAGTTACTTCTCTGCTACATTCCGCTTTGTTGAATTGTTGTTTGTTTATTTTCCATAAGCATTTCACAATTTTATTGGTCATGCGGTTAATTACACCGGCGCACAAAAAAAAATGTTTGTTCTGTACACCGGACGCCACCTACCTACGGGCATGTTTTTCGACCCGCTGAATCCGAATTTTGAGTTAGTTTTGGCCGGTCACCCCCCAATTTCGAGTAAATTGCAAAAAAAGTGAAAAAAAATGATCATTTTTAGTGGCGCCCCTAAGTAGGCAACGCTTTCGCTAATAAAATTGTCGTTTTTTCACTTTTTTCAACTGTAATTTTTTACTATTTTATCGGTTTTATGCAATTTTTTGAGTGTTTGAGGGAAGATGGGCCGAGTTTATTGTAGATTCGAATTGAGCAGATCAAATGACATGAAAATCTCTTTCGATCCGAGCCTGCAAATTTTTTTTTATCAAGATAATCCCGATTTATTGCAATTTTTGCAATTTTTGTGGGTTTTTTTACAATTTTCTTGAATATAAAACGGCTTATTGTCTAAGTACATATGAAATTAGTATTAAACGGATCAGAATACATAAAAATTATGCGTTTCCTATATCCACAAATTTTTTTTGTAACGAAAACATCAAATTTTCGCTATTTTTTAGGATTTTTTGCAATTTACTCGAAATTGGGGGGTGACCGGCCAAAACTAACTCAAAATTCGGATTCAGCGGGTCGAAAAACATGCCCGTAGGTAGGTGGCGTCCGGTGTACAGAACAAAAATTTTTTTTTGAGTGCCGGTGTTATCATCGCTTAAACAGGCACATTTCTTTCTCACAGTCATATTTCCTGTAGTTGACATCGTTGGTGCTTGCAAATTTGCCAACATTTGACAACGTTGGTATTGTGTTTTGCTTAGCACTTCCTTTTTTGCTCCTTCAAAAATGTATTACTACAATTAACTAAAAAAAAGCGGATCATTGTTGTTTGTTTAAAAAGTGCGCCAAATTCAAGGAAATTGCCAGCTGATCAGCTGATCACCCATCGATAAGTTGACTTGTAGAGTTACCTCAAGTTTTCGAACATCCATTTTATTAATTTAATTTTTCTTTCTGCCAACATCTTTCTGACAGACAAACATTTTTTATTTATTTACCAATTTTGTATAATTTATTTTATATACATATTTTAAGCCATCCATTAATAAAATTATCTTCGAATTTACTTGTGCAACACGACAACACGACTACACAATACACATTTCCGAAGTTTTGTTTTGTCTAAATCTAGAACACCTTACTTTCATTCCACTCGTTTTGGTTTTGCATGTATACACAATTTTAATAGACATTTTTTGTCATAAAAATATATAATGAAAATTAACATTGATTCGTTGAATTGAGCACATCTAAATTTTCTTAAAACATTTAAAAATAATACAAAATTAATTTTGTTGGCATTAATGCGTTAATTTAAGCAAACAAAGCAAAATACTTTTCATTTCGACAGCTGCAAGCCAAACTTTTCATAACGAGTAAAATCTTGTCGGAATCGAAATCTAGAACACCTTTCATTTCGATTCCGACACTTTTTGTCTGAATCGAAATCTAGAACATGCCTGATTAAAAGTATTCCCCAAACAAATGCATTCCTGCATATTATTTCTTAGACCTTTCCAATTGGATTTTTTGGATTCCGTAAATTTTAATCCATAAATCTTAACCGATTTTGATGAAAATTTAACTTTACGTCAAAGAAATTATTTAAATTATATTAAGTAAGTTTCCAATTCATATGTTGATTTTGATAAAAATTTCCAATTTCCAATTGCTATTATTATTCCGTAAATTTTAAGCGATCTTGATGAGAATCGAAATTTCCTTGATAGACGTTATTTAAAGTATTCCCCAAACAAATGCATTCCTGCATATTATTTCTATGACCTTTCCAATTTGATTTTTTTGATTCCGTAAATTTTAGCCGATTTTAAAGAAAATTACAATTGAATTTTCTTTATTCAATAAATTTTAGCGGATCTTGATGACAACCGAAATTTACGGCAAAGAAATTAGTATTATGGGGTAAGTTTTAAATTCATATATCGATTTTAATGAAAATTCCCAATTTCCAATTGAATTTTTTTTTTATTCCTTAAATTTTAACCTATTTTGATGAGAATCGAAATTCACGTCAAAGAAAATATTTAAACTATTATGGGGAAAGTTTTAAATTCATATGTCGATTTTGTTGAAAATTTAAAATTTCTAAATGGATTTTTTTTATTTCGTAATTTTTAACCGATTTTGAAGAAAATCGAAATTTACCTCAAAGAAATTATTTAAATATTTTTGGGTAAGTTTCCAATTCATATGCCGATTTTGATGATAATTTCCAATAGCATTTTTTGATTCCGTAAATTTTAACCTATCTTGATGAAAATCGAAATTTACGTCAAAGAAAATATTTAAACCATAATTGGTATAAGTTTTAAATTCATATGTCGATTTTGATGAAAATTTCAAATTTTTAAATGGATTTTTTTGATTCCGTAAATTTTAGTCGATTTTGATGAATATCGAAGAAGTTATTTTAAGTATATGGAGTAAGTTTCAAGTTCATATGTTGAGGGTTGTGAAAGAAAAGCCCATAATTCGATTGATGTAAGAGAGATCTGCGGCTATACGTTACATACACTACATACAAATCTAATATACCCTTTGTTAGGTACAGAGTGTTACAACCGAATTATGTCCCTACAATAATGTTTTTTTCAGAGATCGTTCCTAAAGTTCATATATGATATTGTCACCGATTTTGACAATATTTAATACAACGCTTCGGAACTAAAAGAACCTGCGAATAACAAATTTGGTAAAGTTATCTTCATAAAATTGTTTTTTTTCGTAATTCTCTGTTGAACCCCTAACATAGATTCTATTATAAAACATACGTAAGTTTTAGCCGATTTTAAGGAAAATCGAAATTTACGTCAAAGAAGTTATATGGGAAAAGCTTAGAGTTCAAATATCCTGTAGTGCGAGGAAAGGGTTCCACAAGCTCTGCTGGTATGCGTTACATATATCTCGTATAAACTTGGTTATGTATAGAGTATAGCAAGCCAATTATATCCCTACAAAAATGTTTTTTCAGATATCGGTCCTAAGGTTCATATATAGTATGATATTGTCAACCGATTTGAATAATATTTAAAACAACGCTTGGGAACTCTAAAAGTATCTGCGAATAACAAATAAAGGTAAAGTTACCTTGGTAAACTTATTTTTTCGAAATTCTCTTTTAAACCCTTAACATAGATTCTTTTATATAATGTAATGCCGATACAAAAAAATAAATAAATAAATAAACTTGTTTCCTGGGATATAAACAAAGATTTTCTTCTTTTTCTGTCATCCTCGACTTCCAATGAAGCATGGGGCCTCAATGGCCTAGCTCCAAAATTTACTTACTCCAGCTCTTTCCATCTCTGTGAAGAAGTCGTTCATAGGTACAAATTTACCCCCATTTTCTTTCTGTGCACTCAACTTGTTATATAATTTAAAGTAACAAAGCCACATCCAAAACCACCTCTTACAAAAACAGCGCCCCAAAACCAATTTAAGAGAACCATCATCATTAAGAGAGCCCAGAATATGGCAACAAAACAAAATGCCAAAAGGTTTTCAATCAACAATTTGGCGCCAAATGCCACGTGTTTCAGATTAGTTCATTTCCGTTTCGTTTTACGTAAACAGTGAAGCTTTTCTGTGACGTCATTGCTGTCCCTAATGACGTCACGGCTGCCGCAACTCTACAAAGCGCGTCAGCATCAACAGTGTGAGAGCGCTGTTAAACGCCATCTATCGTCTATTTTATCAATGTTATACTTACAGACTGTTAGCTTAATGTTAAAAGAGTAACAGAGAATATTAACATACCTGTAAAATAAAAGAAAAAAAATGTTATTAGTGTCCGGGTAGCGCATTTATTTAGTATCAGTAAATAAATATTAATAATTTAAGAGTTACATGTTAACAAACCGTGTGCGGCCATTTTTATTTCGTTTTTGTTGTTGTTTTTAGTGTGCCCGGCTTACTTATTATGTATGCACTGGTCACATTTGCTCGACAAATAATATGTGCTCGGCATTACTTATACAAACATTTTGTGCAAATTTTTACAACCACAAAAACCGAAAACATCGAAATAAACACACACGAATTATGTATGTAAATATCATAGGTAGGCATAGAGACATAGACGAGGGGTGTGCGAGAAGTTTGGAAAATTTTTAATACCAATTTAATCAGCTTTGTTGCTCAGGTAGACGATAAAAATCATAAAATGCTAATTTTTAATCATTAAGAAATTATGTAAAAAAAATATAAGATTTATTAAGAAAAAAAAAGTTTAAATAATCTGACTAAAAAAATTTAAGAAAAATTACAAATACAGGAAAAATATTCATTTTTGAAAGAATAATTAAATTAGGAATGTGTAATAAACACATTAAACAAAAAAAATCTTGTTTTATTCATTTATAATAAAAATTAAACCCATACAAAAATATGTAAAAAGCATTTACATTTAAATTCATTTTTTAAGATTTCTAGGAAATAATTTTCCAATTCATGTCTCTTAAAAAACAAAAATGAACAAACGAATTTTATTAAATTATGTTTAATATATTTTAAATAAGAATAACAAAACACTAAACCAATTAAAAAATGCTTAAAAAATAATTGTATTTCAATTTATATTTGAAACGTTTCTAGGAAATAGGCTTAAAAAGAAGTGTAGACAATGTTTTTTTATAACAAAGGGTATGAAACTATAAAAAAATTAACTGGATTAATTTTTAATAAAAATTAAACCCACTCAAAAATGTATAAAAAATAGTTAATATTTACATTAATTTTTAAGATTTAAAAAAAAAAATTCAAAAACATGTCTAGAAAAATAAAATTTTTTAAATTTAATTTCATCATATGATTTTTGATGAATTTTAAATAGACACAACAAAAACTCAACCAATTCTTTTTGAAAAAAATTTGCATTTAATTTTTTAAGATTTCTAGAAAATATTTTTCACAAAACCTAAATATTTAATTGTATCATATCATGTTTTAAAAAAGAAAAACAAAAAATTAAATCAAGTAAAATATGTTAAAAAAAAAACATTATATTTAAGTTTATTTTTTAAGATATCTAGGAAATAGGTTTTAAAAAGGTATTTACTTAAATATCATGAAATTGTATTTAAATACTACATTACTGTATTGCACATAATATAAAGATTTTATATAAATGTAAAATAGAAAGACTTCTAGAAAATATAGTCAGGAGAAAATTGAAATGGATCTTAACATGTCCATTCCTCCACCCATCTGACCAACTATGTGAAAGGAAGCCTGAAATTTGGAATCTAAAAGAACTCGTACATCAAAAATTCATATTGCAACTACTCACAAAATATATAGACAGGTAAAAAATAAAATATTATAAAAAAATGGCGGACGTAAAGTCGGGCGCGGACGACTTTAGGATACCTTGTACCACTAGCTTGTAAAAAAGTCAGATTTCTTCACAAAAAACCAAAAACAGAAGAATTTTTAAGCAAAAATTTTTTTTTGACCGATCGTTCCTATGGGAGCTATATGATATAATCAACCGATTTCAATAAAATTTGACACAGTGCTTAAATACCTTAAAAAGATATGAATGCCAAATTTATTTCAAATATCTTTACAAACAAACAAAACACATCGAATTTTGTATAAAAAACGTGTTTTTGGACCGATTGGTCCTATGGGAGCTATATGATCTAGTCAAACGATTTGGATTAAATTTAGTACACTGCTTAGGAACTATAAAATACTCACGAATGTCAAATTTGGTCCCAATATCTTAACAAACAAACGAAACACAACAAATTTTGTTAAAAAATCGATTTTTTGGAAGATCGGACCTATGGGAGCTATATGATATAGTCAACCGATTTTGTTCAAATTTGGCACATTGCTTAAGTGGCCTAAAAAATTTCCAAATGCCAAGTCTGGTTACGATATCTTTATTAAAAAACGAAATATAGCGAATTTTTCTTTTAAAAAGTTATTTTGGACAATCGGTCTTATGGGAGCTATTTGATATAGTCAACCGATTTCGATCAAATTTGGTACAGTGATTGGGAACTATAAAAACCTTTCGGATACCAAATTTGGTTGCGATATCTTCATAAACAAACGAATTATTCATCGAAAACGTTTTTTTTTGTCGAGGTCGTCTCAAACACCCCCATGGGAGCTATATAATTTATCCCCGATATCAAAAAAATAAAATAAACTTGTCTCCTATGGATTACTATGGGATCTGATGTGAAAGTTTGGTAACTCTAGCTCTGACCATCTCTGAGATCTAGGCGTTCACACGGACGGACGGACAGACGGACAGACGAACATGGGTATATCGACTTCTCTATTCACCCTGATCATATTTTAGGTAACTTTGGGGTGTCTCCGACGTCTCCCTCTATATGTTACATACATTTTCGGCTTGCACAAACTTAATATACTCTTTGTACCATACGGTACAGTGTATAAATATCTCATTTAAGATTAGGCTCAGTGGTTCATAAACCCATTAAATTACTTATTTAGGATACTTTATTTTTGACCTTAGTTTTAGGATTTAAGTGTGATGATAATATTTTTTCAAAAATCACAGCATACTTTCAGTACTACCTTTCCATTAAGTCTCAGCAATACTACAAACTTGGCAAACTTTTCAAGCCCACCTCGCATCTAACATTTGTTTGCCCAGTCGCTTTGTCCAAACAAAGAAAATAAAAGAACCTTTCTCAGGCCCAAACCACAACGACTAATTTGCTTATTGATATGAAAATGGTTAGGTAGAGAGTCAGTTACACACACACTCAAACACACAATCGCACACACGCACGCCTACACACACAGATACACACGCATACACTCACACAAAAAAGGGTCATACAAAAAGTTTGTCTTTCTTTGTACCTTTTTGTAAAATAAATGGAATTGTATTGATTTGCATGGTTTGCATGATTGATGAAATGAAATGAAATCGATAAACAGCCAAAAGCATCACAAATTTATAAACAACAACAACAACAGCAGGCCGAACCAGTGTTGACAACAATCACAAAAACAGTGTCAACAACAGACAACAACAACATGTTCCAAACTAAAACACAGCAGGCGATCCTTGACAATCAAAGTAAACTGCAGTTGACAGCCTGACAGACTGTAGGCTAAGGAAATGTAAACGGATACGGATGAGGATAGGGATGCGGATACGAGCTATACATGTGGGCGTGGCGCGCCAACATCTGAGAAACAAAAAGCAAATTAAACAAGAAATGCATTTCAAGACTCTAACAAACCAAAATGGAAATCTAATGCCGCCATCTAAAAGCATTGTAAGACAAAACAAAATGGCGGCCAGCACTAAGTGTATGTAAGTACATATCCATATAAGCCAAATGTGAAACTCTTGTCATGGAAATGGCAATACTCAATGCTTGACTGATAGTTTAGACTGTAAAATTGAAAATCTGTACTGGCAGCTCTCATGGCCAGCAAGCACTTTATGGGAATATCCAAAAATTGCTTAAAATTCAAGTGAAGTTCAAGTGAAAGCTGCAGAGCAGAAGCGCCTATTGATATGCAACACAAAAACGAGTGCAAAAATAAAAGAGAGTGCCAAAGAGTGCAGTGCAGTGCATGTGTGCAGCAGTGGCGGGTTGGGTAAAAATAGTGAGGGGTTTCAAGGCCATCTAATAGCTTAGAGTTCAGCTTTTTGTGTTCCCAGGTCAAACTATTTCCAAATTTGCTGCCCAGTGTTGCTCAACAAATTATCGAAATTGATAAAAAGCTGATAAACATTTCGGCGGCTCCGCCAAGCTGAGCGCCCTTCCACTGGTTCCGCCCCTGATTTGTATCAGTTTTTGTGGCAAACAATGAAACTTTAACAATAGCCAACAAACAATTGCAATGGCGTCAACACGCATAAGACTTATACACACACACACATACTATATATAGAGCGTTATGAATACTGCTTGATTAATACACTCAGAAAAAAACCTACTTTATATTGGATAAAGTAAAAAGCTTCGGAAGGTTTCGCCCTATTTCTGAATTTATATATCGCATCAGAGGATATAAACATTTTAAAAAGTTTCTGGGTCAGTTTGCAATTGGTGAAGCCAATTTTGTGCACTGTGGGCCCAGATTCTCATATTTGGGACGAAAATCTGGCGTTTCCATAACCATTTTTTTTGAGGGATGAATTTTTACTAACGTGCTCGTAAAGGATTGAACTATTTTACTGAAAAATTTAGGACTCCTCAGATTTTTCTAGATATAGATAATATAGACCAAATTTGGATAAAATGTTAATTTTATTAAAAAAAATGGCGGACGTAAAGTCGGGCGCGGACGACTTAGGATACCCTGTACCACTAGCTTGTAATAAAGTCCGATTTCTTCACAAAAAACCAAAAACAGAAGAATTTTTAAGCAAAAAATTTTTTTTTGACCGATCTTTCCTATGGGAGCTATATGATATAGTCAACCGATTTCAATAAAATTTGACACGGTGCTTAAATACCTTAAAAAAATTCGGAATGCCAAATTAAGTTCAAATTTCTTTACAAACAAACGAAACACATCGAATTTTGTATAAAAAAACGTGTTTTTGGACCGATTGGTCCTATGGGAGCTATATGATCTAGTCAACAGATTTGGATTAAATTCAGTACAGTGCTTGGGAACTATAAAAAAGCTCACGAATGTCAAATTTGGTCCCAATATCTTACCAAACAAACGAAACACAACAAATTTTGTTCAAAAATCGATTTTTTGGAAGATCGGACCTATGGGACCTATATGTTATAGTCAACCGATTTTGTTCAAATTTGGCACATTGCCTTAGTGCTCTAAAAAGTTTCCAAACGACAAATATGGTTGCGATATCTTTGTTATAATACGAAATATAACGAATTTTTCTTTATAAAAGTAATTTTGGCCGATCGGTCCTATGGGAGCCTTGGTACCATACGGTACAGGGTATAAAAAACTGATAAATGAATTTGGACCATATTTCACACAGAGTTAGATATGAGCTCCTCAAAATAGTCTTTACCCAAAACATTGAAGGGGTTTTAAGTTTTATTCCCAAACAATTTCAGTTTTTGAAGCCAATAACAACAAGCCATTAATAAATCTTATTTTTGAAATTTATTATTTTTTTGGCATTCTTTTTTGAACTCCGAAAAAAAATTTAAAAATTATATTTAAATTTTTTCGTTAAAATTAATAATTTTTTTATTTTTTTTGACTTTCATCATTAAAGGTATGCTAGAAATGTTACAAATTGAACATCTAAATTTAACAACATAGTATTTGAAAAAATAATTTTTAAAGCATTCTTTTAGGCAGCTAAGAAATTTAAGAAATGCGAAATTTTTATTTGGTTCGGTTTTTTAAATTCAACTTTTAGACTGAAAATTCAATTTCTGAAAAAAAAAAATTTAATTTTCTTGTAAAATACGAGGGTGGATTGAAAAGTTTCCGGCTTGACCAAGAAAATCAACGTTTTTAAGAATTTTTTTTTTATTTCTCAACATAATCTCCTCCAAGTCTGATACATTTCTCATAGCGGTGTTCTAGTCTAGTAATGCCATCTCTATAGGATGATTCGACAAGCTTCTCAAAATACCCATTTACAGCTTCGATTACTTCTTCATTGTCCGCAAATCTCTTACCGCCAAGCCATTTTTTGAGGTTAGGAAACAGATAATAGTCACTCGGGGCTAGGTCTGGAGAGTAGGGAGGGTGCGGCATCAATTCAAACTTTAGATCGTTGATTTTAGCCATCGCAACGATTGACTTGTGCGCTGGTGCGTTATCGTGATGAAACAATATTATATTCTTCGCCAGATGAGGTCGTTTAATTTCCAACTCGTGGCTCAAACGTTGCAATAAGTCTGCGTAGTATTGACCAGTGATAGTTTTACCCTTTTCAAGGTAATCAATGTATATAATACCTCTTGCATCCCAAAAAACAGTAGCCATAACCTTGTTCGCTGAAAAAATTGTTTTTGCCTTCTTTGGAGTTGGTTCCCCTGGTCCAATCCACTGTTTAGACTGTTCTTTGGTTTCAGGAGTGTAGTGGTGGACCCAAGATTCGTCAACGGTTATGAATCGCGGCAAAAATTCGCTTGGATTACGCTTATACAACGTCAAATTGGCGGTAGAAATGTTTTTTCAGCTTTTCCATTTTCAAGAAAAACACAGAGGCGTCTTGTTCAGTGTGCTCTCAAATCTAAACTAACATGGCGATCGGGCTGAAACTATAGCTACAAGCTATCTAAGGATGGTACTATAGAACGCCACCTCAAGGTAGGCCTAGTGGCGCCATCTCTTGGTCAGGCCGGACTTATCAATCCGCCCTCGTATAAAGAAATTTATAAAAAAATTTTCGATCAAATATCGATTGGTAGTCGGAGGTACTCTTTAAGCAAAGTAGCCAAATGATAAAAATGTCACCAAAATCTTTCTAACTATTCGAATATATTTAGAACCAAAGAGTGGTTAAGCTCAGTTTTATTTTCTTTCCGAAGTAATATTTATAAATAATATAGTGAATGAAGATTTCTAAGCTATTATGTATCATCTTAAATGCGGTTTTTTTCTATAAATTATCGCGAAAGCCCACAAAATATATTATGATGACTTTGAACGCCAATAATTTGAAAATCACTAATTATAATTTACTAAATTTTTTGTGCGAAATACCTTTATAAAATTATATTCAATTATCATTTTGTCCAAGTTTTTAATTTCTCCGTGTGGATTTTTGGTTAAAATCTGGCTGGGCCCCATTGTGCAACGATTCAAAATGGAGCTAAAAAAGATAAATTAGAAACAATTTTATCCAGAAAACCGTTGGAACCATGGAAATGGTCAGCCTGAGCCTGACCCTCAAGAAAGAACTCGATGTATGGATGGCAATCGAATTGTCGCAAAAGAGGCCTTTGAACCAATACTTTGATACTTTGGATTTGAATTTGCAGAAATATCTGGAAATTTATCCAATTTTTAAGCGAATTCAACAGCCCCGAAGCGGGAAGTCATCTTAAACATTAGCCAAGCCCTTACCAACGGCCAAGAAGGTTTTCCTTCCTTCTGAACTTTTAAATTATTTTTTTTTTTGTGACATACCTAACATTGATTTTTTGATAACATGTTTAAAATAGTTTCAAAAATTAGATCACATTAATATGGCAACCAACTTAATACGACTCTTAAAACAATTCTTTGTTAAGAATCCTTAAACGCATGTGTGTGTGCGTGTGTGTGTACGTATGTGTATTAACAGCAAATAATTCATTTAAATTTTTTTTCTCGCAGGCTGTCCTCCAATATCATCATGTCATCCTGGTCCAGAACACGCTTCTTACGCTTAGCGGCACGAGTCATCACGCCGATGGGTTGCACGAACCGCTCAAATGTATGTATTTCATCAGGATCCGTTAAAACAGCCTTAGATGTGGAGGGGCGTGGCACGTCCACAGGACAACGATATTGCACATTGCACGAATAAGGAATCACAGTCTCAAATGGAGCTTGTACAAACCCAAGCAGTTTGTGAATAAACAGATCTGTATATTGATGGAAATAATCGGAAACTATCGATTTAAACTGCTCGCTGTCTATCGGTGTTTCTTGTATCAAATCAATGATCAGCAAGCAAATACGTTTCACGTCTAGATTGTCCTTAATAGGTGTGAACATTGACCTTATGACGGAAATGTCTATGACCATCCAAGGCATAATGATCATATTATTTCTCGATGGAGACCATTATGGAATTTCCATTGATTCAAAAGGTTTTTACATTATAATTTTATTTGCAAATATTACAAATTTCGCAATATTTTTTGTTTCTTTTTATAAAAAAAAAATTCACTAATAATTATTATTTAACAATTTCAAAATGAAATTTAATTATTATTTAATTTTTTTTTTTTTACGTCAAAAAAAAATATGAAATAATTTTTTTTTGGGAATTGCTTTGAAAAACGTTATATGATGCTTTTTTTTTTAATTTATAAAAATTCAATTCACAAAGATGCGTCATTTTGCGATTTCACCATTTAACTATTATTTATTCTTTGCGTAAAAAAAGTTATTAAAAATCTATTTCTGGAAAAAAAAATCTAATTTATCAACCTTTTTTGTATGATGGATTTATGACTGGTTCTTTCGTCTAAAACTTTTTTCTTCTTTTGTTTTTTTTTCACTCAAATCTCATTTGCAATCCGTGCAAAAAGGAAAAAAATCTTTCCAACTTGCTTATACAAAATTATTCCACTTGTTTCTCAACCGCCCCAGTGGCCTAATGGATAAGGCATCGGCCTCCTAAGCCGGGGATTGTGGGTTCAAGTCCCATCTGGGGTAAATCGAAAACAATTTTTTTTAATTTTTTAAATAATTTTTTGTTATTTTCATTGTTGTTTTTAAGTGGATCTATTTCAGGTAACAATTAAAAAAATTATTTAACAATATCTACGCATGATCAATTCAATTAATTTTTAAAAGCTAAAAAGCGGATCGTGCAATTTGTAAAATGAGAAGCACAAAGTTTATACATTTGTTTATTTTATAATATTTGTAAACTTTGGATTATTATTTTGTTTTTATACCCTGTACCATATGGTATCAAGGGTATATTAAGTTTGTGCAAGCCGAAAATGTATGTAACATATAGAAGGAGACGTCGGAGACACCCCAAAGTTACCTAAAATATGATCAGGGTGAATAGAGAAGTCGATATACCCATGTCCGTCTGTCCGTCTGTCCGTCTGTCCGTCCGTCCGTCTGTCCGTCCGTCCGTCCGTGTGAACGCCTAGATCTCAGAGATGGTAAGAGCTAGAGTTACCAAACTTTCACATTAGATCCCATATTATTTGATAGGAAGCAAGTTTATTTTATTTTTTTGATATCGGGGATAAATTATATAGCTCCCATGGGGGTGTTTGAGACGACCTCGACAAAAAAAAAGTTTTAGATGAATAATTCGTTTGTTTATGAAGATATCGTAACCAAATTTGGTATTCGAAAGTTTTTTATAGTTCCCAATCACTGTACCAAATTTGATCGAAATCGGTTGACTATATCATATAGCTCCCATAGGACCGATCGGCCAAAATAACTTTTTTAAAGAAAAATTCGCTATATTTCGTTTTTTAATACAGATATCCTAACCAGATTTGGCGTTTGGAAATTTTTTAGAGCACTTAAGCAATGTGCCAAATTTGAACAAAATCGGTTGACTATATCATATAGCTCCCATAGGTCCGATCTTCCAAAAAATCGATTTTTTAACAAAATTTGTTGTGTTTCGTTTGTTTGTTAAGATATTGGGACCAAATTTGATATTCGTGAGTATTTTAAAGTTCCTAAGCACTGTACCAAATTTAATCCAAATCGTTTGACTAGATCATGTAGCTCCCATAGGACCATTCGGTCCAAAAACACGGTTTTTATACAAAATTCGATGTGTTTTGTTTGTTTGTAAAGATATTTGAAATAAATTTGGCATTCATAGCTTTTTTAAGGTATTTAAGCACTGTGTCAAATTTTATTGAAATCGGTTGACTATATCATATAGCTCCCATAGGAACGATCGGTCAAAAAAAATTTTTGCTTAAAAATTCTTCTGTTTTTGGTTTTTGTGAAGAAATCGGACTTTATTACAAGCTAGTGGTACAGGGTATCCTAAAGTCGTCCGCGCCCGACTTTACGTCCGCCATTTTTTTTTTGTGTTTATTATCGTCTAGACATGCACAAAAACAAGCTGGCAAAAAAACTGCTTAATGGTAAACCTATCAAGTGGCTAAAAAGACGATCATTGAAAATTTGAATTCCCTATACGATAGAAGTTGCTATTATAAAAAAAGCTTCAAATACAATATTTCATTTTAGATGGTCATAACTGACTTGACGCGGTACCCATTCTTTGAATACTCTTGAGATCTATGAGATCTACAAAATCCCAAGATCCCAAAAACACTTGAGATATTTGTCGTGTTTACAATTGAATCGGTCATTTCAAAAACCTCATAAGTCACATTTTTTTGCAACATGCTTTTTTGCTGAAAATGGTTCCTTAAAGGGAGATACGTATTCTGGGTAAAAACTACATAAGTCAATACAATCCTTCCTCTTCAAATAATACCGTGAAAAAGACGTTCATTGCAACAACAACATTAGTCCAGTGACTTATGAGGTTTTTACATGACGTTTGATGTTTACAATTGAATCGGTCATTTCAAAAACCACATAAGTCCCTAAATTACAATTTTTCAGGAATCAATAAAAACAGTTTTATACACAAACAAATGAGTTTTAACGGACTTTTTATACCCTGTACCGTATGGTACCAAGGGTATATTAAGTTTGTTCAAGCCGAAAATGTATGTAACATATAGAAGGAGACGTCGGAGACACCCCAAAGTTACTTAAAATATGATCAGGGTGAATAGAGAAGTCGATATACCCATGTCCGTCTGTCCGTCCGTCTGTCCGTCCGTGTGAACGCCTAGATCTCAGAGATGGTAAGAGCTAGAGTTACCAAACTTTCACATTAGATCCATATTATTCCATAGGAGGCAAGTTTATTTTATTTTTTTGATATCGGGGATAAATTATAAGCTCCCATGGGGATGTTTGAGACGACCTCGACAAAAAAAGTTTTAGATGAATAATTCGTTTGTTTATGAAGATATCGTAACCAAATTTGGTATTCGAAAGTTTTTTATAGTTCCCAATCACTGTACCCAATTTGATCAAAATCGGTTGGCTATATCATATAGCTCCCATAGGACCGATCGGCCAAAATAACTTTTTAAAGAAAAATTCGCTATATTTCGTTTTTTAATAAAGATATCCTAACCAGATTTGGCGTTTGGAAATTGTTTAGACTACTTAAGCAATGTGCCAAATTCGAACAAAATCGGTTGACTATATCATATCTCCCATAGGTCCGATCTTCCAAAAAATCGATTTTTTAACAAAATTTGTTGTGTTTCGTTTGTTTGTTAAGATATTGGGACCAAATTTGACATTCGTGAGTATTTTATAGTTCTAAGCACTGTACCAAATTTAATCCAAATCGTTCGACTAGATCATATAGCTCCCATAGGACCAATCGGTCCAAAAACACGATTTTTATACAAAATTCGATGTGTTTTGTTTGTTTGTAAAGATATTTGAAATAAATTTGGCATTCATATCTTTTTTAAGAGTATTTAAGCACTGTGTCAAATTTTATTGAAATCGGTGGATTATATCATATAGCTCCCATAGGAACGATCGGTAAAAAAAAATTTGTTGCTTAAAAATTCTTCTGTTTTTGGTTTTTTGTGAAGAAATCGGACTTTATTACAAGCTAGTGGTACAGGGTATCCTAAAGTCGGCCGCGCCCGACTTTACGTCCGCCATTTTTTATGCTTAATTTAGTATTTGAGGGTAAAAATTTAAATTGTTAATAACCTTAACAGTTTATTAATTGTTTCTTGCTAAAATAACATAAGTCCAAAATAGTTTTTCGGGTTTTTTTCATTATTTTCATTAATAAACTGTTAAGGTTATTCAGAATTTAAATTTTCTATCACTCAAATACCAAATTAAGCATAAAAAAGTCCGTTAAAACTCATTTGTTTGTGTACGAAACAGTTTTTATTGATTCCTGTTAAATTATAATTTAGGGACTTATGAGGTTTTTGAAATACCGATTCAATTATATTATATTTTGAATGAATCAAAAATTATATAGCTAACATAGCATCTATAAATTTTGAACGCATAAACCCATAAATAGTTTGTCAGTAATTTACTGTGATTCAATCGAGTATCCCACTTTTAATATGTTTTCTTTTTTTATTATTTAATATTTAATAAACATGGTTATTAATTTTTCCAACGAACCATACCAAAATGTATGGCCAAGATATGGTTTTTGGATTTACTTTTTTAATAATATGTAACTAGTTTCGATGAAAATTTGAACCTAAGCGGAGCTTTCATGGCTGCTAAAATCTATAGTCTCTGGCTACTGTTTAGCTTTTCTTACATGCTGATCGCTTCCGCCAAGGATAAGGTAAATTTTTTCCTTTAAGAATTCTCTTTTCTTAATAAAAAATTTTTCTTTAAAAAGATTTGCCTTGTGGATTCATTTCAAGGAAATTTTGATCATGATTTTATAGAGTACTTTGAGTTAGTTTCCGGTCACAAAACGCTCTATGCCTTCAAGTTAATGAAACCTGTGACGTCATTAAAATTGGATATTCACGCGCGTGTGTCTAATACCAAACGTATACTCTATAAAATGAACAATTTGGATGGCTGCGGCTTTTTAAACACTCCTGTGCTGAACAAAGTATTTTCCTTTATATATGATAGTTTGGTGGTCAATGGCAGCTTTTATAAGTGTCCTATAAAAGCTGATATCCATTATCTTAAAAACGAGATTAGTGGCCTAAAGTTGCCATCAGCTCATCCCTTGGGCACCTATCAACTAAGGGTACGCATAAAAAACCCGAAAAGTGTAGCGCCATTTGTTTTGGAGATCTTGTGGAAATATCGTGTCGTCGAAAGTAAATAATTGGAATTTAATTTTAATGTAACAATATTGGAACTACCTCAGATTATTATATGTAATTCCTCAACAAAAAACTGTCAATATGATCAATTTTTGCCGTTTTAGGATCATTTTACGTTCTGCAATTCTTTTGAATACCAAAAATTGGCTTTAAAAAGATTTTTATGTTTAAGTTTAAAAAAAGCTTAAGCCTTCCTTGTCCTTGCTTTATAGACCTTATAACTGTTTTATATATATTGGAATTTTTAGTATTTTATTCAGTAAGCTCACATCCTTTCTTACTTTCAAGCGTTATCCAGAAAACATTGAAATTATGAAATTTTTAACATTCCAATAAAATTCAAAATTTTTTTTATTTTTACGTGGTTTGATTCTTACAATTTAATTTTATATATCTTATATTTTTAGATAAAATGATAACAACTATTTTAATGTTAACCAATAATGGCTAACGCCATCTAACGACATTTATATGCTGGTGTCATCAAGCAATAAAAACTTGCTTGCGCCATCTATCGGAACAATAGCAGAAAAATTAATAATTTTGGGACGAGTTTAAAGGAAATTTTTTTATGCGAAATTTAACCGCCCCAGTGGCCTAATGGATAAGGCATCGGCCTCCTAAGCCGAGGATTGTGGGTTCAAGTCCCACCTGGGGTTAAGCAAAAACAATTTTTTTTTAATTTTTTAATACTTTTTATTATTAATTATCGTTTAGCCAACCACAAAAACAGGCTGGCAAAAAACAGCTTAATGGTAATCCAATAAAGGGGTTAAAAATACGATCATTGAAAATCGGAAACAATTCGTAACAGTGATATCTACATAATAAAAATAAATTATAAAAAATAATAATAAAAAAATTATTTTAAACAAATAAATAAATATATTATAAAAATAAATACATTTTTTACTTGAATAATGAAACTACAAATTAAAAAAAAAATTTAATTAAAAAATTAAAAAAACCCCTATACAAGAACTTAAGTAATTTTCATTTAAAAAGTAAAAAATAATAAAAGAAACCTAATGTTAAAGTATCTAAGAATCTATTAATAATTTAAAAAATACGTCGCGTTGGGGGACACGCGAGGGCAGACGTCGTTGACGGTCGTGTCTTACACGCAAATTTTTTGAGTAATTCTATGAAAGTTTTTGAAGTATTTTCTAAATTTGGTTTTTTAGTTAATCTTTGTTGCTTAATTAAACTATTTGTATTTAAATTGTTAGTTAAGAAGAAGATTTTGGTGGACTGTGATGATAGACGAAATATCGATGGTGTTTTATGAAGTCTTACGAAGTACTATTCATCAACTATATATATGGTGTTATCTCAAGAAGTTTTTGGTGGACTTGTGATAGACGAAATATCGATGGTGTTTTATGAAGTCTTACGAAGTACTATTCATCAACTATATATATGGTGTTATCTCAAGAAGATTTTGGGTGACTTGTGATAGACGAAATATCGATGGTGTGTTATGAAGTTTTACGAAGTATTCATCTACGTTTACAAGAATTAAAAATATCTCAAGAAGTTTTTGGTGGACTTGTGATAGACGAAATATATATGGCGTTTTATGAAGTTTTACGAACAATGTTTCCTATCATTTTATGTTAGGCGGTTACAGCACATAAGTTGCAAGGACGACAGTTAGAAAAAGCTGTATATTTGCAGACATTCATTAATCTCACTTTCACTCCACAACTTTTAAACGGCTTAACCGATTTTCATCAAACATTCTAGGGAACACTCGCACATAAGTCACCTTTAATACAAAAAAACTAAAATGAAATCGCTGCATGCGTTCGGGAGTTATGATGCCATAGACAGACAGACAGACAGACATTAAATGATTGGCAAGCCCATTGGCATAATTTGTTGACAAGCATCATTATCATATTTTAATAGATTTGCTGTATTTTTAGCTTCAAATGGCCATAACTTCTAAAATAAAAAATAACCTCAGATTCGAATCAGTGGCGTCGTCAGCTTCAATAGGACCAAATTTTAAGCTAATCGGACAAAGTTTATGTTTTTAACTTCAAATGGCCATTACTTCTAAACGAGAAGAGAGAGAGCAAAAATAACCTCAGATTCGAATCAGTGACGTCGTCAACTACAATAGGACCAAATTTTGCCAATCGGACAAAGTTGATGTTTTTCTCCCCACTTTTACTCCCCACAACTTTTAAACAGCTCAACCGATTTTCATCAAACATGTCTAACAACACTCGCACATAAGTCACCTTTAATACAAAAAAAACTAAATTGAAATCACTGCATGCGTTCGGGAGCTACGATGCCATAGACAGACAGACAGACAGACAGACAAACAAACAGACAGACACGTCAAACTTATAACACCCCTCTTTTTGCGTCGGGGGTTAAAAAAAAAAAAATAATAAAAAATTAAAAAAAAAAATTATTAAAAAAAAGACATTTAAAAAAATTATTTTTTTTAGCAAAATTAAATGTATTTAATACTAAACTTAATACTAATTTATCGAGCTCTAGCAACTGGAGCCTTCGAATGACGAATTAAAAAAATTAATTTTCAAAGCTATATTTGAAATTTCTGAACCGATAGATGTTGGTATTATAAAAAATCTTCAAATACAATCCATCATAATTTTTTCTAAAGAAAATTTAAAATTAATTTTCGTATCCAATCAAAGCTAAACGAAATTTTGTTAATATCAATATGGCGTATGTGGAGTTGGTGACGTTCATATTACTCGATACGGTAACCATACGTTGTATACTCTTCATCCATATCTACAAAAAGGTCCATTCCCAAAAACACTAGAGAAATTTGTCGTGATTACATTTATATTTTTAATGAACCAAAAAATTATATAGCTAAAAAAAAGTTCGTAAAATTTAAACGCTTAATAATTTACTGTGACACAATCGATGGTTCCTCTTTCATTAATTGAGATCATTAATTTTTTCAACGAACCATATCAAAATGCACATCCAAGATAAAATTTTTTGAAATTGCTTTTTCATAATATCCAGTTTCGTTGAAAATTTGAACCTGCGCGAAACAGTCATGGCTGCTAAAATCTATAACATCTGGCTAGTGTTAAGCTCTTCTTACATACTGATCGCTTCCACCAAGGATAAGGTAAATTTTTTATTTTAAGAACAAAAATGCTTTAATATATAAAATATTTTTCTTTTAAAGATTGGCGTTACGGATTCATTTCATAGAAATTTTGATCACAATTTTATAGAGTACTTTGAGCTAGTTCCCGATCACAAAACACTCTATGCCATCAAATTGGTGAAACCTGTGACGTCACTCAAATTGGATATTCTCGTGCGTTCGTCAAATACCAAGCGTATACTCTATAAAATGAACAATTTGGATGGCTGCGGTTTTTTAAACACTCCTGTGCTAAACAAATTATTTTCCTTTATATATGAGAGTATGGTGGTCAATGGCAGCTATTTCAAGTGTCCCATTGAGCCTGACATATATTATCTAAATAATGAAATAAGCAACCTAAAGTTGCCATCAGCTCATCCAGTGGGTCCCTATCAACTAAACGTACGCATAAAATCCCCTAAAAGTTCAGCACCATTTATTTTGGAGGTATTATGGAAATATCGTGTCGTCGAAAGCCAATAATTGGAATTTTTTTATTATTTTATTTTTCGGTGTCTTATTTAAATAAAAATTTAGTTTACCGAAAAAGACGAAGTTTTTGCGAAGTTCTTAATGTTCTTGGAAGAACATCTAGAGACACCGATTTAGCCACCAATCTTCTATGGTGTTAACATCCGTCCGCTGTCTAAAACTGAAATTCTAGCTATTATTAGGACACTCAAGAACAACGAAGCCCCTGGGAGTGATAATGTTCATGCTGAGTTTTTAAAGTGTGATCCTGGTACAACAACGAACACCTGGCTACTTATCTTACAGGAGATATGGGGAACCGAAATACTTACGAGAAGCTGGAACGAAGGGATACTTGTTAAGATTCCCAAGAAAGGTGACGTCTCATTCAACAATTATAGAGAGATAACACTTCTTTCGGTTATGAGCAAAATGTTAACGTAGCTGATAATGATCCGCATCTCTCTTGTTGTGGAAGGTACGCTTCGGGAAAACTAATTTGGTTTTCGACAAAACCGTTCCTGTACAGACTTAATAGATACAGTTCGCATCATCTTTGAGCAATGCAACGAGTTTCAATGCTTAATCTACGCAGCCTTCGTTGATTTTAAGAAAGCGTTTGATAGCTTGAAACACCACATACAATAATATCACATATAGGGTCAGCCATTCGGATTTACTTTCTGATCCATTTTCAATTAAACTGGAGCTATCTTGCCAAGGATGCGTGCCATCGCCTTTACTCTTCATGTTGTCTATAGACGATCTTAGATCTTCACTCACAGGCCGCAAAGGTATACAATGGAGCCCATTTAATCAATTGGAAGATCTTGAATACGCGGACGATCTATGTTTATTATGCCATAAGTGTTACGATCTCCAAGACAATAAAAATCAACATCTGCTCGCGAAAGTTGGATTGGAAATTAATGCGTCATAAACGAAAATCCTCTACAGCGGATACACCGCCACTACGGATCCCAATATTACACTACAGAATGAAATGTTGGATAGCGTTCGATCCTTTGAGTATGTGGGCAGCGTAGTTACCAACAGAAGCGGTGCAGACGAAGACGTCAAAACACGCATTTGCAAACCGAGATCTGCTTTTGCACAATTGGGCCCCATATGGAATTCTAGTCAACTTGCCACCAAAACGAAACTTCGCATATTTAACTCTAAAGTAAAGTCTGTGCTCTTTTACGACTGAGAATCCTGAAAAGAAACATCCAGCATAAATTCTAAGATTCAGGTGTTTGTAAGCCGGTGTCTAAGAAGAATTCTGCGAATTTGGTGGCCCCAAAGAATTTCAAACAACGATTTATGGTCACGCACGGAGCAAACACAAGATGCGATCGAGATCAAACGCCGCAAATGGAACTGGATCGGCCACACAAGCTCTCCGCTGGAACCCATAAGGTACGAGAAGTCCCGGGGCGCCAGCTATGACATGGAGCGTACAATTAAAGCCGAAATGCGGATCTATCAGAATGTGAAGTTAATAATAATGAGTATGAAGTTGACATCATAAAACTGGTTCCAAATTCGTCCTTAACGACCCAAAATTAGCTAAAATACAAGTTTTCAGATTTTTATCTCTATCGGCTAAATTAAGTGACTAAAAGGATTAATGGACCAAAAAATTATATAGGTTATATAACATCTACAAATATTAAACGCATCAACCTATAAATAGCCTATCTATAATTATCTGTGACTCAATCGAGTTTCCTTTTTTTTTTTATTGTTTAATATTTACTGAATGTAGATATTAATTTTTTCAATGAACCATATCAAATGCAAGGTCAAAATAAAATTTTTGGGTTTGCTTTTTCATAATATCCAGTTTCGTTAAAACTTTTAGCCTGCGCGGAACTGTCATGGCCGTTCTAATCTATAGCCTCTGGCTAATGTTTAGCATTTCTTACATACTGATCGCTTCCGCCAAGGATAAGGTACATTTTTTCCTTTAAGAATAATCTTGTTTTATATAAAAAATGTTCTTTAAAAAGATTTGCGTTGTGGATTCATTTCATGGAAATTTTGATCACAATTTTATAGAGTATTTTAGGCTAGTTCCCGATCACAAAACGCTCTATACCTTAAGATTGATGAAACCTGTGATATCATTCAAATTGGATATTCACACGTGTGTGTATAATACCAAACGTATACTCTATAATATGACAAATTAAGATGGCTGAGGCTTTTTAAACACTCCACTGCTGAGCAGAATATTTTCCTTTGTATATGAGAGTTTGGTGGTCAATGGCAGTTATTTCAAGTGTCCTATCAAAGCTGATATACATTATCTTAAAAACGAAATTAGCGGCTTAAAGTTGCCAACAGTTTATCCCCGGGGCACCTATCAACTAAGAGTACGCTTGAAAATGCCGAAAAGTTCTGCGCCATTGGCTTTGGAGGTATTTTGGAAATATCGTGTTGTCGAAAGCAAATAATTTGGAGTTTATGTAATCGTTATGATATTATTTTGGTTTCTAATATAAAATAAAAAAAAAGTTTAGTTAACTCGAACTTAATTTATTTATTTGCATTTTTTTTGTCAATTTTTGTGAACAAATTTGTACAAAATTTTGAATTTTTTTTTGTGTGATTCCCCTCTTGGAACAGAAAATTTGATATTTTTTTTGTTTTCATACTCTGAAAAACTCTTGTGGAAAATGTACTTAAATACTGATCAGTTTTATCGAGCGAAAAAAGCGAGCATTTCATTAAAAAAGAGAACATATTCGCTTAAAAGCGGACACATGGTAACCCTAGCCTGATTACTTGTCAGCGTGCCCTCGTTTAATTGCACGCTATGCAAACTCAGAATAGTTGTGCCGCTTACGCTTATTGCTTATTCATAATAGGCAATAATTGCAGGCCGTACTGCTCTTGCATATTTATCTTAAATACTAAAACACTTTCTCTGCACATAAAAAAAGCAACAAAAAGAAAAATTGCTTAGATCAAACTTCACGCGCTCACCTTTTCACACCCACACGCTATTGCGCGTTGACTTATTCCGTTCAGCCTTCCTTTTCGCACTTTTCTTAACTATATGCGCACATTTGCGCTTGTTACATTTAATGCACATGTAAAAAAACAAACAAAAACAAATTGCATATGCAAAACTTCACGCTCACCTTTTCACACCCGCACGCTATATGTCTCATTCCGCATAGCCTTCCTATTCGCACTTTTCTTCAATATACGCACACTTTCGCACTTTTTTACATTTACTGCACATTAAAAAACGAATTGCTTAGATCAAACTTCACGAGCGCATCTTATCGCACCCGCACGCAATTTAACTAATTCCGTTTAGCCTTCCTTCTCACACTTTTCTTAAATATACACACACTTTCGCACTTGTTACATTACACATAATAAAAACAAACAAACAAAAACAAATTGCATGCATCTTTACGCGCACCTTTTCACACCCGCACGCAATATAACTCATTTCGATCAGCTTTCTATTTCGCATTTTTTTAAATAACGCACACATTTGCAATTATTGCATTACAAAAACAATAACAAACATCTTTACACACACGCCTAACTCCGTTAACCCTTTTTTTCACTGCCAAATGCGCACTTTATTAATTATCTTTAATTGACTATTTAAATGATTGCGACTTTTGGCTAACTAATGCCAATTGTTGCTACCAATTCCCGTAACCGATTTAACACATATTTATTTATTTTGCAGCACGTAAATTAATTAATTATTAATAAAACTGCAGCGTTCGACCGCGTCGGTGGCATGATTTACTCTTATTGATGATTTTCTTTCTTCCTACTTCTTTAGGCTGCATTTGCACAGACAATAGCTGCCTGCTATAACGATATCGCAATAGACGATAGTGCAGTGATATCGATGTGCAATCGTATAAGCAGATCGGCGTTTCGATATTAGACGGCGTGAAAATACAACAGTCGGCTTGGAACAATTGGACAGCGATGTCTTGTTTATACCGTTTGATTTGTATTAATATTTAATAATGTGCATAACTTACTTATTTAAAAAAAAAAACAAAACGTGGTACAAAATGTTTATTTTCAGTTCCATCTTTATAATGCTCAAAAGCATGTTGTCAAAGAGGTAAGCAAATGTCTCAAAGTTTTTACTACTTTATTCAATACTGCCTTAAAAAGCAGCCATTGCGACACACATTAATTAAAACTTTTTTTCATTAACTGTGGAGTTATATGCCGTGACCTATTTGTCTATTTTTCAACTTTTTATACCTTGTACTTAAAAGTACAAAGGGTATGCTAGATTTGTGCAATGTATGTAACGGACAGAAGTAGGCGCGGCAGATCCCAAGTCCTTTATACCAAAATGCTTATCATAACCTCGGGTAGCGATTGAGCCATGTCCGTCCGTTCTCCGTCCGAATGAACACCTAGATCTCGGAGAATAGAAGAGCTAGAAATATCAAAAGACCTCGAATCACAATTTTTGGTAAGCTGATTCATGTGGCTCTAATAAACAAATCCATATCCAAATTTTATCGATGCGGTACAAAGGGTAAATTAAGTTTTTGCAAGCCGAAAATGT
The DNA here is from genome assembly GCA_037043745.1 of Chymomyza amoena. Lineage (NCBI taxonomy): Eukaryota > Metazoa > Arthropoda > Insecta > Diptera > Drosophilidae > Chymomyza > Chymomyza amoena. Next base: position 87,106 of record JBAMAX010000083.1, read on the forward strand.
ATGTAGCATATAGAAGGAGACGTCGGAGACACCCCAAAGTTACCTAAAATATGATCAGGGTGACTTGAAAAGTCGATATACCCATGTCCGTCTGTCCGTCCGTCCCTCCGTTTGAACGCCTAGATCTCAGAGATGGTATGAGCTAGAGTAACCAAACTTTCACATTAGAAGACAAGTTTTTTTTTTATTTTTTGATATCGGGATTAAATTATGTAGCTCCCATAAGGGTGTTTCAGACGACCTCGAAAAAAAAGTTTTCGATTGATAATTCGTTTGTTTATCTAGATACCGTAACCAAATTTGGCAGTCAAAAGTTTTTAGAGTACCCAAGCATTGTACCAAATTTGCATAAAATCGGTTGACTATAGCTCCCATAGGGCCGATCTTCCAAAAAATGGATTTACGAACAAAATTTTGTTGTGTTTCATTTGTTTGTTAAGATATTGGAACCAAATTTGGTATTCGTAAGTTTTTTATAATTCCTAAGCACTGTACCAAATTTGATCAAAATCGGTTGACTAATATCATATAGCTCCCATAGGACCTTTCGGGCAAGAAAGAAATTTTTGCTTAAAAATTCTTCTGTTTTTGGTTTTTTGTGAAGGAACCAGATTTAATTGCAAGCTATTGGAACAGGGTATCCCAAAGTCGTCCGCTCCTGACTTTACGTACGCCATTTTTTTCTTACTTAAAGTAATAAAACCAAATTTTTTAAATAACACTTGTGGGTCCCAAAGAATTGCTTACGCCATCTAACGACATTTATATGCTGGTGTCATCTAGCAATAAAAACTAGCTTACGCCATCTATCGGACCAACAGCAGAAAAATTAATAATGTTTGGACAAAGTTAGAAAAGCTATTTATATACAAAGGTTCAACCGCCCCAGTGGCCTAATGGATAAGGCATCGGCCTCCTAAGCCGAGGATTGTGGGTTCAAGTCCCACCTGGGGTAAGGCAAAAACAAATTTTTTTTTGAGTTTGAGGCCCAATCCTTCAGTTTATTTTTATTTAAAATTTTTCTATAAGCTTTTTTGTTTATTTATTCAAAGCTGTGGTAGATCAGAGAATATCAAGGCGGCCACAATTAGCTGAAAAATAATTGAAGACTGAGAGAACGTTAAAATATAATAGAGAAAAAATGTTAAAAAATTGAATAAAATAATTTTTTTAATAATTAACCAGAGATTTTTTGAATAAATAAGTTTTTTTATTAATAGATGGCTTTGCCATTTTATTTTATTCGCTTATATATTATAAGACCCGAATTTTAAAAATTATATTCATGGGCAAATATGTTGGTTTGGTTTTTTTCTTATTTCAAGATGGCTGATTTCAATCCTTCCCTTAAACTTATTTTTTTATGAATGAAAACCTGAATTTATTAAAATTATATGTTTATGCAAGTATGCTAAAAACTAGCTTACGCCATCTAGCGACAAAAGCTTGCTTGCAGCAGAGATCAATAAATGATGACGCAGAATAGTTTTTTTATAACAGAAAAGATTATTATAAGTTAACTAAGACCGGTTTTATTTCTTACAATAGACAATTTTTCAATATCTCTTATCGTTTAAGAGACATTGCTTGCCTCTATCTAAACATAGAGCTATCGATAAAAATAAATAATCGAACTCTGCCTTCAATCTTCTTCAGATATTCTCAGGTATAGCTGCCAAATAGATTCCATTTTGACTTAGATTCAACCTTCCACTGATCTATTTTCTCTTATAAGCAAATTTCAATTCGAACCAATAAGAAAATTCTCATCAAAATCATATCAATTTAATAACCTTTCTTGTGACAGTGTAACCAGGCCAGTGTTGAATGTGTGTCAATTTTATGAGCTAGTAAATTTGTTGTCAATTTCCTGTAATTTGTCCTAGATGATGAACATCATCAGCATCATCATCAGCATCCAACAACCAACATTGTGATAATCAGCACTCAATGCCTTCCGCCTGCTCTGTCATAATATAAGTGAGTCTGTCTGGCTGTCTCTTTGTCCTGCTTCCTGTAATGATACAGCATTTTACAACACTGCCAGCATTCATACTAATTCAGAAATAAAGGAATACGGAATACAAGACACACACACAGAGACAAGCAAGAGATATAAAAGTAAATTAGTGCGAGTATGTGAAAATATGCCAAAATGAGTTCCGAGTCGCAGCCATTTTAGTTGGCAATTTGTGACTGGAGGAAGCCCAGAAAGGACCCAGAAAGTCCATGAATGCTGTCACATGGCGAAAATCTTCAAACGTGCACGCACAATCAAGTTTCAGCGCGTGTGTGTGTGTGTGAGTATCTATGTGCCTGCGTATGTTCGTCTGTGTGTTAATAAGTACGCCTAAAAGTATGCGGCTGTTTTTGCCAAATTGACTGTTTGACAGGTGCTTGGCAACTTTTGGTCCATTCGTCCTTCAATCTTTCGCCTTTTTCCTTCACTCAATGACTTTCTCTCTCTTGGCAGAGAGTGTTTCACTCCAATTAGGCCGTGTGCTTTGGCATGCCTGTACTTGCTCTGATTGCTTAATCCAACCAAACATGACCTTACTACAGCAGCAGGGCCGAAGTATTTAAGCCCAGTTATTACTTGTCAGTTAACGAAAACGGCCATTTACAGGGGCGTAGCTGTAATTACAATGTCACTTTGGTATTTTCTATGGATTTAATATTATCGACCAACTCTCCAATGAGCCACAATTTTAACCACAATTTTTATTTGGGAATTATCAATTTGAGTTGGGGGTTTAACAAGCCACAAATTGCAATATGACAGAAAAAGTAACTCAGGAAACATGCTCAAGGAAGTTAGTCTGCTAGTTAGTCGACAGTTGCATACTCTTTTTTAAAAAGAAGCTTGGATTAAGCGTTCCACGTACCTTCCAAGCGGCTCGAAGATCATATTAAGATTGTTAAATATGTGGTTACTATTGCCTAGTAGATCTACCAAATATGTAAAAATTATCCAAATCGGATAAGGTCGCGAAAAAAGTTGCCCGCTTGACTTATTATCGATGTTGTATTGATTTAATTGGCAATTAACTGATACGAAAAGGATATTATTCAATATTGAGTATATGAATTAATAATTAATATAAAATATAATTAGAAGATATGCTTCTTTTTAAAAACTTTCAGGAAGTCCATCAGAAAACTAAGGAAACGATATATTAATATACATTGAGCTGCCGTATCCATCTATGATATCCTTATTACCTCTATACACTGGTAATAATCGATTAAAAGTATGGAGCTATAGATATAGCTAATAAAGGAATCAAGTCTGTATATTTTAAGATCACATTTTTTCGAAATATCCCCTTCATGTCATCCTCAACCGCTGGCGGCAATATTGAACTAACTAAAAGACTTAACTCCCATACAAGTTCACAACGCCAACGATCGCTGTTTCAGCTTCCACATTCTGCAGCTCATTTGAGAAAAAGCTTCGGCTTTATAAATGTCATCTTAAACTTCGATGGACAAATGCTATGCAATTTTGGGCAACAGCGAGTGCTACCTCTAACTCTGAGAAATGACAAAGGTATCCTTCCATGATCCTGAAAAATTTACCAAAGATTCCACGGTATATTGTCAGACAAGAAAAAATCGTCTTAACAAAATGAAAGTAGAAGCAGCATTTTACACTGATTAGCGCCAGATGCTTCAATAGATGGCGCCAGCAATAATAACAGCTTTGCTTTTTTCTCGCCAAAAACAAAACAAATAAGTTGCGAATTATTTTGGTGAAAAAATTATTTCTCTTCGTTTTTAGAGAATAAAAAAAATAGTCCTCATAAGAGCGGGGGAGATTCAGCCGATTAAAAAGTGCTTGAGAACCATAGATAAAAATTACAATTCTAATGAGCTTTATTTAATTTAATATAATTTTTTTTTTTTTATTTTATATAATATTATTTTATTTTTTTTTAATATATTTTTTTTATTATACTTCAATTTATTTTTTTTATTACACATTATTTTATTTTATTAGATTTAAATATTTTAATTTTATTTATTTTTTTTATTGTATTGTATTTTATCTAATTTTATTTTTTTTTATTTTATTTTTTTATATTTTAATTTATTTTATATTATTTTATTTTATATTATTCTATTATATATTTTTTTACTTATTTTATTTTATTTTATTTTATTTTATTTTATTTTATTTTATTTTATTTTATTTTATTTTATTTTATTTTATTTTATTTTATTTTATTTTATTTTATTTTATTTTATTATTGGAAATTAATTGTAGAGCAACATTAAGGGTATTTATGTTGCACTATGGACATATCCGCTGTGGCGTTTTGTCTATTTTAAAGACCTTTAAAATAGAGCATCTCTTAAAAATTTTCTTCACGCAACTTTGATATATTAAAGCCACAATAAAATTTCGATTAATTTCATATTTTGATTCTATTGACATAATGTTTTGCGCTCTGGAAGCAAAATAACTTACACTTTCTGTTTGGCAGCATTTTTCTTGTTAGCTTAGGGTCAAGACTTGATGAAAAAACAATAATCACCAAAGGTTCGGAGATAAACTCCAAATATCCAATAAAAATGTTTTTTTCGAGTCAGGCTTTTAAGATAGCTGAATCCGAGGCAAAAAACCTCTAGTCATAGAGTTAGAGAATCTCTCATATACTCAGTTTTCGAAGATAAACCAGAGCCCCGACGTGATAGGATTTTCTATATCAGATTTATTTTACACATGTTTTTTAATGTATTAAAAATAACGTATCGCTCCTATTCGGAGCATAGGGCTCAAAACGATTTCTGCAATCGGGAGATATTTCTTATTTGGTTCCAGCTGGCAGTGAAACTACTTTTATTCAAAAATATTTAGTTAACCAGATCTGGACCCCCTAACATACAAATCGATTTTTTATATGTTTTTGGATCGCCAAATTCGAAATAGAGTGCAAAAAACCCCACAACAAGTTTCTAAGATAACATCCTAAATAACTAGCTTTATGGGATTATATCAGCACTCTTGCGTATAAAGTTTCTTGGGACCTTTGATGGCACAAAATCCGTAGAAACAGCTTTATCCCATGTAAAGGCGCTGAATAAGGACCTAATACCTTACATATTTTTATCCTTTAAAAAATTAATTAATATAATATTTGAGTTTACTAACACTTTATAAATGCAGTTCCAAAGGTATACCAAAAATTTCCCTGGCATACTATTTTGCCTGTAGCCCCAGGACAGAACATTGGGAATCTGTATTAATAATTGTTCGAAGCGAACAGGACCTACAGCTTATAGCTAAATACGAACGACGGTGTCTTGAATAAATAGAGATTATCTCTAGGTACAGAGGTATAAAACAAAAAAAAAATTGGATTTTTATCTACTAAAGACTAAGATCCTTTTGTTTATTAGGCTCACATGTCAAACTTGATGAACGCAGCTTATACAATATATAGAAATATTGCCATTTATAGTATATTCTATAGGCAAAAACGATTCCATTTTATTAGGAACATATAACAAACAAACTGGCTTGTTTCTTGAATAATACCATAGAGCAAATTTAAAACCAATACCGACAGCCCATTATAGCTCATTCTGCGTGGTAGTTTACTATTTGCCGTAAGTGTCAGTAAAGGAACTGACTCATAAAAGGAAATAATAATTTCCATGCTATTGTACTTTGTCATTAGAAGAGAGTTTTTGAGAAGTTTGCATACGTATGACGTCATCGTAACCGTTGCGCTCTTTGCTTAAACAAAACAAAATTTGAAATTTTGTACTACTTTTGTTGTTGTCACTATAACTATATACTTTTGTGAAATATCTGCCAAATAAATACTACAATGAATCGTCTGAAGTCATCCAAAATGTTTACTTAAGTCAAAAGTAATAAAGTTTTCTTAAAAACTTTTTGTTTTGGACAACGTCATTATTGTGATTACTAATCATAGCAAGTTAGAAATTAATTCTAGGAAAAAGAAATAAAAGCCAGAATGGAATAAGCCTTCAGGCTAATGGCAAAACGAAGGTAATTATTTTTTGTACTATATTTTGTTTGGATCTATTTTCAATAATTCTGTGAAATTTCCAAAGCATCACTAAATACAACTTCCGATGAAATTTTAGAGGCCCAAATATGATCTATGATTTATAGATGACGCGCATATAAGGCTCATAATTTTTGCACAACCAGCTTATGGTTTACCCAGCCCGCCTCTGTTGCATATTTGTTAAGTGCATTGCACAACTCTAGACAACCCTTGACCCTTTGAATAAAAGGGTATAAAAATAACTGTCAACTAAACACACTCCTACACGAAAGAGAGATAGATAGAGAGACAAAGAGAGAGAGAGAGAAACACTCGAGAGACTCAACTGCAAAATAAATGAAATGATTTAGCTGACCAAACATGACATACAATGTTAGAGGCACATATTTTTTTTTAAATTCTTTGTGAAAAAAAGGGAAGTAAAAATAGAAACATTTAGAGAATGTTGCACAAGAGCTAGAACAACAACAACAACAATGAGTGGCATGCCACATGACACAAAAAGAGGGCTTAGTGGGCGTTCTGCATGGCAGGACCAGATCTTGCCATTTAAAGTGTCAAGCCAAAATATGAGACTTTAAAATTGCGGAAAGTAAAAAAAAACAAAATGCTAAGCCGGCTTATGACAAGAAGAATTTAAAAAGCATTTTTGAAAGCTATGAGCCGGTTTGCTTTAAGAGGTTTTTGGCTAAGAAATGGCTTTGAATGGATTTTTATACACTGAGTTTTAAGGTAGTGGGTATATTAAGTTTGTGTAAATGTGTTGAACAGAGAGAAGAAGATGAAGGGACTGCCAAAGTTATTACTAATATGGTCAAGAGAACAAAATAAATTGATATAGGCATGGTCGTGTGTCTGAACGCCTAGATCTTGAGGAGTATAAAAGCTGGAATAAGAAAATTTGACACTTGGACTTCTTATATGTTGCATCTGGCTTTGAAGTATTTTTTTCTTCCATCACGCTCTTTTTTTGAGTGTACCTCAAACAATAGAATTATGCGTATGCCTGAACGTATATATCTTGGAGATTATAAAAGGGAGGCTAACAAAAATTTTCGTTCTGGCTTATTACATGTTGCATCTGGTTTATGAGTTATTTTCCCTCCGCCACGCTTCATTTTACACTCAAATTATAGACTTATGTGTACGTCTGGACGCCTATATCTTGAACAATAAAGAAGCTAGGATAACAAAAAAAAATACATTTGGACTTCCTCCATGTTGCTTCTGGTTTGTATGTTTTGGAATCCCTATATATTGCAAGTAGCTTTGAAATATTTTTACTTCCGCCACGTTCACTTTTACACCCAAATATTACACATGCGTACGTCTGAACACCTATGTCTTGGATACTATAATTGCAAGCATAGCAAAAATTTGCATTTGGACTCCCTGTATGTTGCATCAGGTTTTCAAGTCTTTTTTTACCACAACGCTCTTTTTTACACTCAATTCTAGACTTATGTGTACGTCTGAACGCCTATATCTTGAAGATTATTAAAGCTAGGAATACTCAAATTTAAGCTCTGAATTTATTCATGTTGCATCTGGTTTTCAAGTATTTTTTACTTCCACCATGCTCTTTTTTACACCCAAAAAATAGGCATGTTCATATATCTGTTGCAACTGGTTTTCAAGGCTTTTTTTCTTCTTCCCAACCCTTTCTGCACACGAATATTTCAAAGCGCTTTATTGCTACAACTTTTATGTAATATAGTGAAGAAAATCCAAATCGCCTAATTTTTATTATTATTATCATTACATGTTCTGTACATATAAGTTTTAAAAACTTAATCTATACACGTCCATCTCAGGGCTTGCCACCTTGTCGTGGTGAGAGGGCTTATTTGGCACGATGAATCCAAGAGCGATGTATAAGTATCGGTAGGGCCACCCATGCCGGTAAGGTCGAGGAAAAGACCTGAAGCTAAGAGCAGTCCACAAAAAACCCCTGATGACTTTTTGGCAGCCAAATTGCCATCAGGTAAGCGTCTGTTTGCCCATATCAGAGGCTTCGAACTAATGAATCTTTGAACTCATCACTCATTGATTCTCATAAAAGATGTCAGAATAACATGGAACAAAACAATATAGAAACATGTCTCCAAGGGGTACCCAACAATTATTGGTCAATCCCGCTGCTACGGCAGCCAGCACAGTGGATTTGGAGGTGCTAATTTCACGTTATAACGACAACACGATGAATGTAACCAATGAGGCTCTATTTCCACTTAGGAGTTCAGAATTCGTAGTAGTTGCAATCTAGACTATCATCTCAGAGGTTGTGGATTCGAATCCCACGGTAAGCATGGTCCTGCACTTTCCAATTTTCCTATTTCCCTAATTTTTCTTGTCTATTCCATATCATTATCACTTACTCACATTATCGGTATCAGAAAGTGCCTGTTCTTGGCCTATGTAAGTTGGGAAGCAAAGTCCGAACTGCCGTCTTAGCCTACCTACCTAGTCTATCCACAGATATTTTCCATTATTTAACTGCCAGATTTGTGTTTCTTCCTTCTGAACTTTTTGGATGTCCGCTGTTTCTTCTATTCTAATCTAATCCTTATTTTTATCTTTAAATTATTGTATGAATCATTGAGATTTTTCCTAACTTTTTTCGCTAACAAAATACATTTTAAGTAAATACTGCTCTGGCAAATCCGAAGCAAGCATAACAATAGATGAAAGTGCGATAACATGTCTTTTTGTTGTTATCGGAACAAAGCATTATTATTATGTTTCTGCTGGCGCCATCTAGCTGTCAATATTACAGCTTTTGTCCTTTTCGCCGTTGCTACGTACTTCAGAAAAAAAAAATTATGCAGAGCTAATTTTTCTGTCCATTCTTATTATTTCTACAATTTATTATGTCTATAAATTATGCTACTACTGGCGCCATCTAGCTGTCAGCTTTACAACTTTTGTACCAACTCCTTTTTGTTGCTGCGTACTGACCTTAAGAAAAAATTAAATAGAGCTAATTTTTCTGTCTATTAATATTATTTCTACAATTATTATTTTTACTATGTCTATTTATTATGCTACTGCTGGCGCCATCCTACTGTCAATTTTACAGATTTTGTACCGAAGCTTTTTTTGCTGCGTACTGATTTTAAAACTTATACAGAGCTAATTTTTCTGTCTATTGTTATTATTCTGTAATTAATTACTATTACTATGTCTATTTATTATGCTACTGCTGGCAACATCTAATTGGAAATTTTACATCTTCTGTACCAACATGTTTTTTGTTGCTGCGTATTGACCTTGAGAAAAAACTTTTACAGAGCCAATCTATCTATTTATTGTTATTATTTCTACAAACGTTGCCTACTTCCACACATGCTTTCTATATTCCCTAGAATATATGCTCTTAAGTTAATATTTAAGTTATGTGCACAACTGTTGCTAGGGGGCTATTTAACACATGGGACTATTAACAAAAACCCAAGAAAACTTTTGTGCAAATACGCTCAGGTATGCACAGACAGAGCACTTTTCTATAGTATTTTTAGTAATAAATCTATACAAAAAGTCAAACTTTTGACAGTTCTGATAAGCTTGGCATATATTTTCGTTTTGCAAAAACTTCAATACGACAAATTTCAAATATAAATAAAGCAAAATCGATGAGCATTATTTTGTATGCCATCGGGAATACAAATAACTAACAAAAAACTATTCTGACCCAGATGACAAAGTTTGTCAAGTTTCACAGCATAACACATATTTTTCAATCAAATTTTATTAGAGCCAAGTGCCATAATTTGAAAGGAAAACACTTAAAAAGTTTCGCTTTTTTTTTTAGAAAAATGTTATAAATTTTTTGTAGGGGCTAATTTAATTTGCCTTTATGGTAGATCAAAAATATGCAAATTCCAATTACCAGGCACAGCCTTTTATGGCAACAAACTAACCAACAGTCAATGGATATGCTTACAAACTATTCTATGCCACAGAAACTCGTTGAAATTCCAAAAGCATAAGGTAAACCTTTTGTAAGGACTTTCGACGAGTCCTATCAATAGAGAGGCGTAGAGCTATCAATAGACTAAATAGACAACGTACAAATTTGAGCCTAAACGCATTTGTTCGCAGCTCACGCCGCCACCGACGCACGCCATTTTCATTTATGAATGTACAGACACGCACACACGCACGCACGTACACACACACGTAGACACACAGACACCCCCAGGCCAGGGGTGGGCCAAGGTGTACCCCGTCGAAATGTAAATGAAATACATGCCAGTGTCAGAAAACGCCAAAAGTGAACAACGAATGGCAATCAATAAATGCGAGTATATCTACAATAAACCATAGTAAACAAATATACGAATATATTCTATATTTTACTTATATTCGCTTTTTTCATTTCAACTTTTGTTCCAGACTGCGGCTCTGGAAGCAATTACTCTATCTTTTCATAATATTCCGCAAGGTTGATCTGTTTTTTTATAAAAGAAAGCGTTGATTGAAAAATAAAAATCGCATTTTTTATTAAAAGATTTTTTTGACATGTATTTTAATTGCTATTCGATTGCGTTTTTAAGTGTGCGCTTGGCTAGGGAAAAATAATTGAGGCAGACCAGTCAATACTCTATCTTTCGGAAAATTGAAAATGGATTGATCTATTTTTGTTTAAAAGTGAGCATTGTGCCGATTGAAAATGTGCGTAAAGATTTTGGTGATGGAATTTGAATTGCTAGTCGATACCTTTTTTAAGTGTAAAAAGTAATCGATTACCAAAACTGATGGACTAAATCCTAATTGAAATGTTGTCTAAACTCGCTGATACTATACGAAAAAACGGCAGAACCTCTTACGAAAAATAATATAGTAAGAAATAGTTTACAGTGGGCTCAATTGTTACAAAAATTTATGAAAAATTTCAAGAAAAACTTATACGGACCTGCACTTATTCAATTAAATAACAAAATAATATGCATAGCTACCGCTAGTCCTTTTTTTAGTCCTTTTTTTGGATATTTATTTTTTTTTATTTTGTGTTTTCCTTAATTCTAATAAACAAAAAATTGTATATTATTTATAAAGAGCGTCTGTCGAAACTTATGCTTCACTTGTTACGAATGTTGTCATGAACGCGTAAATGAATTTCAAATCCGTTTTTTGCGTATGTTAGATTTTGCTAATACGGAAGTATTAAGCCTTTTGCAATGTGTTTGTGTAAATTGGTTCGCGAGATATACGCATTTGTGTGAATACCGGTTTTTGTGTGTAGAAACATATGTTTTACGTGTTACGGGTGGTCTCATGAACGCTTCAATGAATTTCATATCTGCTTTTTGCGTGTGTTAGAAGTTGTCAATACGGAGGTTTTAAGCCTAACTAAAGCCGCTGGACCGGAAGCGTAGGACTAAAATTTTTTCCAAAGAATAGCATCATTTCTCTCTAAACTCTGAGTTGAGGATCCATCGATTTATGCAAAGATTCGATGAGCTTCAATTTAATTTTTTAATCGAACAGTTGTCTTCTAAGTTTTATTGGTTTAAAATAAGATACATCCCGTGTGAGGTAAAAAAAAACTTAATAGTTTGGATTTCTGGCGTTAGTTTAAGTCCAATGAGATCAATTTACATAAATTTATAAATATAATTTGAAAGTAGCTCTTTTTTTTCCGCCATAACTTTGCGGAAAAAATCGTAATTGATCTCTTGAGCTCTTTAATAAAATGGTAAGAGTGGTACTAAATGATTTAACTGGAAAAAAAGGTAGGAAGGGTAAAGAAACTCAAATAACTGAAAGTCCAGACTTGATGGGCGAATTCTGACCCCGTATACTAATTCTTCTCTTAGCTTTTCAAGAACTAAATCATGTAGACCTGTATTATAAACCAAAAGAATTTAACAATTTTTTTTTTAATTTTAAGTTTTATTTTCTAAGCTTGTCACGAATTTTACTACAACTAGGTTTGCATTTTTCAATTACGCTTTTCAAGCCCCTGAGGCTTTTCTATATATATAAAAGAAACTTATATTTTACGTGTTACGTAAGTTCTCATGAATCTGATTTTGGCGTGTGTTAGCGGTTGCCAATACGGAGGTTTTAAGTATATTTCGATGTGTTTGTGTATATTGGTTTGTGAGATATACGCATTTTTGTGAATATCAGTTTTTGTTTGCGTATATTGCCATATATACAAAAATTGGTATTGTTGTCAGTTAATTAGTGTTCGCAGGTCCAACATCGTTTCAATCATTGAGAACAATGAATGAATGGCGTATTATGTCCAACGTATCGAGAGGCATGTCAAAAATTGAAAATGTTGGAAAACTGATTTGCACTGGGATCAAACTTTAGCAGATGCTGCTATTACTGCACATCGATATCAAAGACGTTTTCTATTTGCGATTATTTTGGCAACATGTTTTCCATCAAATCCACCTGAATTGTGGATAAAATATCAAGATTATTTATCAGAAGATATTCTGCTTTCGAGTACGTCAAGCAAAACGTAATCCAGTGATGAAATTTACGCCGAAAGTTTACAAGGAAGCTTTAAGTCATATTGAAGTTCTATCGCTTGGCGATGGCTGATAACACATTGGGACGAATTGGGAATGCCGTCTCCTAATCGATCAATGCATTGATGTATTTCATTTGTAAGAAATGCAACGAATCCAATCAATTATCAATCTAATCGTAATACCCAGGAACGTTAAGATCGCAATGAACGTGAAAGAATTCGGTAAAGACAGACCCGTGAAGCGCGACATTCGACTAATAATGGTGAAAGTTTAAATCTAGCTGCAAACTTATCTAAAAATCTGATATTTTTTCAGATAAGCTAACTAGAGAATCTTACGATGTTTATTCACTTTGAGAGTATTTAAAATGTTTTGGCAGGACAACGTCTGCCGGGCTCACTAGTTTTTGTATAAAAGAAAGCATTGCTTCGATTTAAAATATTCGTACAGATTTTGGTGTAGGGAAGTGAATACCTATTTGATTTTGTTTAACTACTGCGCAGTATAAAAAAAATTGATTAACAAAAGTGATTGTTTCCAAAAGTCCCAGAGACTATACGGAAACATTGCAGAATATCTTAAGTAAAAGAATATAGTTAGAATCTGTTTACACTGGGCAAAATTGTTAAAGAATGGTTGAAAAAATTATATGAATAAAGCACGCATAAAAGTTATACAATATTTGGGACCGCTTGTCTTTAGAGGTCACTTAAGGCAACATTGCGTATACGTAATTCAAGTATGTCACCATTTTTTAAGACCACTCCAAATTTTGCATATAAACTTGACTTAAAAAAAATGTTGAAAAATTTATTAATATATTTGGCTTGTCCATTCATTAGATTCCATATAAGACAACGTTGCGTATACGTAATTGTAATCAGACGTCTCATTTTTATCTAAAACCACATCCGAAATTTTTAAAGCAAAGATTTGATTTACAATATTTTGGAACGCCTGTGCTTAGAGGCCGCCTAAGACTACATTTAAATAAGATTCATAATTTTTCATACTCCATTCCAAATTTTACGAATAAATGATAAAGCATTAAAATTTGACTATATATTTTACAGCCTGTCTTTATACTCCATACTACGCAACATTGCGTATACGTAATTGTAATTAGCAGCCTCATTATTTTCTAATAACAGACCTGAAATTTATCAAGCGAACTTTTGTTTTGATAAAGATACCACACATAACAATTACACAACATTTTTGACATATAGCCTTTAACGTTCATATAAGCTAACATTACGTATGCGTAACATAAATTAGAAATCTCATTATTTTCTTGTAACACCCTAGAAATTTGGCAAACAAACTTTTGATTTAATAAAGTATCACTCATAACATTTGCACAATATTTTTCACATAAGGTAACACTGCATATACGTAATTGTAATTTAAAGTCGCATTATTTTCTTGTACCAACGTCGAAATTTTAGAGACAATCATTTGATTTAATAAAGATAGCACGCATACCAATTTTACTAAATTTATTAACGCCTGCCTTTCAAATTCATGTAAAGTATTTTTGCGTATACGTAATTCTCGTAACTTTTTATAGCACACACGAAATTTTGTGATAAAACGTGTTTGCAATCAAAGATAAATATTTTTAGGTTGTACAACACTTATTAAATGCGTAAAATTCAAGGTAATCATTTATGTTTTCAAGAAGGTTTTAGTTGTTTTAATAAACAAAGTTTTTATTAAAAAAGTTTGGCAATAATTGTCTTTGTAGTGGTTGTTTTAGGCATTCCAAACGCAAAAAAATAAAAAGATTTTTATCACAAAACAAAAATTTCTTTTTATTTTAATTTCAAAATTTGTGCTATTATTTATAAGTTATGCATTTTAAAAATAAATGTATAACCAATATTAAGATGTTGGCTTATTACAATATCCACTTTTTTCCAACATTTGACAATTTAGCACAAATGCTTGGTCACACTATTTTGCTACAAAACTTAAACTATGCTCCATTGCTAAACCTCTACGTCATTTTCCAGCTGCGGCGTTTTTGAAGGTAAAATACTTAGTGTTGCCTTTTTAAGGGATTGCTAGGGATGCGACCTAATTTGTTAGTGGGCGTAGGACTTTCTACGCCATTAACTGAAAGTGACAAATGAGTCCGCGGTTTGGCGTTTACTTCAGTAAAATATGCAGGCGGAGTGACCAAAAGCAGGTCGTCAGGTTCCGGACGTACCCAAAATACTGACATTTTTTTGGTCTGAACAAGTTGATGGGTTTGTAAAACCAAATAACCAGATCCTACAAAACATCTAGAGCTCTTGCTTCTAATCGTGAATAAGTAGAGGATTCGGCGGCATAAAATGCCAATCTATTCAATACCAACTGTTCCGTTTTTATATGAAGTAACATGTTAGAAGATCCTATATTATGTCGTTCCAATAAAGCTAGGAAAATGATTCGATACCTCTACTTTTATCCCCAAACATGGTCGCATGCTGGGGTTTTTTAAATATGCGATTTTTTGAAAAACAATTTGCTATTTGTAAGATTATAATACAATATAATAAAAATCTTAAAACAGAATTGTATAACCTCCACATTTTATGTTTTGGTAATCAAAAAGTAAAAAAAGGGAAAATATTTTTGCTATGGGCCGGGTTTTGAGACATAAAGAACAAAAAAAGTTTCTTTAATTTCATTTATGTACAAATTTGTGGCCTCGATAGCCTAGTGTCTGGGCACTAGACTATCATCCCAGAGCTATTGGTTTCGAGTCCCACGTTATGCATGGTCCTGCACTTTCCACTTTTCCTATTTCCATAATTTTTGCTGTCTATTCAATATTCTTATTAATTACTCCCATTATCGGTTTCACAAAGGGCCTGTTCTTGGTCTAGGTGGTTTGTGACGCTAAGTTTCAACTGCCGCCTTAACCTAACTTTGAACAAATTTCGAACAATTTGGGAACAAACAAAATATTTTTGTGACCAACCAAATCTTAGCCATTAAACATATTAAACTAGCTAACAGCAAAATATATCCTCAACAGATTTTACTTGATTCCGTATTAAAATGGAACGTTAAAACCAAAAGTGAAGTCCAAAAATGTCTCATGGAACGGACTTCAAGATATTTCGAAAAAGAGTCCCTTTCGAAATTTGAAAAAAAAAAATTTGTGTACTTAAAAGCAAACATTTCTCGTTTTACTAAACTGATTTCGATTATTTTTTTATTATAGCTTGACTGTGGAAAATTGAATTTCGCATCGATTATACTTGGAGCATATTTTTGTTAAACTTACGGTTTGGTCACTATTTATGCACTCATATGAAGTCTTTCGTAATTTTCAGACAATATTTGAATAAATTCTAATTTGAACGTAAATTGAAAAATTTAAAAAAAATGTTCAAACAGTTTTATTTATTTTCAATTAATTAACAACAAGGAAAATGAGTGGTTGTTGATCAAAATCAAAGAAAAATTTTGGAATTAATACGAATTTTTGTAAAAAGTACAAACCGTCAATTTTTCTCCAAACCTAAATGGACAATTCGTTTTTTTATATAGTTATCGTAGCCAAATTTTGCTTTCAAGATTTTTAAAAAGTTTTAAAGTTCTGTACCAAATTTTATCAAATTCAATTGATTGTTTCATATAGAACCCATAGAACCGATCGGCCAAAATAACGAAATGAAAAAATAGTTTAGTACAAAAATTTATAAAATAAAATAATCAAAATTATTAAAAAAGGTTAAATAAAAAAATAGTAGAAATAAAATAAGCAAAATTATTAGAAAAGGTTAAATAAAATTTTTAAAACAATCGAATATTTATAGGTATAAAAAAATTCAAAATGTATGTTTCATTGAAAAGAAAATAACTTAAATATCTTTTATGATTTTATTAACGCAAAAAATTATAAACTAAAATTAAAAAAATTATTATATTAAAAAAAGTCAAATAATGTTAAAAAAATACAATATTTATATTAAAAAAATGTAAAAATATTCTTTTATTGAAAAGAAAATAACTGGAAATATCTTTATTTATTTGCAAGATACGTCTTGTCAAAGATATGTCTGCCTAAAAACGCAGTTATCGATAACTCCATAAATAATGGAAAATTAATACTGATTAGTTCCTCTAACAAAAAAAAAAATTATCAAATTTAAAGAAATCAATAAAGTTTTCAACTTTAATTAATTTTTTATTTCATAGTTTTCCATCCCACAAAATATTCAGAAACTATAGCAGTCTTTCAATAAGACTTACCTAAACATTTTCTTTTTTTTCGAGATATCTGTCTTGGGAAAAAAAATGTCTATCTAAAAACGCAGTTATCGATAACTTCGTAAATAAAGAAAAATTAATACTGACTAGTTCCTCTATCACACAAAAAGTTCAAAATTGAAGAGATCAATTTAAAAACTAAAATATTTGTTCGTTTTGATTTCATATTCCCACAAAATATTCAGAAACTGTAGCAGTGTTTCAAAACTGTTCAGACTACCTTCTGAAATTATATTTATTTGCGAGTTATGTTTTGTCAAAAAAAAGTTTGCCTAAAAACAAAGTTATCGATAACTTTCAAAATAATTTAAAATTAATACTGCCTAATTCTTCCCCAGAAAATCTCTATTAATTAAAGACGCTGCCGTTCGGATTCGGCTATAAACTGTAGGTCCCTGTTCTGTTTGAAATGTTATTAATACAGATTTCCATGCCTCTCCCAGGGGTAAGTCAGGGAGTTATATATAACTCCTCTATCACAAAAAATTATCAAAATTGAAGGGGTCAATATAAAAAGCGATATGTTTATATTTTTTTTTTATTATTTTATAGATTTTGATCCCGCAAAATATTTAATATATATAAATGTTCTTGTTGAAATAAACCAAATCATATGTTGTAATCGAACTGGTTCAGTTTATACTAGTTCTAAAGTTAGCGAGCATTAACACTAGATCACAAGTACGAAATCGCTACAAAGCAACCCAAATTAACTCTTCGCATTATCAAAGCCAATAGAATTTCAATAGTTCTTTTAACATTTATCAAAAGATAATAATTTATATTAAAAAATTACAATTCAATTAAATAAATAAAAATTTACGGGAATCGTCCTTAAAAACCTAGCGTTAACTTCGGAAACCGCGAGAATTTCGGGATCATAAAAAAGACGCTGCATTTTACCGCACATTTTAAAATACTTTCTCCGCCTTATTTTCATCCCTCACTCAAGAGCAATCCATCGACTTTCTAACCTTAGAAAGAGCATTCAAAGTGCTACCATCCAAAAATAAGTTTTGCGTTTTCGCTTTTCTTTTCATTACTGTCAGCTGGCAATGACGACCAACAGCTGCGTTGTGCGCTGCTGTCGTTTGTCAAAATATTACAAAAAATAAATAGAAAAAAAATAAAATACAAAAATAACTGAAATTGCGTGTCTGTGTGTCAGTGTTAGTGAGTGGGTGTGTGTATGTGTGTTTGTGTGTGTTTGTGTGTGTCTGCGTGTGTGTCTGCGTGTGTGTATCTGTGTGTTGATAAGTGTTGTAATATTTGACTTTCGTTGATTTTGTTGTGCATTAAAATGGCAACGTTTGCATTCTGTCTCTGTCAATATTTAATCTTTAGTGTGTGTGTGTATGTATATATGTGTATGTGTGTATATTAGCGTGTGTATGTGTACGTGTGTATTTGTATGCGCATTTGTTTAATACACTAGACGTTTTCAATGGAGATCTTCAAATTTAGTTACCAAAATAGAATACCAAATGTCCTCGACACAACTCGACGTATACGTAATATGACTAAATTTTCTAAAGCTAAATCAATTAATGGAACACTGCAGGATGGCATCAAAGTTGATGCCACATAAATCTCCTGCCACAGGATACAAAAAAACACAAAAGGCTTTATGTAATGCCCAGAGTTGTGACCAAAGGC
Source organism: Chymomyza amoena (assembly GCA_037043745.1). Lineage (NCBI taxonomy): Eukaryota > Metazoa > Arthropoda > Insecta > Diptera > Drosophilidae > Chymomyza > Chymomyza amoena. Next base: position 105,566 of record JBAMAX010000083.1, read on the forward strand.
AAAAATCCAAGCAATTGTCTTTAATAATGCAACACTGAAACGTGTCTGGTAAAAAAAAGAAAAGCCCAGCAGGACAATCGCACCACAGGATACTCGACAGGGCTAACTAGAATAAATTTGCTCGTGTTTTGCATTTGTGTGGTTCATTCAGTGTTATTATGTCTTGTTTACGTTGGTTGGGAATTGCCTCCTTTTTTTATACCCTACATTTGGTTAATTTATGGAAGGTATGAAGGAAATGCACTGCATATATCATGAAGAGGAAAAGATAAAAAGTTTTGAGAATTGCAGCAAAGTTTCACTTTATACTAAACGTATAACACGTCGTATGCTTAATATTTGATTTGATAGAAAAATAAATGTCACAAATTTAGTACGATGAAATCTCATAAAAAGAAGAAACAAAAAAGGAGAAATTATAGAAATTTAATAAAAATAAATGAATTTCCAAAAATTTTGGGGATCAGCTATTTATTTTTGTATTTATTTACTTATTTGTTTCTTTCAAACTAACCGTTTAACATGACGTATACGTAATATTGGAATTGAAAAAATTGGTGCAATGGAATCTCTCGAAAAGAAAAAGATGAAATAATATAAACGAATTTATTAACTTCCAAAATAAAAAAATTATTTAAAAAAAAATTTTGGATTCGCCCCCTGCTCGCTTTGCCCATTAAACCCGCTCATCCATCTCCGCAAGCGGCTCAGGGGCTCTTTCATTTCCTCTTCAGTAAAATTCAACTTTTTTCTACCCATTTCACTAAATTCCTTACTTTATAAAACACTAGTGAGCCCGACAGACGTTGTCCTGCCCAAACTTTTTGAACACGCTTAAAGTGAATAAACATTGTAAGATTCTCTAGTTAGCTTATCTGGAAAAATATAAGCCAATTCCATCACTGGATTACATTTTGCTTGACGTACTCGAAACAAAATATCTTCTGATAAATAATCTTGGTATTTTATCCACAATTCAGGTGGATTTGATGGAAAACATGTTGCCAAAATAATCGCAAATAGAACACGAATTTGATATGGGTGAGCCGTAATAGCAGCATCTGCTAAAGTTTGATCCCAGTGCGAATCATTTTCCAATGTTGCACACAATACGCCATTCACTGTTCTCATTCAATAGACACAAATACTTCGTAATAGGCTTAAAACTTTCGTATTGGTAACCTCTAACCCACGCAAAAATCAGATTTGAAATTCATCGACGCATTCATGAGAACATCCGTAACACGTGAAAGATAAGTTTCTTATATATACGAGGTGTGTACAAAAAGAAAGGCAACTTAAGCAATTTCGCGGGTAACGTATTTTCGATTATCGATTTTTTGTTTTGTTGCGTTGGTACACTCTTCCCGAACATCTGGACCAAATTTCAAGTGAATGGCATTTTTTGTTTGGTTGTGAGAGGCGTAAAGGTTATAAGTGTTTTGCGTGCTCGGCGATTTTTTTTTCGGTCTTGGCTCTTCTGGCCGCTTTCTTTGGGACGATTGGGCTTTGGTTTCGATATCATAACCATAAACCCATGTTTCGTCACCAGTTATGACCCTTTTGAGTAAATTTGGGTCAACGTTGACGTCATTCAATATGCACACAAAAACCGATAGTCACAAAAATGCTTATATCTCCCAAACCAATACACACAAACACACCGAAATAGATCTAAAACCTCCGTATTGACAACCTCTAACACACGCAAAAATCAGATTTGAAATTCATCGACGCGTTCATGAGCACTTACGTAACACGTAAAACATAAGTTTATTTTTATATACGAGTATATACATAGATAAGGAGAAAATCAACGCCAAATTAGAAAAGTTTTGCATCCAGAGTTGCATAGTCTTTCTGGACAAAAAATGCTTATATGAGCCTAATGAAAAATAAAAATTTGATTGAGGCGTTATTAACCCTCTAATGCCCAATACTGTCTTGAGGTTTTTATTGTATTTTTGCCTATAATTGCAAAAGGTCCAGGTTTTTGCACCATTTGAATTCTTTTTGGTCAGTTCCTAATAACAAAGTTATACAAGATTTAAAAGCTCTATAAAACTTTTAAAGATACTATTCTTATAATCACAGCAGATGTGATTATTGATTTATATTTTCGGTTACGAGTTTTTGCAAAGTTATTTTTAAAATACCATAACAAGAAATAATATAATAATCTTTTAATATACATATTATATATTTATAAAAACTGTAACATATAAAATCAAAGTCCAAAAATTTCATTACCCACTTATTTTTGATCTAAATCCTTAAGAAGCTTCTTGAGATGTTCCACTTACCTGTAAAAAAAGAGATAATATATATAAAATATATATAATATAATTTTCAAAGTCATTTTTATTTATGTTTTTTATTCGTCCATTGTTATGCAAATATTTTTAATATAGGCATTAGAAGGGGTCTTGGCCCTACGCTCCACCAGGAGTTTAAGGAACTTATATATATATATATTAGAGGATTAACACTTTTGAATTTATTTACTTATTATTAATTAATTTAATTTTTGTTTAATTTAAAAATAATTTTTAAACATTCTCAAGAATTCTTTCGGTATTTCTTTTATTTATTTTTATTTATATTAATCTAAACAGGAAGTCAATTCTAAACAATAAAATGTTTTTACCCAGAGCTACTTAGACTTAAAATTTCAAAAGCTCATGTGAGCCTAACGATAAAAAAAATATGTTTTTTTTTTTTTAAAAATATTCCTATCCCATAAACCACACCCGCACATCCTTTAAACACACTGCAATAAAACTTCTCACTCTTAGTTATAGCGCATCCAAAAGTCGCCTACCTTTCCACCACTTTCAAATATTTTTTACCACTTCTTATTGTTGTGGCTAAAGTTTAAATAAGCCACAATAAGCAGACAATCGACATGGGGCCTGTTCCACAACATTCACTTGGGCTAATTGAACGCCATTTGCTTGGACAGTAATTGATGCATGTGAGAATCACCGAAGTAAAGGAACTACGTAGGAATACGTTCCATTCCCTTCCAGTTAAGGTTCACTGGTATTCCATACCTAAGGGAGTGCTTGGTTAGCTGTACACAGTCAGCCAGCCAGCCAACACGAATGCATTTAATACTTAAATAGAACAGGATTAATTTATGAGATCCGTGAAGGACTTAACCCGTCCAGGCGCAGTTCCATTGCTCGCAGTTAGTTCAACAAAAAACAGCGAATGAATAAATAAAAGTAAATTGTGGGTAGTGCTTGTGGACATAGTAGAGAGGTCGCGAAATATGCAAGCCTATGTCGGATTGGACTAACTAAAAGTGGAGGCGGTCATAGTATTTAATATTTTATATTGTTTAGTATTTAATATTTAATCCACAGGTAATATTTTTAGATCTAGTTGTGCCAACAGTGCAGCCCCTTTGAACTATCGGCATTTAAATCGATAGCCATAACAGGTATAATTTATTTCATATTCTTAACTATGGGACTGTACTGCGATTCTAATAGTGCAACCTTGGTCACTAAGTCTTAGGGACTGCACTCTACCAAATTTGTATGTCTTCTTCCTTGGTCGCCACCGGAGCCGCTCCTAGGGGGAGCATACCAAACTTAGTTGTCTTTATTTTTAATTTCATCACTGAATCCGCTCGAACTCCTTTAATAGCGAAGTGTGACTATCTGCGATATTTATGGTCCGATTATAATGACCTTTGATATCAACTGAAAGATTTAAATTAAATCATTAAATCTCTCTAGCTTTGAAATTAAAGAAAATAAGTACAAATTTGGTGGAGAAGAGTGGCGTGGCAGTCGCATAAGGATTCAAAATTTTAATATTGGGTTTAGATCTATTGTATCCCCAAAATTTAAAAGGAAAAGTCTTATTTCTAGCTTTGGTAACAACAGTTTCCCGAATAGCTAGTATTTAGTGCGGATTTTTTTCCTGTTATCGTGAATGAGTCTGTCGTATCACTCGTGAATCACATTTCTACCACTTTTTTGTCAGGTGTCTTCCACGAGGTATGCCGAGCATATGATTGACAGTTAAAGGGCAGACATATGACAGACATATGACAGACATACGACAGACATATGATAGACATATGACGTGACGGACTCGTGATATACACGTGATAGATAGTGGGAGTTATTTAATAATCACGTGAAAAAAAAAGTGGTCCATCGGTCCAAAAAAAAGTTTTATATAAAAAATTCGATGTGTTTGGATTGTTTGTAAAGATATTTGAACTAAATTCGGCATTCAGATTTTTTTTAAGGTATTTACATGCACTGTCACAAATTTTATTGAAATCGGTTGGAACCGGATTTTATTGCAAGCTAGTTGGTACAGGGTATCCCAAAGTCGTCAGCGCCCGACTTTCCGTACGCCATTTTTTTCCAGTTTTCGTAACTAAAGTCTCTTCACAAATAATTTGTTTTTAGTGCGGCATTTTTTCCGCTACAGCAGAGTATGAATCTATGGTCGTGTCACGCTTGCATCACTTTTCTATGGCGTTTATATAATTTTTCGGTCAAATATCTTTTAAGTGTATTCCACGAGGGACACACGCAATAAACTCATGATAGATTCGTGACCGACCCATTATAGACATATAGCCGATATATGGCAGACATATTACAGACATATGATAGGCATATGTCAGAATTACGTCAGAAATATGACAGACATATGTCAGACATTTGACAGGCATATGAGAGATGTACAACAGACATATGGTAGAGATACGAAAGACATATAACAGACATATGATAGGCACGTGACAGACTCGTGATACATAGATAAGTGAGAGATATTTAATAATCATGTGATGAAAAAGATATAGACACTTGATAGACTTTTGAGTCTCTCACTCTTTATAGACACATAATTAGCACGTAATAGATCTATGAAAATCACGCGATAGACACGTAAATGATTTGTGACAAACACGTGATAGAACCGCGATAGACGCGTTATAAGCATATTAAAAATAAATCTGTAATAATCTTGGATCAACTCGATATAACAACGATAGACATTAACAGGCACGTGACAGACATATGATAGATATGCGTATACTACGATCTAGAGATGTGAAAAACTCGACATAGATGCGTGACAAGATGCAAGATCAGGACAGGATCGGTGTATCGCCCTCGATGGAAACTATGTTGAATAAAAAAAATCGAATTTTGCTAAAAGATGTGTTTTTATATGTAAGCCTTTTTCGAACTTTTCAGCCCACCTGTTAGGTGTCAGACCCATCCAAGACAGACCCTGAGAGAATGTGTGTGCTACATTGTATCATTTTCGTCTATATTTTGAAGGAAAAAATAATTTTCGTTATAACATATTTTCGATATTGTCTCTTAAATATGAGGTGAGCCAACCTTAATTGTATAACAAAACTTACAGCAGATTGAGAATTGGAGCATAAGATGTACGCTCGGGAAAAGATTTCATGCTTTGTCATCTAATTTTTTAGCTTCTCAGAAACTGTTTGAAAACCATAATGAACAGGACTTTTTGTAAGCCATGCGTGAAAAAAATGGGTATGGGAAACTCGATTTTTTTTAAATAGGAATTTTGGTGAGCTATAATGAAACAAAAATCTGGTGTGGGTATGTGAAACTCGATTTTTTTTTAACACGACTCCACAAAAGTCCGGTTCATTATGGTTTTCGGTTAACTCGTAATTTAAAGCTTGATTCAATGTTTCTGTAAACCATTTCTTAAACTCTTTTCGATTCATGAATTCGAGACATACATGAAATCGAACTAAACTTAATTTCGATTCCAATATTAATAACTAGTCACTTTTAGAAACTGTACTCTCTTTGAATTAAAATTTTTAAATCAAGTTTGACTTTTGCACTTTCGAGATGCTTTTAGTTCCACAAGTCATCAAACGATTGTTAACCTACTAAATAAAGAGATAAAACCAAACATTAAAATGGCTATTTAAGCGAGCATTAAGCTATCTAAACTATATGCTCGACAATCACAAATGGCCGAGAAACTATTTACGAGCAAAATCAATATATATATGGATAGGTACCATGTATTGAACTACATGCCAAGTGCAACAAAGTAGTTTCTAATGCCCTACTTTTGTAGTTATTGACAAGACAACATGACATTGACAATCTCGAACAATGAAAAGCAAACTTTTTTATAGATTTTCAGATATGGGGATTAAAAGGTTAAAGACGTCAAGTAGGTGGCTTATGGTGTACTCTGAGAACATAAATGTTTTTTAGATCAATATTTAATAAATTAAAATGTTGAAATTTTAGCTGTCTTTATTTTACGTAGTCGAAAATTAATTGTTATTGAGAAAGTAAATGATAGCTTTTAGGAATTTTTATTAAAAGTGAATCAGAAAAGAAATTTTAGACCTTTTCGAAAAGAATAAGTCGAGTATATGAATTTATCGTAAAGAGTATGAAAATTATGAGAAGTTATCGAAAAAATAAATGAAATGTATTCAATAAAAATATTAAAAAAGAAAGACAAATACGAAAATTCATTAAAAGTGGCTCTGAAAGCGAAATATGAGAGCTTGTCCAAAAAAATAAGGCGATTATATGAATTTATCGAAAAGAGTATGGCGAATATAAGAAGTTATCGACACCAAAAACGTAAAGAATAAGAAAAACAATTTTTTTTATTGAAAATTTAAATATTAAAAAAGAAAGAAAAGTATGAAATTTGATTAAAAATGGCTCTAAAAGTGAAATATGGAAGCTTATCGAAGGCAGTAAGACGAGTATACAAATTTATCGAAAAAAGTATGGGGAAAAGTTATAGACCCCAAAAAAAATATTAATTATTAGAAAAGAAAAAAGATAAATATTTTTTTTTTTTAATTTCGGCTGTATTAATTGATTGACAACCCTGAATTTTAACATTTATTTCTCGCAATGTTCTCGAAAACTCACCCGCCCCAAAAAAAAAATAAATAAATAAAATGTATTTAGTGAAACTTATAATAAATATTAAAGAAAGCGAAATTTTTTTTTGATATATTTGTTAAAAAAAATCGAGTTTCCCATACCCATAATCGATTTTTTTTCACCATGGCTTACAAAAAGTCCTGTTCATTATGTTTTTCAAACAGTTTCTAAGAAACTAAAAAATGAGATGATAAAACATGAAATCTTTTCCCGAAACATTTTCTTTAACAAAATTCGATTTTTTTTATTCAACATAGTTTCCATCGAGGGCGATACACCGATTATAGCGATCTTCCACCTTTTCGATACCATTTTTATAATAAGATTTCTCTTTAGCCTCAAAATAAGGTTCCGTTTCGGCGATCACCTCTCTACATTGGAGTTAAATTTCTTTCCATCTGTTAAGGTCTGAGAACTGGAAAACAATTGCGTCTGTCCTGATTTCGTATCTGTCACGTAACTATGTCGAGTTTTTCACATCTCTATATTTCAAATTTCTGAATATTAATATAAATTTCTCACATTGCTATCGAACTAAAAAAAAAATATAAATAAAATTTATTTAGTGAAAATTAAAATATAAATAAAAGCGAGCATATTTTTTTTAATTTCCGGCTGGATTTAGAATTATATCGAATTATTGAATGACAGAATTTTAACATTAATTTCTTATAATATTACACAGGTCAACATGGTTGAGTTGTTGGAAAGCTAAGAGTCATCTCCGGCGTGGGAACTCGGCCCATCACGTCAGGATTTTGAGATATTTGAGGTTATGTACCCAAAAATGACGTTTTTTCCTACATTTGAGGTTATGTACAGACACAACAAATTTTTGGGTCTTTCTCTCAAGTTACATCATTTAGTACAACTCTTACCCTTTAATTTAAAGGTTCAAGAGATCAATTATGATTTATAATTATAAGGTAAACTTGGAAAATTTTTCAAAGTTAACATGTTTCTTGCAAATCTGAATTCGTCATCCTGAATACGCCATATTGGAAATGCAAATATCATTATTCCGACTTCATATCCGTTCTTAGCGACCTCAAAAACCCTCAAGTCAAAATTTTCCAGAGAAATTACACAGTACAAAATTATTATCTCAAAGCCTTATGCAAATGCTAATGAGTGAAGGGATAGTGTCTCATAACTTCGAAAAGCCATAACTTAGCGAAAAAAAATCGTAATTGATCTCTTGAACCTTTAAATTAAAGGGTAAGAGTTGTACTAAATGATGTAACTGGAGAGAAGGACCGCAAAAATGTTTTGCGCCCTGTACATATCCTGAAAAGTAGGGAAAAAACGCCGTTTTTTGGGTACACACCTCAAATATCTCAAATCCTGACGTGATGGGCCAGCTCTGACGCCGGATTCGGATTCTACGCACCAAATTACTTCGGAATTAACCCTTAGCTTTCCAACAACTCACATGACCCCTGTATTTGTAGACCTGTGTTATCAATAACAGAAAATGTGATTTTGGTAAATGTAAAATTGAAAAAAAAAATAATAGCCAATTTTATATCAAAATCGATAGTAATTTACAGATTCTATATCTAGGAATCAATATCATGCCTTCAAAAAAAAAGTATATATCGAATTATTGAATTACTTTCGATTTAAATCAAAATTGCTTCTAATTTTGAGAACTATATCTACATATATATATCATCATGCCTTTCCAAAGAAAAAAATATTTTTTAGATTTCCAGATGGATTCAGTACTTTGGAACACTTAATTTGAAATCGATTTCTCACAATCTTTCATTATATTGGAAAATGCCTTTCCCACACAAAAAAGGAAACTTTCTGCAGGGTATTTCGCATTCGTCTGCTTACTCCTTCAAAACTCAACTGTTTCCTTAAAAGATTGTCACTTTGTTTTGCTTGACTGTTCTCAATGCCAATGGCAACTATTCCGACTTAAAACATTACAGCACTTTGTTACAATTGACTTGGCCAATACTGACTTGCCAACAACAACAACAACACCATTGGTAATAAAATGTTTATAGCTTTCTATTCGCCATTTCAAGATTGCCAGCACCAAAGTTTGATATATAATCAATTTCTCGTATTTTTTTTTTTGCCACTCTCTAAATATTTACTACGAACTTTGCGTCATGTCAATTTCCTGCGAGCTCATTAAGCTAATTATTGCACTAATACTATGTACTAAAACTAAAGCATATACTAATGTTGGTATATAAGCTTTTAGTTACATTACATTCGCCTACGACATTTTGATAATTGTCATTTGGAAGTTACTTTGGAACAGAACAAAAAAAAAAGTCCATTTCCATTCATTAGTTGGAAGCTTCTTTCGCCAAGCGTTTAATTTTGTTTTAATTGATGAGCAGTTTGATTTGATAATGATGATAATGTTGCTAATGATAATGATGATGATGATGATTGTTGTTGATGACAGTCGTGCCAATAAAATATATAGACCGGAGCTCATTAAGTGGCCAACTGGTACGCTGTAAACTGGCTTTAATAATTAAATTTAATGTCTGCCATTGCCAGAAATATTTGGCTTGCAACCAAATTCGTGCCAAAAGTCAGTCCTGGTCAGTCAGTCATTTGCCGTATCCATCAATTCCACTTGGATTGGTTTGATTTCGGCTCGCATTGTGAAATTTCAAAAGGATATTCGCTTCGCTGGCAATTCAAGTGGCGATTGCCCTGCGGCCATTGTAATTTGTTCCTTTTAGCTACAGTTTCGAGCAACTCCCTCGATCCTCCCCAATGCCAGCTGCTGGCCAAAGAAAGCAAAATTGCAAAATTTTATTTTAAAACGAATAAATCACACAAAAATATTCACAAAAAATGAAATATTTCAATAGTTTCAGATTTCGCAACGATTCAAATTATGAAAATAAAATTGAGCGAGAATATTATTTAAAAAATATCTATTTGAGTAAGTTTAATAAATCTAGATATTAAGGTTTTTGTTTCCAATTTTTATTATTTATATAAAAATAGGGACTAGAGGAATTTTTATATTAAATTAAAATTATATTAAAAAATAACAGTATGTAAAACGTTTTCCTTAAAACGATGGAAAGACTAACACTATTCCTTAATCTCAAATGTCCGACTCACAGTATGCATATAAAAAAGGCAGCTCTACTGAAACTGCTTTAAGCTCGGTGATCTCTGGAATTGAAAAGTCACTTCATGACAAAGAATTTTCACTCGTTGCCCTTCTAGATATTGAATGTGCCTTTAATAACGTCACACCTGACACCATTATAGACGCCCTGTGGGAACTCAGGGTGGATTCACGGATAGTCAGCCTCATTGCTCAGATGCTCAGCTGCAGAGTCATCCAAGCCTCTCTTGGCGCTTCCTGTATCGTAAGATTTGTAAGTAGGGAACCACCTCAAGGCGGAGTCCTGTTCCCCATAAATGGACTTCTGCGTACCCTGGAGGAGGGTGGATGCAAAATAACTGTATACGCTGATGACGTAGCAGCTTTCTTCTCGGGTGAAATGCTCCTAAACTCTCTGCGAGCGTTTGACCAATGCCCTGCGTACGCTCTTCTAGTGGATTGGGGGTAATCCCAAATAAGCTAAAGCTTATGCTCTTCACCGGGAAGTATAAACTTCCTTCCCCTATAAATCCCAAGCTAAATGGTAGCGACTCAGTCAGATACCTCGGGTTGGTCCTAGACAGCAAACTGGACTGGAACCTTAATACAGAAGATCGAAGAAAAAAGGCCACGATCGCTTTAAACACATGCAAGAAAACCATTGGACTTAAATGGGGCGTGTCCCCAAACATAGTTCACTGGCTGTACACTGCCATTGTCACACCTATACTGATGTATCGATCTAGTGGCCTACCTTAGATAAGAGGTCCAACCTTAAAAAGTTAAGTAGGTTTCAGGGAACCACCGAACTTACCATTAGTGGTGCTCTACGCTATATCCCAAACGAAGCACTAGATGCTATTCTAAGCCTCCTACAACTGAACAAGGTGGGGAAACTACAAGCCATTCTATCAGCTTTACGCATGAGAGAGGCGAAAAAATGGAATGACGAAGATTTTGGTCATGCAAAGATTCTTAAGGTGAACCCATTTATCCTCAAAAGCACAGACTACTGCATTCCCGTGGGAACAATTTACAAGGGAGGAGTGGAATACAGGTTTACCAGGCCCAGCGGGCTCGATAAAAGTATGGACGGCTCCGAGCTAGACGACCGTGTAGGCAGGGACGTCTGCACGTTGAGGATTTCAACATTAGAACAGCCTTTCGACTCCCGGACCACTGCGGTGGTTTCAGGCAGAGGTCACTGCAATCCGGGAGACTTTAATAACAATAAGAAACCTAAAATTTCGAAATAAGAACATTTGTATCTATTCGGACAGCCAAACGGCTATTTAGTTCCTAGTTTCGATGACTTCGTGTATGAAGTCAGTGAATGACTGCCGCTTGTCTCCAGGAGATAGCTGAGCAGTTTTCAATTCACCTTATGGGGAGGCCCATAGGGACTTCGAAGGTAACTGTATTACGGATGAACTAGCTAGAAAAGGAACTACCAGCATCATCCTTTAAGACAAGGAGGTGCCTGGGCATACCTGTAGCCCGCTGTAAACTGACAATAAGAAATTTTTCGCTCTCTGTGCAAGTAAAACGTGGAAGCGGACATCGAACACTTGTAGGATACTGCAGGAAAGAACCCAAAAACTTTGCTGTCTGAATAACTCCCCAGTGCTCATCATGTGTTCATGCTATCACGGGACACTTGCTGGTGGGAAACCACGCATCCAGGTTGAATAGTCCCCACCATGACTTCTGTAGAAGCTGTGGCAATGAGTAGGAGCTGGAGACGGTGGAACAATTTTTCTGTCATTGCCCTGTGCTGGGCAGTAGAAGATTTGAGGTTCCTACAGTCACACCTTTCTAGACGATTTATCTCAGCTCTCTGAACAGAGTCCTAAATGCCTTTTCAGGTTTATTCAGCCAGTCGGATTGGTTCCTAACCTTTTATAGGCGACCTCTCAAGTGGAAGAGTTGTGAAATACACTTCTGCAAAATTAAGGGAACAGTAAAAATTTTTAAATTTTTGGGTGATTTTCAACAGGCTGTATTTCAGTGAAAAATGGTCGGACAGGAAATAAAAAATTAAGCTTTTAAAGCTTGAAAATTCTAGTTTTCAGATTATTCGGGGAAAAGTTTTTAGAAGTTCCGGTTCTCATGCAATCTTTAGATGAAGCGCAAAGAAAAATTTTTCTAGATTTTGTACAATGGGCAATGGGAATTTTGAGCTCATCCAATGCATGGATCACAAATCCTGATTATTCAGCCTCAAGATGCTTTTTTCAGGACCCCGATACGACCATTTCTCTCTGAGATATTGAATTTTGAACACTAAAGGATCCTTTTATTTAACTACCGATATCTCTGTAACTACTGGTCGCACAGCAATCGGACCGGGAATTTCATTATTGTGGAAAATTTCCTAAAAGATACAGTCAAGAGTTAGTGGAGAAAAAATTTTTTACTTCTAACATTTCATTGAAAAAGTAAAAAATGACTTTTCTGAATTTTTGGTTATTAACTGTATCTTCACTGATATGGGTGCAAAAGATAAGATAAAAGTGAAATTCTACAGCCTAATGTACCGCAAAGAGCCCTCAAATTTTAAAATCGATCGGTTTGAAAAAAATTTGAAAAAATTCGTTTAAATGCACGCACGTGTGTTAATGATTGTTTTGGAAAATGAGACCCGTGGTTCGTCAGCTCCACAGTTACTTTAGCGGTATCTTAACGGGCCTATACTTGACCTAAGTGAGTTGGGACGTCAGTTACAGCTGCCGCCCTAGCCTTATCTAACCTAATTTTTTTAAAGAAAAATTCACTTTTTCTTTTTAATTTTTAATATTAAAACAAATCAAAAAACATGTTTTTGTAGACTATTCTAAGAAAAATAGTTTTCTTTGACGAGACGTATCTCGTAAAATAATTTTTATATTTAAATATTTCTTTAATTAATAAAAAAAAAAATCAAAAACCTGGTAGGAATAACCTACGTTGTTCTATCTAAAAAACCCGCATAATTTAAAATTAGCTTCTACTTTACAATTATATAAACAAAACAGGATTATACTTAAAATGCCAAATATTTTTAAAAACTCATAAAAAAACTAGCCTTTAAAATAAATTTTCAAATATAAATATTCATCGCAATTTTGCAAGAATTTTATCAAAAATGTCTTTTGTATTAAATTATATTTTTAGAATTAAAGGAAAAAAAAGGATAACCATGAATATGAAATTTGATTGATAAATTTGTTTACGATGACAACGCTTGATAGCCAAAGACACGTGTAAATAAATTATATAAGGCTGAACCAATCCTGCTGACGTCATGCTGCCGTCATAAAAAAAAAACATAAATATTTACCTTAAATTTAAAGACCCAAAAGGTAATTTTTCTATTTATTGCCTTGATTTTAGTATATTTTTTAAAATTCGATTAAAATTTAGATAACGACAAATAATTTCGTGCGCAAATAATAAATGAAATGCTCGAATGCTCAATGAAAATTTGTCAGGAAATTGAAAAGAAAATTTGTAATCATTTGGCGAACAACAAAAAGTACAAGAAAAGCTATTAAATGCATCATTGACCAATGGCACAGAATGTCAAGACCTTTTGCAGTCCTTAATACAAATAATCATAAACTTTAATATATATTTCAATTTGTGTGATTTTTATGGCACAAACTTGCGGTTCTCGCTTCACGGCGCATTTGACATTAGGTTTGACAAAAAAAAAATCCAAAAAATAAATATATATAAAAAAGGACCATGTTTAAGGAAAGTTGACAACTTTGCTAAGGTCGCATACCAAAAGTGGCACACTGCCTCACCCCGCCCGCCTATATACGCACAGTGGCAACTTGTTACCACAGGAACTTTAGTTATAATAGAATTTTCAAGCACTTTCTTCACATTTTCTTTATTTATTTAGTTTTTTTTTGTGCCTTTTCTTCTTTTCTTTCCTCTTTTCGTGCGTCTTTTGTGACTTTGCCGTTGCTTCAGTGGAAACCGCAAATTGCCTTTTTCGCACGTTGATTGATTTTTGAACTTTTTCCTTGGCTATAACTACCCAGCAGTATATTGGTGTACCAGTTGCTGTTTAACCCGAGCACAAGTAGTTGCGAACTGGTGCAAAAAGGCATAGTCGTAAAATAGGTGAATCAATTTAGCAACGGAGAGTTCACTCAGCGTCCATTCGTCTCCCTCTCCAAATAAGGTCTATCAATGTAGTTTCTTACAGCTCATATGTTACAAAAAAAAATGCCACGAATGCTGTTCAAAAACTTGGGACATTAAAACAAAAATAAGTCCACTTATTAAAACCAGATTTATAAAAAATAAATAATAATTACAAAAAAAAACTAAAAATAAATATTCACTTCACAAAAATTGGCTAAAATTGTTTAAATTTTTTTCCTAATATATTTAATTACTTACTTTTGGTTTAATATATCTCAAAATATAATAAGTTAAGCCGCATGAGCTTCTATAGAAAAATTTTTTTGTAATGTTTTTAGGCTTCTATTGTATAATTGTTTAAAAGTTACATAAATAAATTGTTTTTAATTTTATTCAAACTCTTGAAAGACGTAAGTTAAATTTCATGCAAAAAATTAAAAAAAAATCAATCAAATCTAAATGCAGAATTCATAGTTTGTGATTGATTTGAAGAATATTCTCTTATATATGTTTAAGGTTTAAGTTTTGCGAAAAGTCAATTAAATTCACAAAAGATTGGTATGTAGAATTAAATTTAAAAATTCTATAAATTTTTTGGAAGTACCACCCTAAAATCGACCTAAAATGGACAAATCAAATTTAATATATTTAAATTTGATATACCAACATAAATAAAATCCTATTTTTAATTTATTTATAAAAACCTCATCGTTGTGATCATCGCCAACATATATCTATTTTTTCTATTTAGTGTGACCGTACTTCAACAAACGACTGAAGCATCATCTTAAAACTCTCTAGCTTTGCAGGCCTTATTAGCAATTCCAAATTAAGAAATTAACTGATATTAATAAAAAAAAATCAATTTTTCAAAAATTTGGTGGAAAAAAAATATAGACATATTTTCAAAATTACAAAAGTATAGTAGGTTCCAATTCCAATGGAAACTTGTTCTTTATTTGTATATTTTTATTATTACTATTTACGATTTACTGAATTTACTAATTGTTAATAAAATATGAAAATCAAAAATAAATAAATATTTTAAAAATAGTGTGGCCGTATTAACAACTACTTGTGTATATGGGTTAAAGCAGGAGCGGATCCAGGATTTTGGTAAGGGGGGGTCCAGAGAAATCTGTCCAGAGAAATCCATCTTTTATAATTGTGAAAAATATTTTTATTAGGGTTTTCTGATCCCGAAGAGGGGGTCGAAGTCTATTTAAGTTTAACTTCATTTTTGAGGAGAAAATTTTATTCAACAAAATCCAAATAAAAAATGTAATAAAAAATGTAGAATGATTACATGAAAAATACACTATACAAAAAAAAAACTAAGATACGCTTCATAAAGCTTTAAATGATTTTTAAAAGAATATTATATAATGCAAGAAAAAATACAATATAAACAAAAAATAATTTATATATTTTATAAAGTATTATTACAAAAAAAAAAAAAATTGTTTATTAAAAATTATATTCAAATTAAGTATTAAAAATTGTATACAAATTAAAAAAATATATATCGGCGAAAATAAGTGAAGCGGGCCACTATTTTTAGCGACCTTCTCCACTTTAATGATTTTTACACAGTTGGTAGAGCTGCTAGCCATTAGAAACCACGCCCAATTTATTGCAAAATTCCGATTATTTTTAGAGTTATCGATAACTGAATATCGGTTTTTTATTTCTGGACTATTTTTTGATAAGCCATATCTTCTAAATGAATAAAGATATTGACGCGAATTTTTTTTACCATGACAGATAAAATATTAAATTTAAAAAGAATAAAATGGAATTTTTTAACAAATTTGTCATTATTTTTTTCATTTTTAGTTTTAATTTAAAAAATTGAAAAGTGATCTCCCACCTTTTGAAAAAAAAAGTGGTGAATGTCATTTTAGGCGTTGGAAATTCGCTGAAATTAAGAGCAAAAAAAAAGGTGCGTAACTCGTAGAATTGTAGAAGTTATGCTTATTTTGTGCATGATGGCACCTCGCATTCTCGCCATAGTAAACAGTCATCTGTGAAAAAATTACACAAAAGCATAACTTTCCCGAATTGAAAGATAATAACTTCAAACTTGACTCGAATAATGATTTTGATATTTTAAGATCAACTTCAAAAGTTCCAATGAATATCATGCAGCCCTGTCTCCATATATTTAAAGTCAAAAGTCACAAAAATCGGATTTTTGCAAATAACATTTTACCAGTATTTTAAAATGTTTCCTAATGTTCTAAATAATTGTAAGGCATAAAATATCTTTATTCGTTTAGAAGATATGGCTTATCAAAAAATAGTCCAAAATGAAAAAACCGATATTCAGTTATCGATAACTCCATAAATAATCGAAATTTTGCAATAAAATTGGGCGTGGTTTCTAATGGCTAGCAGCTCTACCAACTGTGTAAAAATCATCAAAATCGGAGAAGGTCGCCAAAAAAGTGGCCCGCTTCACTTATTTTTTGACGATATATATTTATTATCATTTATTTTATTTTATTTATTATTTATATTTAAAAAAAGAAAAATTATTAAAAGTGATATTAAAATTAAGTATTGAAAATTGTATACATATAAAACAAAATTTTGATATAAATGCTTAATGAAAAAGATACTAAATAAAAAAATAAAATACATTTTGTAAAGTATTATTATGAAAATATTTTTTTTATTAAAAGTGATATTCAAATTATAAAAATTCTTTTTTATAATATTTCATATTAAAATTTAATCAAAAAGATCATGCTACATATCAAAATATAAAAATTGGTGTTTTAACAAAATAATATCAATGATATAAATTGAATATCAAATGTCTCATCAAAAATATAAAACATAATGTATATAAAATTTATTTGTAGGGTTAAAAGAAATTAAATAAATTAATGCTAAATAAAATACTAAATAAAAATTTTAAATAGAAATACTAACTAAATAAAAATATGTAAATGAAAAATCCAATAAAATTATGTACAGATAGTAAAAAATAATGTCAACTCGAGTTATAATCAAATTTGGAACTTTAGTCGACTTTCAAAGTTTCAAAGACCATATTATTTAGTGAAAAATTTATAAGGTATGTTAAAAAGTAGAAATAAAAATACAAAATATGATACTTAATAAAATAATAAATACAATAAATATATAAAAATTATAAATAAAATACTACGTAAAATTTCTTAATAGAAATACTAACAAAATAAAAATGAAAAAAAAGTTCAACTCGAATTAAATTCAGATCTAGGATTTAAACCGACTTTAAAAGTTTTAAAAATGGTTGATTGTGTTAAAAAAAAAAGAACAAAAATACGAATTAAGATTCTAAATAAAAAAATAAAAATTATTGTATAAATAAAATACTACATAAAATTTCTTAATAGAAATACTAACTAAATAAAAATTAAAAAAGCCAAGAAAATAATGTATAGAAAAGCAAACAAAATAGTTCAACTCGAATTATAATCAAACCTGGAATTTGAACCGAATTTAAAAGTTTCCAAGACAACATTATTTATAGTAACATTTTTTGATTATGGCAAAACAAAATATAAATACAAATTCGAAAGAAAATACTAAATAAAATACTAATTAAAACCCGAGGCCTTTGTTGCCTCTGGCTCTGAAATATTTGTTTGATAGAATTAATTCTAAGGTACAATATTAAAAAAAAAAATAATAATAAAAATAGTAATTAAATACAACTAAAAAAACGAAAAAATTATGTATAGAAAAATTAAATAATATCTGGGATTTGAACCGACTTTAAAATTCGAACGCAATACTATTTAGGGTACAATTTTTTGATTATGCAAAAAAAAATTTGAATAAAAATTCTAAATAAAATACTAAACTAAAGAAAACAAAAATTAAAAAAATTATGTACTAAAAAAGTGTAAAATATCTGGGATTTGATCCGACTTTAAAAATATCGAAGTCATTACACTACCTGCGTGGCCACCTCCTCTCTCTTTAGAGCAATGCCTAGCCTTAAACGTCGCATTTTTTTTATCATTTATACTGCAAGCTCCGTAAAAAAATCTTTTCCATATACATTTTTTAACTAGCTTAATTAGGCGCAAAGTGAACTAGTTTGCAACCAGTAAATAACCGCACAACAATACACACCAAACTGTTGCAAAACTATTTGGAATCTTTTCTCCTTTTCCCTCTCTTT